>CAMXCT020000497.1:0-243920 GCA_947184155.2 Cladocopium goreaui | reverse complement strand
TCTCTGTACAAACCACTCACCCAGAGAGACTTGCCAGCCGACATTCTGTCAGCGGCATATCCCCCCGAAATAGGCATGGGCATCCGCCAAATAAAAATCTACAATGGACATGCAAAAGAAAACCCACATGGTATCGACCGTGAAACAAAGAATCAAGGCTGCCTCAGACATTCCCCGTCTCTCAGTAGGCAACCTGTACGTTGAAGCCTCCATGGAACACGGATGAATGCAGAATTGCCACGGCAAAGTCTCACTGGTTCCACTGTCGATCCTGATGGTTTCCATAGTCATAGCTGGACCAGCCATCTTGGTTGCTGCCTCGTTGCCCATCTCTGGTCCAGTTGCCCCAGTCGTCATCGTCTGCGGCATTTGCATCTCTCCGTTGTGTGACATCTGGTTGATGCCGTTGCCACTCACTGCTGCGTCTCGCTTGCCAGTCGTGCCATTGACTTCCTGCTTCCCAGTTGGCCGTGCTTTCAGCTTCAGCCTGGTTGGATGCAGGAGCTGGAGCAGCTGACTGGCGAGGTGGTGGAGTGCTGCGTGATCTATCGGATCGATAGTTGGCCTTTGTAGCTTTTCGGCGGGCCCGCTCCTTGTTCTTCTCTTCGAGGAAACCCGGCTTCAGGACTTGCTTGGAATACCCATGTGACCAGGATTTCGGGAAATCCTCAAAGGAGGCCCCCTCCATTTCAGCCAAGGCTCGCTGATGTCGGGCGGCCCGTTGCCGGCCCTTTTGGCGTTGTTTGGCCTCCGCATAGGTGAAGCCATCCTTGAGATCCTTCTCGAATTTGCCTGGGTGCATTTCGGGCAGTGGACGAGTGCTGAACTCAAAGTTGAGCTCCTCCAGTTTGCTCTTGCACCGCTTCCATGCTTGGGAGCGAAGCGTCTTCCTCATCTCTGGGGGTGCTCGCAGGAAAGCTTCCACTTTCGTCTTGGTCTTCTCGAGCAGCTCCTCATCTTCTGCCTTCTCCTCAGGGGTTCGATCATCGTCATCACCATAGTCGACTTCAGACTCGTCAAACCCAAAGTGGTTCACCTCAGTGGGCGGAGCGCCCTCAGAAGATGATGCTGTTGCGCCTGAACCGAGTCCCATAGCTCTTGCCGGCATGGCATAGTTGGCTGCTGGCAGTGGCGGAGGGGGCTTCTTTGGTGCTGGTGTCTTCTGCATCAGCACTGGAGGAACTGGTTTGGGGGCTAGGGCTTTCGGCGGCTCCTTTGGCTCAGGTACCTGTTCTGGATGAGCTGGCTTTGGAAGTGGCGTGGCGGCGGAGCCACCTTTGGGGGAGCCGAAAGCATGGGAGGCTTAGGAGGTGGTGGCTTCTTGAATTCGACACCTTTCGTCCCTGCCATTAGCCATGCTTTTGCGCTGGGATGCATTTTTAGAAGCCCCGGATGGTCTCCCAAACATGCCTCCCGGACCTCTTTTGGGACAGAAGTCATAGGTGGAGCACCTTCAATCAGCATCTTGGCCCGTCCTCTGTTCACGAAATCCATGAACTGGAGCAGTCCTTGCATCACGGCTTGATCGAAGGTTTGGAAGACTTGCTCAGACCCGGTCCCCTCCTCAGGGAGCTCTTCCCATGCCGGCTCGTCCCAATCATCTTCATCGAATTGGTGGTCTTGGAGGATGTCCATGTCATCGTCTTCAGCTTCCACCTCAACATACACATAGTCATCCTCGTTGTCTGGGACGGTGCTCTCCGGTGGAAGGTCATCTTCGACCCAAGGCTCAGACCGGGGCTCCAACCAGCTCGAAGGGGCCCTATATCTGGATGACGTCTCTGACCACCAAGACTCAGACGGAGCGTCTGATCGTTTCACCCCTACATCTGCCAGTGCGATGCGAGGAACTCGCAAATCGTCCACCATGCCCCCTCCAGTGTATGGTTGGGTCGCCCTGGGGAAATGCTTGGCCGGTGTTGGCGGTGCTCCCTTTGGAATAGCTTGCGTGGGTGCCATTTTTTGCATTGGTGGGGTGGTAGGTCCTCTGGGCCTCCCATCATCATTTCTTGGTGGCGGTGCTTTCCTTGGCTTCGCACTTGAGCTCGGAGTAGGCGGATTCGCGGGCGGTGGAGGTTTCCTTGGCTTTTGCGCGGTCCCTGCTGGAGCAGGAGGGGCTTTGGCTGGGGGCGGTCCTCCTTGCGCTCCTCCTCCAGGATATCCCTGTGAAGGGGGGGGGGCGGTTTACGAGGCACCTCCCGGCCTGCTCCTCCCGAGCTGCTGGCTCCTGCGCCAGCAGGAGTGGAGGACCGATCAAAACTTGATCTGGCTTGTTGGAATGATGAAGCTTGCTTGGCATAGACACCAGCTGGAACAACTGGGGAACGGCCTCGCCCATGCTTTGCAGCAATTTGCTCTTGTCTCCACCTCATGTATTGAGTGGCCATCAGTGGATCCAAGAGGATCTCTCGGACCATTCCCAACATCTTAAACTCCTCTCCTTTGGCTTTCTGGACATCTTCCCCAGCAGTTGCAAAGCGGTCTGGATGAGTCTCACGGGACCTGCGACGATATGCGGTGAGCACCTGAGCTGGAGTCGCACCGGGTGGAACACCCAGGAATTGATAAAGATCTAGTCCTGGGTGAGCTGCTACAAAGAGGTTCGCTGCATTGGCTCGATCTGGAGCTGCTGGCTTTCGTCCCCCATCGGCACTTTCATCAGTAGCATCCATAGCACCAGCCTTCACTGCAAACGATACCTTACGATCTGGTGCCCACGAAAATGCACGATTGGTGTTTGAGCCTCGAGGAGCTCTGGATGTTCGCTTCGTGGCAACTGGGCTGCTAAAAGGGTTTGATCCTCCATGACTGTTATGGAATAACTCATCTTGAGGGACCCTCAATAAACCAGGATAGGACTCTTGGGGTTCAGTTGGAACAACCGCTGGATGCCTACGGACCCCGGGGTCTTTTTGGCTGGGGAGTGTAATGAGGCTGGTACCCAACATCCCTTCTGAAATCCCTTTCTGAGCGGTATGATCTTCATAAAGGGAAGCATGAACAGCATCGGATGACCAACCACCGTACCTCTTAAGCCTTTCTAAGTCCCCAGTACTTGCGAAAAATGCAGTGGCTCCCCCCTTACGTAGTGAGTGTGAACCAGCGAGTTCGCCAGGAAACCCGGCGGCCAATGCAGCTATCTTGATGAAATGGGTGATGCCCTCTCTGTCAAGCCCCGTCCCGTCTTCATAGCGGAACAAAGGCGCCTCGTCTTCAGGGCTGCGCCACCGATGGGGCTGTAGGACCTGTAGCGCGGCTAAGGCTTCAACAGGGCAGAGATCTCCACCGGAGCGGTGGTGTGACCGTGTTTGGCCCCTACCATACTGATCGGTTTTTGAAGATCTAATCTGCACTACGACTTCATCGGCCTTGGCGCCTATGGTAGGCTGCCCATGCGAAAAGAAAGCAACATCAGCTGGGCGGAGCGCCCTATTCATGGGGTCTTCTCCATTGATACTGGGCAAGAGTTCACTGGCCCGCATCATGAAAAACCAACCTGTAAGAAGGGCTCCTTTGATCATGGTTTGATCGACAACTGATAAACCGCTACTTTTCAAGTGCTGGACCAACCATCGCAACATGTTGGGGGTAACAGGGAGGTTTCGTTTTGGGGCGCCTTCCCAACGTTGTAGACCCGCAACCGCTGCCCACAACCGAGGTCGCCCGACCAGTGGATCAGGGTATCCTGCCGCAACATGTGCATAACGAATGGCTGACAACCTTTGTCTGACCCCACCTATGGACCTTCCCATGACTTGATGTAGAAATACTACAAACCGAATCAACCTCTGCTCGTCTTCAGTCCGAGCGGAGCGCTCTTCTCCGTCAAGGAACGGGTGAGTGCCCGAGCTGGCATTGTACAACGCCCATTGCTTCCAGCCTGATGCATAGACCCTGCGAGTTGAATCAGCCAGTTTGGCCAAGACAGCTTCCATGGCTACCTGGTCAAGCTCTGCTGTGCTCCCTCCTCGGGGGCGGGGGGTCCCAGTAGTCCCGCCTCTTTTGGATGCGGGCTGGACCAGCCTCTCCACTTCACTGAGTGCTGGCTTCACGGTGGTGCGTTTGCCTCCGCCTGCTTTCGCCTGGGTTGTCGCTCCCACGAACTCATGAGTGGGTGCCACTGCCACACGTGGCTCTTTCCACGAAGTAAGGAAAAGCTCGGAAGAGGGAGCCTTCGGGTTCCTCCCCCACGCTCGCAGCCAGACCTCTAGTTGCTCGTGGGCTTGGATCTCATCGGGGTCCAGGACTCCTGCCTTCCCATCGGTTCCAGTCAGAGCCTGCATGAGACTCATAGCCACTTGCCAGCCTGGCTCCCGGACTGCAGCTGCTATCATGCGATCCTTTCTCTTCGAGTCGGCGGAACGCCAATCCTCTGCGAGGCCCCCTTGCATTTCCCACACCTCTTCTGGGAGGAGAGGACGGACCAGACCCGTCCCATCTTCCAACAGGGTGCCTCCTGGGATCTTGAGACGCTCACCTGTGAGCCTAGGTCCGCAAGCTGGGCCCCGTGTGCTATGGACCAGGTGCCTGCTGCCGGCGCGCACGTCAACCAAGTGGCCGACTGGTTTTGGAAGCCACTTGTCTCCGGTGGTGATGAGGTTTGGTTCTCTCGTGAAAAGGTAGTCGGGCGGGCATAATCCCTTACCTGACTCCTCTGCGGATCGCAGAGGTAACATCTGACACTCGTTGACTTGTGCAACTCGCCATGCTTGAACTCTCTCCTTTTCGTCGGCCGTTCCTCCAAAAAGCCAAAGTCTTCTGGCCCTGGCAAAGAAGCTGCCGTGGTGTGAAGTCTGATAGTCGACCACTTGTGCCTGACCCCATTGAACCTGAAGCTGCATCAGGCGATTTCGGCTGGTTTCAGAGAGCTCCCTGGGCTGGTCAACGATAAGTCGTCCTCTCCAATCAGTTCTGGCGAGGGTTTTTAGAAGGATGTCTGCCTCCCGCCCTTTTGGGTCTTGAGTGAGAACACAGACGATCCAGTCAGCTTGCGCCTGGCTTGCGATCGATCCTCCGCCCTTGGCCCACCCCAGCTCGAACGTCAGTAGTTCCGACCCTAGCCGGATTTGGTGGAGTCCCCCTTTGAATGGCTTTGGTTCGATCTTGGCGGGGAAGGCATGCACGGTTTGCTGTTCGTTGGCCAGCTGAATGGCTAAAGCTGCACTCGGGCCCTTCTCCCCTGGTAGCTTCAACGTGGGGCGCATGGCTTCTCGCAGGAGTCCTTCCCAGTCCTCATTGAGCTCGAGGCGGGTCCAGCCACTGCTTTCCATTTCCGCATGGACCTTGTCTTCATCCTCCCTTGTCAGCCAGTCGTTGAGAGTATTGTGGTAGGTACGGACGTACGCTCCATCGACAGTGAAGCTATTCTCCGCTTCGAGCCGCTGGAGCAGCAGCAAGAGCGCCCTCACGTATCTGTTTGAAGCGCGCCTGGTACGTAACCATGCTTTGACATTCATGTTGTCAGTCACATAAAGGATCAGTTGCCCCTGCCAGGTTTCCTTCCGCGCCGCTGCCAGGACAATGAACGTCAGAAGCTCCATCACTCCGATGATCTCCAAGTGATCTCCGCCCCCTACGACTTCGCTCACGGCCCTGACGTATCTGCTGCTGTCCGCCATGTGGTAGCATCTATCCTTCCAATCAGTGCTTCCGAGCCTGGTTAGCGTGGCATCTCCTCCAACGAATCGGGCCGAAGCGGCCATGCCAGGGAGTGCGAGCCTTTCCCTTAACGGCAGGAGCTTGCCGAAAGCTGCTCTGAAACTGGTTCCCCAAGGCTTTTCCATCTGGAGGCGAACCCAATCGAGCGCATCCCAGAACTCAGCCCAGGCAGCCTCTAGCTCACTCTCGGAGCCCCTGGGTTTCACCCATTCATGATCGCCTACTTCCTGCTGCAGGAGCCTGTAAAAGACTGGTAGATAGGGTGCAATCTCCGGAGCGGAGACGGCCCAATACTGCGCTGTCCCTGCCAGTTCTCGGAGCAGCTTGGTACGAACTCGTTGGCACCCCCTTTGAAGCTGAGGCTCTCTTAGGAGATACTTCGCCTTTATTCGCTTCGGTTCCGGGAGGACCACAACCTGTTCTTCAAAGTCTAGGTGGAGGCCCCACAGGAGCTGGGATTTTGCCGGGGTGCCTTCTTCGGCGAGCTTGTCGAGATTGATGGCTCCAGGGCCCCAGACTGATACCATAGCTGCATCCATTGCTGACAGGGATCTCTGGATCCTATTCCCCACTAGTGGCTCTACCACCACGCCGTCATCCATCAGCCATCGGCTGGTGTAGGGAACCACATCGTTGAATTGAGGATGGCATGGTCGGAACGACCCGTGGTGCTTTTGGGCTGCGGTGGCCCATATCACGAACTCCCCTGGCGCTCCTACCCAACCGAACACCATCACCAGACTCAGGATCAGCACACCTAGAATCCTCGTGCAGAATTCAGGGACATCGCCCGGCTTGAGGAAGTGCCACTTGAAAGCCCTTGGCACATCGCGTTTCGCACACCTCTGTGGAACCTTCGGGTGTCGCCCCTCCACCAAAGGCTTTGCCTGACCACTGCTCTGTGCCTAGGCTGAGCGGCGGGTGGGTGGTCGTATTTGGAGCCCGAAGCATTCCTGGCTCGCATATCGTTGATGGGACGACCTTCCGCTGAGATGGTTCTGTCGGGGTTTTGCTTGGGCACTCGGCCGAGAGGGCTCTCGGCCACCTTGCTCTCGGTCAGTATCTGGTCGATTTGCCGATTTTCTTCTTGGTCCTCGGTCTCTGTGGAACACAGAAGTACCGCCCCATAAGATGCGTCTTTCCATGCCTTCTGCAGCATCTCTTCCTCGTGCCCCCTGACGGAGCCGTGGTTTCGGGCCTTCTCTCTCTTGGGGGTACTCTTAGCTCGGCTGGGCACGCCCTTGAGCACACAGTCTTTCAAGTATTGCTCGTGTAGGGGGCTGAGCCCTTTCAATGCTCCTTCCTTTGCCTTCTGGAAGTGTTCCCCATACTTCCTCAGCCTCGCTTTGTTGACTAATTCAGCTGCTCTTGGCACCGAGCCGGCGGCCCTCAACAACGCATTTCCTGCCTCTGTGGCTTTTCTCACTGCCTCCTTGCTGTAAGCACTCTGGCATACCTCCAAGTATTTCTCAGCAGTGCTTTGGCCATTGGCGTCGTCGACGCTGCCTGCCCTTGTGCCCTGCCCCTCAGCTTGCTTTTCGGGATCGGAAACAGACCCCTCCCCCCACAAAACGTACAAGGGTAGACCATCTGTTGGAGTTCGCATCCTGAACAGGTGTAGCCATGTGGGAGGCCTGGTCCATCCGCTTGGCCAGCAACCACCGGTGCCAAATGTTGGCCAAGGGTTCGCTCCAACGTATTGGCTGGATCAGCCGGCCAAGGGGGTGCGTCCAGTTCGGTCCAACATTTCTCTAGGGCTTTGAGCACGCTGTGCTCTTGCAGATATGTTGTCCAGCTCCATTCTTCAAAGGCTGCTCGGACTACCAGACCCCAGGCTGCACACAAAGCTGGTGCGTATTGCTGTGCCAGTCGAGTGAGAGGTACTTGAGGAATTGGACTGGGTCCCTTCAAGGGTGCGTGCTGGTGAGTCGGGCCGACTCCTGGGCACTGCCTACCAAGGAATAACAAGGCCCATGGGTAGAGTTCTGGGGAGACCAGCCACCAAGAATGCTTGCGATGAAACAGGCCCTCCTCAGTCTCAGGCGGTCCCAGACCCCAAGCGCACATAGCCATAGAGACAATTTTTGCGCCGGTGCGGCGGCGGAGCCTCTGCATACAAGGCAGGTCCCATATCTTGGGGTAGCGGCCCGACGGCGCGCTACTCTCCAATGCGAAGACTCTTCCGTTGTCCGCCAGAACCGTACAAAGTTCGGCTGCGAACTCTGCGTCTTCATTTCCTTGAACTTCAGAGGGACGAGTGCCGTCGCCTTGTGGGCGTTGCCAGGTCCTGCTGCCACCGTTCTTCAGCTGGTGGTCGCAGAAGGAAGTACAAACGACTCCAAGCTGCCAAGTGTTGGGGACATCGGGCCCTGGTGGAGCACCAGCTAATCCCAGCAATCGTTCTCGGACCTTCGGGTCACGGGTATCATGCTGCGGCTTAAAGCCCTTTTGCTCGATCGGGTCCTCATAGTATTCAATGGGTTCTCCGCACGGGATCCCCTGGTACTGAAGCCCCTTGGTCCATCCTGCCCATCCAGCGTACACCTCTTGACCAATTGGCCCATAGGCGAAGGCGAGCCTTTTTCGCAGAGGCACACCGCTGTTTTGAAGAGCCTGTGGATCATCCTGCAAGCAGGACTCAAATGAAGCCGGTGGCAACGGGAATCCTTCACCAACACGATAAGGCCTTTGCTGCTGTTGCTGGCATCTTGTGCAGGCGGGGGACTTGGCTGGAACCATCTGATCCTCCACTTTGCTCTGGTCCAAGATCACCCTCCAATGTTCAACCTGAAGTTCCCTGGTGACCTTGTCTGCAGTCCTCAGGTGATCCAACAGCTGCTGGGGCTGTTGTGGAAGAAGCAGGCGCATATGCCCCCGGTGGATGGTAACGAAAACTAGCTTCCCATTGCCAGCATCATCTCCGTGGAGCAAGTCGACCTCCAACCGACCAAAATAGGAAATCCTGAGGACCGCCAACGTGTATCCTTGCAGCATGGATCCTGTGAGGGTTTGCAAGGCGCGGTAGTCTTTCTCGTGGTGAGGATAGAGGCAATCATGGACGTTTTGACGCAAGAAGTGCTCGCCCTCAGGTATCCACGCTGGCGGATCGCCAAGGTGTGCGTGAGCCTCCACTGCTTCATCCCAGAGATGTTTTCTCAACTGGTTGGCTCTGGCTACGGCCTCTCGTAGTTCTACAGATGGATCATCGGCCAACGCTAACCCGACACCCACATGAAGAGGCAGGCATTGGCGCTCTTCTTCCAACTGCCCGTCTTGCAGTGGGACCTCGCTGTCTTTTGCGTTCAAGCGATCCTGGTAGTCACGGACCGTGACTGAGCCGATATGCGACAAGTTTCCTTGAAAGTTCAACAGGCCATGACCAATACCCTCGTCCCATGTGATGGGCGTAAATTCGACATCCGCTTGGTGACCCGCTTTTGGCTCGTGCTTGAGGAGCTCAAGTTGACGTCCGGCTTCCTTAGAGAGCGCGGGATGTCCATGTTCTGCCGCATCTTCGAGACACCGGTTCAGCTCCAGTTCATATCCTTCATCTTGTGCTGCCATCATGCGTGCAATCACATGGGACCTGAGATAATCCGTGGGCGACTCCAAGGCCGCCAGAACCCCTTTCTCCTCCAGCGACTTCCATCGTTTCAGCCTTTCCCGCTCCTCTTGGCTCTGGTCATCCCAAGCCGGAGCGGCTTCTTGCTCAGTGGGTTGTGAGGGTATTCGCAGCCAGCCCTCATCTGGGCCCTGAACCGCCTCTTGCAAGTCAGTCTCGAGATGGGTCAGAGGGATATCATAGTCTTCAGGTGCGACCCACTGGGTGTTCCCAACCTTGTCTTCTTCAGCTTTACCCTCAGCTTCCTTCCCAGCTTTGGCCTTTGGCTTGGGCTTGACTTTCGCTTTCTTGCTAGGTTGGATCTTGTCGGCCTTATCCGCCGCTGCCTGGGTTCGCAGCTGAGCGACCCTTCCGTCGACCTCTTTGGGATCGATTTTCGGCCCACCTTTGAGTCCTCCTCTTCGAATGACCTGCATGGCAACTGTGTAGTCAAGTTTGGCCAATCCCGGCAAAGGCTCGTGCGCGTGCTGGCACTTGTCGCCTCTTGTGCATCCCATGTGTGTGGCCGCATCCCAGCAGATAGGTTTGTTGGTCTTGGGATCCTTAGGTGCGTGCTCCACGGACCGTGAAGCTTCTCCTTGTGTAAGCCGTTTTCCAGCTGGGTAGGCTGATTTCATGCTGCCGCCCGCATATCCATCGGCCTCTTTGTCTTTCAGGTTAAGCTTTGGGGCTTTCCCTGTCCTTGGCTCTTCATCTTCAGCTGGACCAGCTGTCTTCTTCTGCTTGAGGTTGTGGTCGTGCAGCTGCTTGTGGAGCAGCCTCGACATTTGCCTTTGCTGCCTGGGTACCACAACTGTCTGGTAATATCCGTTCGGGTCGCCCAGATCCCATATGCTTGGAAACTGGAAGTTTGCTTGCCCATCCGCTCCCGGCGCCAAAGCTAGCAGCTTCAGGTCTTCAAGCCGTGGATTTTCGGTCCCCAGCAGAGAGCAGAGTTTCCTTCTGCTTTCTCGCAGTTCTTCGCACCAAGCCGCGACAAGTTCCTCAAAGAGCTCGATGCAGTAGGCAGCTGGGAAGGCATGCTCGTCTTCTTCATGGGCCTCCTTCAGGGCTTGGAGACAATCGAGCCTTTCTTGGATATGCTCTGTACCATAGCAGGATCCAAACACGCGAACTGAGTTTTCCGCGTACCTGAGCCAAGTGTTGAAGACTCCTGGTGGTCTCATGCGATTTTCGATCTTGTTGTCGGAGGACGGATTCCAACTGTCCAACTGCTCGGACCGAGCGGTAACGCAGTCACTTGCGTGCAAGGTATAGGTGTCTTTGCCACCCCACCACAGACCAGCGATGCCAAGTAGGACCCTGTTGGTCATCAGCACCGGCCATTTGATCAAGTGCAGCATATGGCGAGCGTGATTTGCCACCCTTTTCCCCGCGTGGAAAAGTTCCTTCCCGTACACTCCCGGTGCGAGTTCAACGGTCAGGGTGCCACAGCCTCGTGCCAGGAAGACGTCCATCTTCTCCGCCTCTTTGATAGAACTCAAGGTCCCTTTCGTGAGGTTTTTGTCGTCATCCTGTGCTCTTCTCAGACCGTCGATGGCGTGAATGATGCGGTCCGCGCTCTGGACTTGTGTGCTGTCTCCGAGGGCTTCTCCGAACGTGGCTCCTGCTCTGCCCTCCGGCATCTGCTCCGATGCTGGTTTCACGAGACTGTTTCGACCGCCTGACCCCTTGGGAAAGAGCGACAATCCACCTCTCTGGACCGGGGAGATTGAGGAGGAGCTCCTCGGCAGAAGTGGATTCGCCGGCCGGGGGACTGCTGGCTTTACGGTCACTCCTCCTGGCATAGTTGCCGTCACGGGTCTTCTTGCAAACTCCATTTCGCTTTGGTCGGCTCCCAATCCTGGTGGTGTCGTTGGCTTCGAGTAGCTAAGGCGGTGATTCCTCGCATACATCGACTGAGCCAGTTGCTCATGATCTAGGTCGAAGGCAGTGGCCACGGTCTGCAACACTTCGGAATCTATCTCTCCCTCAATGTGCTGGTCAAGAGCTCTTCGAGCCGCCTCCATTCTTCCCTGGCGATCTGAATCATCTAGGTCTGGGAAGGGTGGAATCGCCGGTCCCGCACCCTCTTCCAGCTCGACTTTCGGCTTTGGCGGTGTCATAAAGTCGTCGGACATCTCAGCTTCTTCACGCAAATATGCATCAGCATGTGGGAGGATCTCCCGGTAGAGTCTCCCCTGCCAGGCTTTACTTGGCTTCGCTCCTTCATCCGTCACCTCACCGTCCCAGGCATTCAGGGCCGCTGCTTGGTCTTCGGACAGGCGCGCGACCAAGACCGATATCCCTTGGCCGACTTCTTCGTCATGGGTATGCTGAAGGAACTTCTGCACCCAATGCTTACTAATTCGACCCGCCCCGTTGTCTCGAGGGGACCCTTTCAACAGCCTTCTGTGGATCACACACGTTTGCTTCAAGGAAGGGATGTGGACTTCGAGCAGCTCCTGGCTGCGCCCTTCTTCGGCGAACCCCTCGATGCGCCCCAACCATGCAGTCCACCTGGGTGGGGCCTCCGCGGTTTGTAATGACTTTGGTCTGAGGAGCACCATGCACGGGCCCTTCTCAAGCTTGCCTTCAATCTTCTTCTGGGATTCACTAGGATCGGCCGAAGCAGCCCTGGGCCCAAGTCGTTCAGCGCCGTCAAAGATGATCCGGCGGCTTCTTCGTGCAGGGGTGAGGCATTCTCCTTCGGACATAGATGCCTCGGATCGTGCAATGGAGCTATCTCTCTCATGTGTCCAGCTAACCCTGCGGGTAGGGCGAGCACAACCACCAAGGTCCGTCAGGTGGTGCTTGCAGAGGGGAACTCCCTGTTTGGCACCATCAACCTGTTCGTAGCAAGCCAACACGCTGCATTTTCGGCTTGAACATGCCGCCACGTAGAGCTGCCGATGATGGTCGCAAAGCCTGACGGAGGATCTCCTTTTGACGTCAGAGAGTTCTCTGTCCCTCTCCAGGAGCCGGACCGGCTCTCCGATAGCCCGATCTGCACATGGGTCTGTGGCCAATGCTCTCGGTTTGCCTCCATGTTCCAAACCGACTAATACGGCCTCACAAGGGTCATCTTGTACCTCTACTTCAGATTCAGATTCCGCATCCAAGGGTCTGACGACGGCTCCTTCGACTATGGTTCTGGGTGGCGTCCGCTTTGCCCAGAGTTGTCTGAGAATGAACCATCCCGTCAGATAGTACACGCAGAGACTAAGCCCCCGCACCATTCTACGTAGCCATCGACCCATCAAGACGATCACCCTGCGGGTGGACCACCCTGCATAAGCTCCCAAATCCACCAGCCCATTGGCATCCACCGAAGCGTAAGCTTTGCAATGTAGACCGGGTGTTGGTTGCAATTCAAGCGGACACCGCTGCTCGCGACAGAGATGGATTTTCCCCTCCTGTTCCAACGTTTGGCGAAGCGCTTTCGACGTGGAACCCTTCACTCCACGGAGACGAACCCATAACCCGTATCGATCCACACGTGCCCAATGATCCCCGTCTACCTTCAAGCGAGCTATTTGGTCATTCACCACAACAGCTACGTCATTGGGTTTTCTTTCTGAACCTCGACCCTTGACGCCTCGTTGGTAGAATTCGGAATCGACGCCCCCGCTAGAGGCGGGTCCACGGATATCCAGCTTTTCGTATGTGCCCCCAGGTCTAAGTTCGGGGAGGAGCTCCCCCACCTCTTTGGCTACTGCTCTGGTCTGTCTGCAGCAACATTTGCAGAAAGCTTGACAGGGCCGGCAGATAACCAATAGCAAGTAGAGAATCAAAATTGCTCCCAAAACCACGATGGCACTTAACAAACATCTGGCAACCCATGGCCAAAAATCTCCGCATGTCCACACCCCCAGCTGATCCAAGAAGTACAATCCCCACCCTCCTGAGGAGCTCAGGGTTCCAGGTGCTGTTGGTGTGCTGAACCATGAGGAGCCTATCCATGAACGGAAATCAAAGTGGAGGACAGAGTATCCCCACACATGGGCTATTCCTTCAAACGGGATTCCAGATTGAGAACTTTCCTTCGTGGGATCGGACTGACCTTCTGATACTTCGGGTTGATCTTTCCCATTGGTGACTTCTTCCTCCCTAGATCCAGTCATCCCATGAAAGACATCCAGGTACCATGGCAGGCCATACACAGAAGGGGAACCTACACTGGAAACTAGCCCTAATATGAGCGCCCAATTGCAAATGGGCATTATGACGATTTCGTCAGTATCCAACAATCAAAATGGGCAAAGACTTGAGCCCAAAAATGACAGTAGCAAAACACGCTAACCCTCCGTTCTAGTGAACATCCAATTATATGAATCGTATTCCCCGGGTCATTAGCGTTCAGGGGTATATTGACGACAACACGATTGCAGGACCAGGACATGACATTACCTGGGTAGGTAGAGTCCACAAGTGTTATCAATGTTGCTGGTCGGCAGGTTTTCAAATTGACCAGCATGCTTGTTGGCAAGCTATTAGCACTGACTGCCCCCCTTTTTCATTCCAATCACTGCCTGGGCGGATCGAAAGTGAAGCTATCCTCCGGCAGAAGACATACCCAACTGCACGAGCAGCGATTTTATCGGCCATCCTTTCACAAAAGACACTCATACTTGCACGAGCCGAAAAGTGTATTGGGCTGACCCCTCGAGAAGCTTGCCGTATCCTTAACGGAACTGATTACACACCCATTTGCTCATTGTTGGCACTGGAGTGTAATTGTAGATGCAAAACAGCTCTAGTAATCAACAGCCCGCTTCCAAGCTGGGTGCTCCGTCAGTTAGATCAGTCTGGATTCGGAGCGCACTGCATCCAAGGTGTTGCGACCTCACTCGGGCTATTACTGCTGGGGCGTGCCCAATTATCCGATCGCGACTTATGGACAGTAACTACACATCCTACTACCCTGAAACAAATCAATCCTAAAGCTGCCGAAAAGTTTATACATCGGCTCAGGCTGTTTCGGCAGCCAATCCTCTCTGTTGTCTCCAAGAGTATTGCCTTCAACACTTTCGCACAGAGTGTTGTACTATATACTACATCCTACTTTGGTGCTGCCACGGAAGATCTTCAAATGCTACGGGCGGCAGCAACTGAACTCCTATTAGGACGTAGTTGGATTAGACAGGACCTCCTTGCCTTTGTATTTCGATTGTGTAAAATTGCACCACTACTTGACCCTGGCGTAAGTATCCTTGTGTCTGCATTAGGGCTGTTTCTGCGAAAAGGAGGCAAGGTCCATGAACTTTATGTTGAGAGTCCTCCGGCAGTGAACAGACAAACACACGAAGTCAGGATACTATGGCAAGCGTGGGCACGTATCGTTGGAGAAGATGTCCTAACAAGAGCTGTGTCAGGAAGTGGTACAATCAAACAAAGAATAAATGCAGTTAAAAAATGCGTGCTTCATCACATGATGCAACTTGCGTCTCACTATGTTCGTAACAAAGTGCTGACAGCAGGATGGACGGGAGGAGTCAGTTGGGCATGGCTCAGTCATGCTTGCGAGGCCAACAAGCGATGGATTCCTAGTATTGCTAGGTTCACCTTGCTACGCTGGGCAGTCAATGAGGATGATGATGAGTGGTTAGCACGACGTGGCCAAAGCCGGCAAAAAAAGTGTGCTCTCTGCACAAACTTTGGCCGTGCATACCCACTTGGCGGCTGTCAAACCGCAATTTGTGAAACATGTATAGTAACCAAACAGTTAACGGCCTTTACGACAGACTCCCTTGTCAGACTGCTTGAGGCATCACACAGAGAACCCCCTATGCAAGAAGAATTGCCAAAAAGTGAAGACTGGGAGAAATGTGTAGCATGTACAGAGGGAGACAATACGGTAGGGCATTGGGTTCGGTGGTGCGTAGTACCTATCCGTGCGCTACGAAGCCTAACAGGAGATGATTCAATCCTGTCGCTGGCCGAAGGGTCAAGGAAAAGCACTAAACACCTAGCAATAGCCTCACGAGTAGTTCATCAATTCAGGTTACTACTACGGGAAGCTGGTGCAATGAGACATCAAATCTCTGCTCCCCTTATCCCCATGAGCACCTGGATCCATAACCTCGTGCAAAGAGTACAAGCAGAGCTACCACTGGACCTTCGTATGCAGCACGTAAGGACACAATCAGTTTCCGCCCACTGCTCTGCTGATGACTCGCTACTCTGTTGCTGTGACAAACCCCCACTCCACATCTCGTGCGCCCTTGCACCAGCTCGAGTATGCATTACGCTCGAAGCAGTGAAAGCCAATCAAGCAGTTGCGGTCGTCTCCTTAGGCTCCGAACCTCTACAATTAATTCAGCAAACTATCCAGGTCGGAACAGGAATTTCCCCTAATGTCTCGCTTTCCACTTTCCAGTGTGAGTGTGGTGACTATCATTGCCGTATTACGGCATTACAGCCTATAGGCACCAATGAAGTGCTCAGCAGCTATCTTGAGTCTGACAAAACTACACTACTAGTGCAATTTGATGGATCCTGTCATGCTGATAGAGGAACAGGTGGAGCGGGCGCTGCTCTCCTAGAACTCCAACGAGAAGGATTAACGTTGCTCAAATGGAGAGCTGTCGCATTGCCTAGCTGCCCAGACAACATCTTTGCTGAGGCGGTGTCAGCAAATCTTGCAACAGACCTTTTGTGTGAGGAAATGGTACATAGAAGTTACGCAGTTGACCAGGCTTATCTACAAGGAGACATCCTCCCCATCGTCAAGCACCTAGCCTTTGCAGGACGCTTTCGTAGGATAGACCTGCAGCCCATTATACAGCAAATTCGTCGGAAACAATCGAGGTTTTTTGACAATGGAAAATGGGTATACCGCCCAAGAGAAGCCAAAATACTTGCAGATTATCTTGCTGGTGTGGCTAGCAGAGCGGCCCAGGCCTTCCCAGCTAATGTTAGCGAGCCTACTGAAATCGTGGTTGAAGCACCCTATCAATTGGCTATGCGGTCTGGAGCCGTTGTACTGGAAGAGAGGCCTCTAGGTATCACTATACTACTACTTACTGAGGTCCCAAATATAAGTCTAGAATTGGTGAATAAATTCATTGTGCACGCTGCTAACCAGCAATATCACAAAGAGGTGGAGGCCTATCTAGCAGGCACTGCCAATCTCACGAAACCTCGAGTAGTAGAGTATACGGCGTCTGCAACAGACTATCTGGGCCGACTGTACGGCAGAGGTCCCTGTGCTCAAAGACTTCCACGAAAGGTGCGATTACTCCTGTTTGGAACTACGCACCAGGAAGTGGACATGATCGGCTCATTCTATGAAATCATGAGACGACTCCTTCGCAGCAGCCACCTCCCACACATAGCAGATCTTCGAGCAATACTTACCGATCTTTTAGGGTTGGTATCGCTGAATCAGCGGTCTGCTGTTGTAAAGCGACATCCGCTAATTGTAATGAATGCAGGGGCAAGAGAAGCGTGTGCCAAAATAGAAAGGGAACACCATATCACATGTCCACCAGCTCTATACCATCTCAGTCTACAAATTGAATCAGCAACACAAGCGCTTGTTAATGACCACCTGCCCCTAAGGAGGCCACAATATGCTGCTCATATCAGAGGTGCTGCTTTTCGAACTCTTGAATGGTATGAAGAACACATCATGATCTCTTACTACAAGGAGCTAACGAGAAGGTGTCATGTAACATCAGCAATTTGGCTTCATGACGGACTCTGACTCCCAAAAGAAATCTCTCCACATTTAATACATGAAGCAGAACGGGCAATGCTCCACCAATTACAGCTGGATTCATGCGATCCCCCCCTTTTCAGTATACGTGAACTCGCCACAGATGCTCAAGCTCTTATACAGACTCTCGAGGAGGTTAATGTGACCAGAAATCCCTCCCCACTCCCACGTACCGAAAAGAAAAGAAGCATCGAAGGTGAGCTATTAGGGACGCGGCCCATTCGATGGAACACACAAGCACCGACCTCAGGCTATGATACCTTCACAGAACGCATAGCCAAACGTCGTAGAGCAGCTTAAACGCCCATTCTCTCTACTGTAGCCTAGTGGAATTCACACCTGGATGGTTATTGTTTTTGTCAGGCGTATGGTGATTCCATCCTATCCTAGAGAGACGCCTCCATTGACTACGCTAGTCAAAGTATCACCTTACTGTTAGTAGCCACGATGACTGACCTTTAGCACCTATCCCTCTATACCCATCCTAAGTCACGGTGACCTCCCACCAAATAAGTACGACAAGTGCTCTAGAATCCGATATTCTCGACTTCCTTCTCTTGGAACACCTTTCTCTGCTTTACTGCTTTTAGGTATGTCGTAATACTTTGACTCAGGAGCCGTTTTACTGCTCAAAGGTAGTCAATCTTGTATTTTATCTCTGCCAATGAGCACGGAGACCGAGAGACCTAGACAGAAACCGTTGCCATGCTCAGCGAGCCTATTATCCCATCAAGTCACTCAGCTGCGAAATGGCCTGGTTAAGGCAACTGACAATGTGAGCCTAGCCGGCCCGGGAACTGAGGGTGCTGTCACTCAATTGAAATTGGCCTTAAGGGCGCTAGAGGGAGCTCTGGTACTCCTGGCAAATGATGAAGGAAATCACGTGGCCCCAAAACGAGAATCGTGCGAAGAACAAACTGACGAGAAACCGTTAACGGTCATAGATCGAGCAAGAATCTTTCAGAGATGGGATGCAAGTCGTAGGCAAGAGAAACACGGCAGGCAACAGAGTTAGAGTTCTGTTAAGCGAAAGTTCGATGAGTGAGCGGACCTATCTGTGCACATAGCGATTGTGCCACAAGCAGCCATCAGCGCAGAGGGCAAAATGACTTGTCAACTGAAGTAGTTGTTTTTTCTAACTGTGTAGTCACTTGACTCTCTCTCCTTGATTTCGACACTAGGTGTTGAGGCTCCACGGTCACTTCATTTGATAACTTCCTTCCTTTCGCCCTTTTTTCTGTCTGGTTTACTTGTGATTGTTTTGCTTTGCTCTTGTCTGGTCTCCCGTGTGCTATGAGCTTTGATCCCAAAGACATACTTGATTGGCATTACATATTGTCGGGGATTCCTTGCAGACTCCTATTTTGGCTCCTTAGTTGGCGACATTATGAGGTGAAATGACCCATCCTTAATACTTCATTTGCCCCATGAATGTGCAATTCCTGCCCATAATCATCCATCTATTTTTGTTTCTCCCTAACTATGCAATTTGGTCTATCAGGAGTATTTGTCGCTTTCTGTCTTTAAAATAGTTCAGGGTACTTCTGTCCGAAGACGTGACAGGGGTCCCTCACACAAACGCATATGTATGTTTGGGAATTCAACCTTCCTCCAGTGTTTCTCCCGCACAGTAGCTGCGTTATTGTGGTGAACTCGAAATTATACAAGTTCAGTGATCGCGTTGCTTGCCATGGCTTACGCAACATCGAATGCATCAAGCTGTGACGAACGACTTCTCCACATTCAACGTGTCATTAAGAAGTACACGGCTTGCTGTACCTTACTGGACAATTTACAGTCTGCCCACTATCTTTTGCTCAAGGCGAAGCAACAGGCCAGGGAAGTATTCTGGGTCGACATACCAGTGCCAGAAAAGCTTGATGAGAACATCCAAGCACAAGTTGCTCTACTTCACATGATAGCAGACTACAAAGCTCACATCGTACGAGAAATGGAATATGCTCAAAATGAGCTGCTAGTCTCAGTGGTGTATCCTGATGGCATTGAGCTCAGTTCAGGCGTAGACGAAGAACTACATGATGTGAGAGAGAACTGCTTCCCGCGCTCACCTTAGAAGGGAGCATACAAAAGATGAGAAGTGGTAGCACTATAAAAGAAGCAAAAGGACAGTGAGCCTATAAGACCCCTCTACCCATGTTGCCTATGCCATGAGAGGCTGACTAGTCCCAGCGTGTTTATCCGCGCGTAGCGCAGTTTTGTTCAGCCATTGAAAAGATCACGTGTGTCTTCAGCTTGACTGGGTAGGATAAAAGCTTTTCCATGCCTTCAGCTACTAGTGTTCCAATGCATGAGAACAAAGTTCCACAGTCTTCATTGCACACGTAATCTATCGGCTCAAACAGATTACAGGCAATGCAGCTTACCTAATGATGTGCTACTTTCATTGATTGTGACTGAGTTACATTTCCTCACGGTAGCACCTACTGCACTTCCTGCTAACATTGTTGCTTGACATCACCAGAAATAGTATAGGTGATCCGCAGCTGCCAGACCACGGTGCTTTTCCGACCAAAGACGTGTCGGGACTGCACCTGGTAAGCGCGCCACTTGCGAAGCCATGTCGACTGCGCTCACGACATTTCTGAGGAACTATCATTGGAAAGGATACAATGTTGAAACCATTCAGAGCACCCCAAATATGGTGACGAACCTACATCGTGGCAAGTACCCTATCCATAGGCTATGCCACAATGTCAACATAGAGTGCAGGGCATTTAACTTGATGGAAGTCTGCACATGGCTCAACTGTGAAAAATGGAACATCCTATGGGCAGAAGATGAGTCATGGCTCCCGGAGGAGGCGACAGTAACGATGCGGGCTACATTGCCCCATGGATTCCATAAGGTCATTCCTCGGGAGTGTGACGAGGCTTACCTGCAGGCTTGGTTGAATATCGCAGGATACGGAGGATTCTATCCTTTTGCAGCAGAGGTGCGACACAACGGGTATGCATGCTGGGCCAACTCCAGACGTTTTGCAATAGTTGCAAAGACTGCCCAGCAATGTGCTATTATTGCAGAAATCATGCATGCTTACAATATACTAGGCAATCGCATTGAAACACTGCAGCCAACCCTTGAAGGAATCGCTCTGAGTGAACAAGCACGAATTAACAGTGCTGTCCATGAAGATGACCGACCTTGCTTTGATTTTCGGCTCTCGCAAGAGTGCCAAGATGCAATAGCAGGCCTTTTTCCAAATCATGAAGACGAAGCGGATAGGATTTTCCAACTCAGCGAAGGCATCCAAGTGCTGCAGAGGCAACATAATGACCTTGTACAAGAAGCCAACCGAGCACTCTATCGACTACAGCAGAATTGGCATGCTCTAAGCGAAGCGTATGCAACACTTTTCAATGACCTGTGAGGCACAATGAGGCAGCAGATGACCAGCGAATTTGATCGTCAGGCAACCAAAAGAGGAGCTCTTGGGACAGCCTTGCATACGGTGATTCTCGCACGTCTTGTAAATGATTTTTATGTGAACTGAACTATTTGCTCGCCGATTAGGGTCCAGCCATCCTCTGTTTGGCAGTGCCGGCGGTGACTGAAGTATGTACATGTTTTCCTATTGGCTCACAGGTACATCACATCCCACCTATTTTGGTATGCCAAATAATCAATATCCCTTTCACACCTTTTAGCAACTTAGATGACATTTCTACGTGAGGGCGTGTGTGTACACGATGTTCAAGAACGGGCTTAGGGTTACCCTCAACCCTCATTTTACATGTCTGTACTTGTTTTCTAATATTAATGCATACACAATGGATAACTCACTCAGTGTCCTATGCTCATCCATAATACAAGGGTGTAAAGATCAGAATTGAGCGTAGGTACAGTGACAACTGGACGGGAACTTGAATTTATCCTTCCCATCACACTGACTTAGTACCCCAGTGAGACTGTCACCCTAGTGTTATCACCGACATGCACCAACATTTGACATGTCCTCACATGAAATACGGTAACCATAGGTGGTCACGTTGTCTTTCCGACCAAAGACGTGTCGGGATTGCAACTGACCCACAACAACATCCACCAATTGCCATCCTAGTGTCCCTTTCACGGTATTTGCAAACTAGCAATCTTTATGTAGTGGGCCTCCACTCTTTCTGCCCGTACCGCCATGGAGTATGTGCGACTTCGCGGAGAAGAACACCAGCTCTCTATGCCGGTAAAGATGATCCTATATAGTTTGGAAGCAGCACAAGACCTTATGGTGACTGTGCGAGACCTCAGGCGCACAGTACGGCTAGTACAGAGTGGATGTGTCACTTTTTTCCCAGATGAAGCACACGGATTGCAATTGATCTATAACACCTTGGAAGTTGACCTTCAGCAGGTTGAACTGGATGGACAGCGCATCACACAGCATCTTTTGACAGCACTAGCAGCATCGTATGAGGACATAGTCCGAGTGGCAGGTTTTAGTTGTCCGTCTACACGAGGATTGTGGATCAACCACCTATACTTGGTTCCAGCTGCTGATGGAGGCATGACTGATCAGGCGGGACTTGCTCCAGTACCAATGGATGCCCGACCATTTCGGCTGATCATTCAGACAATACACATCACTGCGACCCTGGGCGGCTTTCTAGACCGCAGGACGCTGCGGCAAGCAGCTGATACAGTAGTGGAAGTTGCCTTTTTATTATTACGGTCAGGTTTGCCACCCAACCTCCACATATGGACAACCATAGCAACTGGTACCAATTCAACAGTGCAAAGACTCCAACCAAGCACGCTCCTGGCGGATGTAGCCAGAATGGTGGCTCCCGCCGTAAGGCTTAATCTCCTAGTGCAGGATCAGCCCACTGCGGCCATTCGTAGCCCTGGTAGAGAGCTGAGTGCGCCGGAAGTCGTCCTCCTGTAACAAAAAGTGAGATGACCGAAGTGTACCGAGTTGCCGTATCTCAGTTCTTTAGAATTTGCATGATTTATGGACCACTCATTACCTTCGCTTGCCATCGTGTGCTCAAGAGTGGCTACCTCACAACACAATCCCCACAAGTACTATCCAGTACACAAGCTTGGGGTTCACCTGCTGTATTCAAGCAATTAACGCCAGATATAGAGGCATAGCCTGACAGCGCACACTGACTTGCCATTGTAATGAAATGAAGCACTTAGATGTAGTGGATGGAGTTATCGGCGCAATACCGCTCGAAGAAAGACCTCCATCTGGAGTTATAGGAGACAACATTGAACTGCTAATTCTACACCTACGGATGCCTGATGCTGAGACTTGGATTGCACACACTGCTACACATGCAGTAATCAGACTTGAAGAACAACAAATTCAAGACTACCTCCTCATATCCAATGGACTCATGCACAGGACCCCCTGCGTTTTTTCGATCAAAGAAGAGACGTTTGGATGCCTTGATGGTTTGCTGCTTGAACAGCTTTCCCGTGAAGGAATAGGCCTCACAGATTCATCTACGGTGTACATAGCCATAGCTTATGTACAGCACAGCTATACTGAACTTACTCACTGTTTAACAAGTTTCTGATGAATCAACCGGCTCGAAGCAGGGGATATGCCTATCATACTCAAGTGTGACATTGCAATGAGAGAAAATTCTGGCGAAAATGGAGTGGTAGGTTCTGTCATGACAGAGAGCGCGATCAGCAGCGGTCCTCATAAGTACACTTGCCCACCTTGGGTAGTTCTGCAGATTAAGATCCGTCAGCAATTTCGTATACCCTGCCGCATTTCCGTGGCTCAAACCACTTTCCCATGTGCAGGGCTCTCACTCCTCTGACTAAAGACGTGTCAGGGGAGTACCCTCTTTCGATTTTGCCTTCCCTCAACTTCTGTCTTTCTCCTTCTCCTCCCTCTGGCTGTTTCTTGTTCTGCTACCTCTTCTGCCTTCCTTGACTGTTGGTACTTCAAGTATACTCTCTGATCCATCCCTGCCTGTCACTTGTGTCTGATTCCTCAGTACTCCCTTCCTGCTCTTAGGGCCCTATTTCTACCATACCTTTGTGCACTCCGGTGTGGACAGCCATGGCGCATTGGATCGGTGACAAGGTCACGCTGAAGGCAGGCCCATTGACTGGGCATGACCAAGGGGGCCCAGCTGTAGGCAATAACGATACTGAGGCTCACAGTGACCACCATCAACCTGAGTACCAAGAGTCCTACATTACGGAATACGATGACATCCAGGTTTACCGGCAGCAGGGCTGTTATGAGCACGCCAAGCAACTCCATGCGTGGTCTTGCTATGAATATAGAATGTGCATTAATGGAGAGTGCTGGAATATTATCATCAATGACGACATGAAGAGCCCGCCGGACTGGGCCTATCCAGGGTCCAGTTCCGCCAAATTGTCGCATGATTTCTGTCACATAGACACTGAGGCCAGTGATGACATTTACACAAACTATTATTTTGTGGAAATGGGAGGACGACAGATATGGCCCTTCTATGCCACACAGTCTTTCCAGGAAGATCTATGGATCTGGGTTAGCCCCAGAAGATTTGCCGTCATCACGAACCACCAACACAGTGAGAAATTGAATCATTTTTATGTCGACAGGATGCATGAACATAATATCCTGGCAAATCGTACACCGTGCTGGTACTTCACTGATTTGACCAATAGCTCAGGCAAGGTGACGGACAGGACCATAGCCCTGAACAAAGAATCCCGCTGTAGTTCAGCAGCTCACGAAACTTTCAAGACTGGCTTTGAACACAAAATTGCCATGAAGTCTATGTCGCGAAGAGAAGAGAACCTACATGGCAAGAGAAAGTACTCGGACCCCTCGGGACAAACGTGTGCCCAACAGTTTGACCCGTCCGGGAATTACAGTGCACGTGATCTGCAGAAACTCAATGCGACCTTTGCCGATCAGTCTGAGTCTAAATCAGCAGCAACAGTGCCAACCCATACAACCAGCAAAGTCACGATGTGGCGACATGGTGAAGTACCGCCACTAGGACCTGCAGCAGAGGGCCGGGCCCGGGCTGCTAAACAGCTGGCTTATGCACGCACTCTATTAACTGCTGTTATGGAGGCAGCCACCCAAATGGAAGAAGTTGTTAGCAATTTAGTGCAAATCGAGAACGAACAAGCAACGGCTAAAGAGGAAGATCTGGGGCAAGCTGCTTCAGCTGCTCCAACCGAATCTTGCACAGAGCCAGCTACCGAGGGAAGTCAGAACTGAGTGCACATTAGAGTCTGACATCTGCATGCTGTATAAAGTCCGAAGGAACCACAGCGAAGACTGTGGCCCTATTCTCACCTCGAGGATGCAGGACTTGAAAAGAAGAGAATTGCACTAGAAGTCACGCTTACTGATGGATCAGTAAAAGTTGATTAGAGTGACAATATAAGAATGCATGTAAAACATTTTTGCGGTATTTTTCCTTTGCACTCATGCAGGATGCGTCTTTGGTGAGCATGAGGCCATTTGTCATGCTGCTCGATGGAGGGCCTGCAACATTTTTAGCTCAAACAAAAGCACCGGATTTATGATTACCACTAACGCTTCCTGGTACAAGTCAGTCCCCTATTAATTTGATTGCAGCACCCTCTAGACCTATGCTATCACAGACGGCTGTACAGCATGTGCCTGTGACATCTGACTTGCTATTATGCATACGTTGTGTTGTCTTGCATGTCAATGAACCCACGTGGCAAGGTTTTCTTGTTTGGTCTGCAAAGCAATTCTGGCTCAAGTATAGATGGTCTGAACAGTTGCTGATTATGTATACTTCCAGGTATGCCCCTCAGTATCCTCCTTATTCCCTACCTAGACGAGTCTTGCATGTAGTCATAAGCGTGAGGCCTCTCTGGCTAAAGACTGTCAGGGTTGCCTCCGCTTCATCGTACGGGGCAAGTATGCGACTCCGTGTGCGCCATGGACTCCTTGGAGAAATAGCCCTGACGATGGACGTCATGGAACGAACAACTCTCGGATGGGACATTATGAAACAGCTGGCTATGGTGCTTAGGTTGGATTCACCCTTCCAAGTGGTCCTATATGCAGACAGCTCGTCAGTAATCCAATCGCCACTGAGGGCTGTTCAACTTGATACTGATGCAGATGAGGCAACCTTATGCTATGTAGTGCAATCATTGCAAGTCCCATCAGCACAGCAGTATCAAGACCTTATGACAGCCATTTATCACAAAGATGTGATGGAGTTAAGCTATCTCCTTGGCAAGGGATTAGGCCTTACTGGCGTGACGATGGAGGGAGGGCATACCAGCACACTAGTAGCCTCTGCCATCCTTCGAGATCATTCTACTGATCCGTATGCTTACCAGCCTACCGCTAGCCACTGCTTCCCTCGACATGGGGCCAGCTTAACCTATTTACTGTTACAAGCCCAAGCTGACCCCAATACTCTCCCGCCCAAAACGCAACCTACCACTATGTTGGAATTAGCAGTTGAGTTGGGCAGTTCACAGCTTGTTCAAATTTTGCTCGAGGCTGGTGCCTCGGTCATGCCCGTGAAAGGAGCGCTACCACCACTGTTCCTTGCTGTCCTCCATAGGCACAGGACAAATGTACAGCTGCTCCTAGACGCGCAAGCGGACCCGTGGCAGGAGATTGCTATTGCCTCCGTGCTTTGCCATTCACTGCAATGGCACGGTCACGCCGCCCGAAACGAAGTCTTCAACGCTGTACAAGCTGCTGCTGCGCAGAGTGCTGAAGACACGGTCATTGACATGCTACAGCAATTCAGTAACGCTACAGAAGTGGTGAGGATAGATCAATCTTCTCTGGCACGAGTGAAGTCCACAGCTCTGACAGAGAGGGCCACCACTATCATGAGGCAAACTGTGTGGAAATATCAACATATCATTGACAAGCAGTCTCGACAGACAAACTTTACTACGTTCCGATGGCGCAGAATACTCGAAGGGTTGTATTTACCAGTACGAGAACGAAATGAGCTGCAATCACCCCCTGAGCTCAACCGGGAAGAGACATTCCTGCATCAAGTTGACTAATCGTGCGCTCCAGACGGACACTTTCCCAGTGAGAGGCTGGCACCAGGTAAAGGCTGACTCCGGGCCTGCGTGTGATCCCCGGAAAAAGAACGTGCAGTACACATCAGTCACATCTCTATTCAACAATGATGTCCTTAATTACACAAGTATCGTGTGCGCTGTTATATGCAGTTACCACTTCCTGCAACCCTATTGGCTCAAATGCACAGCAGTAGATAGACCGGCTGCTTCAATTGAGTTTAAGAAAGGGGTAGATAGATAGTGCCTCCTACTTGGTAAGGGATCGATATAACAAACCTCTCTGGTAACTGGGCTAAGGGTATTACTCACAGGCTTGTTTCGTCCATACCACAGATTACACCCTGGTCTTTCGTGCGCCGGGACCTTACTCTACGATATTGCCCCTTGTTGCGTAATTTCCTCCTACCCAATCCTCTTTCCCCTTTCCCTTTGGCTTCTGGTTTTTCTGGCTAAAGACGTGCCAGGGTTACCAGCGCCTCTCTCCACCCCCCTTCTTGTTGATTTGCTCTCTCTTCTTCTCTCTTTTCTTTGACTCGTCCTTGTGCTCTGCTCCCTCCTTTTCCATTTCTGTTTTCCTTTTCCCTCGTGCCTGGATTTTCTGACTGAAGACTGTCAGGGCTTCCAGCTCTTCTTATCCCGCTCCTTCCCCCCCTGTGTGCACTTCACCCCCCACCGCCTCGGGCGCCGCTTCATTTGTGCTCTCTTGTTTGTTTTTTGGTGTTGGGTTCGTCTTGTTTCTCTTGTTTCCTGTTAAGGTGCTTGAACTGCCTGGCCAAAGACGTGTCAGGTTTTTCAACACTGTCTCCCTCCCCCCCTTTTTGTTTTGGATTTGTTCTGGCCGCTTTCGTTTTTGGTGGTCTTTGTTTGGGTACTTCTTGGTTTCTTTGACTTTGTGTTTCGGTACTGACAGGAGAGCTTGAGTCTTCTGACCAGAGACGTGTCAGGATTCTCAACACCTTCCCATCCCTCCCCCTTTATAACCTTTACACCCAAATCAGCTACACAGGAACTGAACAGTGTGATGTCTCTGCTTTCCAGGGAACAAGTTGTGAAGTCCTGGTACGCGAAGAACCCTGCAATTGGCTTCTTGGATTTGCTTTACGCACTCGAACAGCACAAGAGCATTTCGACTGAGTACGGGCTGAATGTATCTATTGAACAGCACTGGCGATTTGGAGACCCCCATAAGAAGACAGCTGAACCTGATCGACATGACTACGAGATTGCAATGGCAAACGGGATTGAAACTCCACCTGGACCTGACTGGCACAAGTTGTACCGATGGCTGGCTAGTCAAAGCTCTGCTTTCCTGCCTTACCACACCGTGTATTTGGTGACGGACAATCGTGATTTGCAATCGGATAAGGTCAAATCCGTGCATGGACTCAGCCATTGGCCAATGGTTGCTGCTTGGTGGAAAGAACGGTTACGCTATGTTGGCCCATATGGAGAACTCACCACAGTTGTCTTTGTTCACATCTCAGCTGACACTGGTCTTCATAAGGTGCACCCAACATGGGCAGGGACGTACATCCTTGATGCTTGTGTGTTCCTCTTTCCTACCATTAATTTTGCACTGATTGACAGCGATTGTGTCCCAGTTACCCTCTTTGAGATACGAGAACTTTGGCTTGCGAGCACTGACCCAACCCGACCAGCTACATCAAGCAAAGTTGCAAAGAGCAAACTGTCAAGCCCCATTGCGTCATCGCACAAACGTGCGCGCTCTGTTGACACGGGAAGGGACATGCAGCAGCCTGGTCCACCATCGAAGCTGTCTAGATCGCATAGTGCGGACAATCTTGCTATCCGAAAAGCTGACCCACCATGCGCCCCTCCCCTCACCTATGGTGCCAATTTGGCAGATGAGGTTGACTATGGTGATTCGCCAGACCCGAGTCCCCGCATGTCTAGGCGGGCGACGTCTAGCAGCAATGACTCTTCCCCGGCTGGGTCAACCAAACCTACCCGGAAGGACAAATCAGACGTGGGTGAAACTGCCAGTGCGTGCAGGCCCAAAGGAGTCATCCTTGTGAGTGAGGCATTCACTGAAATCAATGCGGGTCTGGTCATTGTATTAGCTTCGGGTCATGAGAGCCCTGTACCTGTCACTGCCTTGGAGGACTCGGACACGGATCCTGATGAAATAGCCCACGTCATTACTCGTGCTTACCACAGGCATGTTGAGGCCTACCTTGCTACCACGTATCCACCTGCAGATGTTGAGCAGGCAGTAGCTAGTGGATTACTTGGTTCTCCTCTGCTTGGCACGTCCACTCGTGTTACTGCAGATTGGTGCCATGCGTGGAGCATGTTAGGCCAGTGGTCTGGATTAGTCACTTTTCCCGTCCCAGCCTCTGGAATCTGGCCGCGCCATGGTCATTTACGGAAGATCCTTGATGGCTACCAAGGCAGACAGCCAAATTTCCATAAATGGGCTCGGCCTGCCTACGAGCAAGGTGCCCTTCCGACCCTTAGCCTGCTGCCAGGTGAGGTCAGTGTACGAGTGCTACCAGGAGACAAGATGTACCAGGCCATGGAAATCGAGCCACATTACATGAGGCCTGTTATTCTGCATGGGTTTGGCACCAATGCCAAAAAGAGAATGCCTAGCAGTCTCGCTGACCTCGCCCAATATGGCTGGTTGCCGTTGGCTGCAGCTTTATTTGGTACACAAGAATGGAAGCCTCAATGGCTACATCACAATTTCCTTCCAGTGGTTGGTCTGCGACTGCATGCCAAAGTGCCTCCTCCTCCACTTTCCCAAGCTCAACTAATTTTGTTGTGTGGACTATGGCAACGAAAGGAACAACCGGACCCTTCATGTACATCGCTGCAGCAAGCAGCTCCCCTGAAGTTTGGTCTTCCGGTACCGTTCAGAGAGATGGCTAAGTGGGACGTCACTGTCAATGAGCAGACCATAGATGTTGGAGAATTGTCCAAACAAAACTACATTGGAAGGACACCTGCTGCTATGCTGCCCGCAGCACTCAAGGGCTCTGACGACTGGGCATCCTGGGTTTTTTCCCTCTCAGAAGTCTGGCAAGATGACGCCCCAATGCAAGACCGACCCCTTGAAGTGCACTGCAGTGGATTAGGAGGTGGCCTACTCAGTGGCGAACACGACTATGATATTTTCCTACAAAATCAGGCACAAACAAAGGTGTATGGCCCATCGCTCGCTATGACAGATAATTGGGAAGCACATGTCACCCAATTGGGCCTCACCAAAACAGTGCACGAATATGCGATCTACCAGCTACTCTCCACTGCAGAAGGATGGACAGCTTGGCGAGATTTCCTCCCTGAACATTTCTCCGATCATCAACTGTTGCTCACGAGAGCGATTCGTCTCATTGAGGCCGCGCATATCCGGCCAGCCCATGCCAGACCACCACACCCGACCTGGTCAACGGCAATCAGGCAGATCTTTCGTTGTTACCATCCGCAAGGTAAACATCGTTTCCTGAAGTCATGTTTTCCTCATTTAGTCACTACAGCGGACACAGGAGGTGTCAGGGACATCAACGTCTATGGGTTCTCGGCAGGGTCCTATACGGGCCTTGCAGTTCATGAGATCCTGAGTGAGTTCGCTGCATTCCCAGGCCTCACTAAAGTTGCGGCGATTGCGACGCCGCCAGAGATGATGCGACTTGCCACTGGCGAACGCAGAGTCACTCTGGTGCACTGCCTTGAAGACCGGCTATGTGTGTGGAGACCGGACTCTCTGACAGAATTCAATTATCAGGTGGTTCTTATAGAAGGGCACCCCACATGGAGTGGGCGTGCCAAACACTCATATGGCCACTTGCTCTTCATTGATCTTGATGAAGGGGTCTATGAAGTTCAAAGATTACAAATCACCACCCCTCAGGTCATTCCACACGGGGTACGGTGCGAGAGATTGCTGCGAGTACTCTCATGGGTGAGCTTTGACCTTCCTGTGCACCTCAAGACGACTCTAAGCACTCTGTTGGTAGCTGCTGGAGAATGGAACACTGAGCTACAAACAGTACCCATTGTCGGCCGGAACATTCGGGATGGTCAGCCTGAGACGGAAGCTGAACTACAAGCAGCTCTGATTGCGATGATTCCCACACTAGGAGGATCTCACGATGAGGGAGGGTTGCTGGTTCGCAACTTACTGGCGGAATTCCTGCGTGGTTTTTCATTGAGAACCCTCATCTTCCTACTGGACATGGTGCTTCCGCACTAGACGCCTGTCATGCTGGAGGCAGCTCCAACACCTTCAGCCCTGGGTCAGTGTAGAACTAGCTCAACAGAAGAATCGAGGACAAACTGGAACACGGTAGGTCACCTACCAATAATTATGAGGCGTATGCTGATTTTCATGTCATTCACCTACCTACATACGGAAGGTGCCCCTCTCCTGCTCTTTAGTGCACCTTCGGATGTTCCAAAGACCTCGCCGCGTGATCTCTGTGAAGCTGGGAATCTAGGCAACCTGGAAGCCAACGTGATGGCGGGCAGAGCGTTACTAGGGGTACTCCAGTTGCCAGACACTCAGCAGCGGTGTGTTATACTACTGGTACATGAAAAAGTGATGCACAGCGGAACCAGCAAGAACCCTGCTCAGCGAGCAATCAAACGCATTGCCCCAAAGCCACTAGAGCTTGTAATCGTCTCACTATCCATTGCGCGGACGTTTTGTGGACGGCTTTTGGACCAGTATCTCAAAACAATGAGTTACTTTGATCCTGCACAGGACTGGCCGAAACCCATTGAAGATCACGTGTCTATGGCCGTAGTGTCGGAAGAGCTGGCCTTCCTGGGTGACACACGCAGCCGCCATGAACTCTTGGTGTTTGCACAAGCCAACCAGTCGCGCCTACCATTGGCCATGGGCATCGTACAGCCACATATACCTGTTCGCCGCATGGCCAGCGAGCGCAAAACGAAGCTGACCGATGCACTAGTGAGAATCTTGAGCCGGTTCCTGACATCAGCCACGATCTCGATTGAAGGGGCCCATGACAGTTATTACCGTGAGTACCTCCTCCCTCTAGCAGCCCACGGTGATGGACATGTCTTAACGGTCTCAATTGCACTGTTGCTGGCTATTCTCACAGGTCGCTCCGACTTATGTATTGCAGGGGTCTTTGGTGCTGGCAAAACGCGGTCCCTTGCGGTCTTGCTCATTGCACTGAGCTGTGAACTCAAGGACTTTGTTGCGATCGTCTATGCGAAAGAAAATGTAGCTGCCAAAGCACTTGCGGATCAATTGAGTGATCTCGCACCCCCCACAATCAGGAGCTTCGGAGGCTAATTGGTCGCATGGAAGAAGGTAAAGGAGAAGCATATGCCTCCAAAATTGACGTCCGGTGCAGTGAGCGTAATAAATCATCGCGTACAAGAATGTGCTCATTGCAACAGGTGGCTCAGCCACGGCTGAAATTGCGATGCGTTGTTCCACTTTTGGTCATTGGATCTCTCGTACCTGGCTAGCTTTCATGGACGAAAGCCAACAGTATGGCAACTACCATGAGATCGCAGCTCTCGCTGCCTGCTCGATCGATCGTGAATACTTGTATGGTTACGCTGCTGATGGTTACAGATCTCCTCTCTGGCTGTGTGCAGCCTATAATGGGTCCCCAGCACTTAAGGTCTTCTTTCACGTGGGTATACAGGATTGGCAACTCGTCGTAATACCGGGTATTCATTATTTCGATGCCCATCGGTTGCAACCGGACCTCTTGGACACATTGGATCGCCAGATTGATCCAGGGTCTAAATGACGAGAGACCCTACAGTTGCATGGTGCCCACCCATACCTGATGCAGCTGAAGATCCCTCTGAAGATGAGATCGCGAGTGCAGCTGACCAGCTAGCAATCCTGATTTCTAATGTCCAACCCAACGGAAACCCTTTTTGCATACCGGAAAACCTTGGAGCTCTCCCACCCTTGTGCTACAGGCAAGATTGACGTTGCATTTGACTGCCATCCAAGAAAAGTTTGCGCGCATCTTGCTGAGTGTGCTGTGAACTGTGGTTGCGCGGGCAAATTGCCAGAGTGGAGGATGTCCTCTGCAGGTGGCAAGGGCTCTCACATTCGTTTGGCAGAGAAGTTCGCCCAGGCGATGAGCTCTTTGATGAGATTGGCTGAATCCATGGTGACTCCAGAAACTGAATGCTTGCTGTATGCCACGTACTGGTTTCGGCCCATCCTGTCTGAACTCATTGGCTCGGCCCGAGAGAGCTCTGAGGTGAACCGGAGTCGAGCGCCGAGTGGCCCAGTTAAAGTCCTGGTCACAGATCGGCCGCATCGACGCATAACTGGGCTAGTGGACCTTACGAGTGGTGCCTCTGCCCTACTGGCATGTTCCCGGCCAGCTGGGCCAGCAAAATCGCTCAAACTTCTCGAGAATGCTCCTGAGAATGCGCAGAAACCACAAGAAATTAACATCGCTTGCCCGAAACGTTCCTGTGACGAGACTCCGGTGGAGGGAGCAAAGCAGTTGCTCCAGGCAGTTAAATTTGCTGCCAAAAACATGCCTGGTTTTCGTCTTGGTTTGGATGAAGACTTTCAAATGGCTGGATGTTTCCAGGAGCTCATCCATGGATATACAACAGGGCTTGTTGAACCATACATGATGCGAGGTCTCCAACCACTGGGACCGAATCGCACTACTCTAGAAATTATCATTCCCTCTCAAGCAGGGCTCACACCCGAGAAGTGGAAAGAAACAGCCACACTGTGCCCACTTGATTGGCCTTCCAACTACAGTCTTTTGCGATTGTGGCATACCAATGGGAGCCTCCATCAAACGGAAGCGCGACTCAGGAATCAACTGTCGCACAGCCATATGTTTGCTGAGTGGACAGTGCATCTCCACAGATTTGCAGAGCGTGTCTTATTCCAGCAACCTGCAGTTTATGTAGCGGGACATGCCTTGCAAACCAACCTGCGGGAACGAAACTTCCCCGACAGGAAAGTCCGCAGGAGGGTTCCTCCGGAAGACCTGGACGAACATCAAAGGGCGATCCGAGCGCTTCTGCAGCGTGCTAGTGATCAGCAAAGCGTGAACCCAGTTTCGTTTGGGCTCACCAACGAATGGAACGACACCATTACATCAGATAAAAAGCATCATTTGGAACATTTCACGAGAGGTATGACATGATCCCCCGCTCACCCCAATTCGCATCACTTTTACCCATGTTTTGAGTGTCCACCCCTTCTCTCTCTTCTTCTTTCCCCTCTTTTCTGTTTCACTCCGCATTGTCTCACGCAATATGTGGCTTTTGCTTCATCAACAATGCTGGTGGGAGTTGACTTACTTTACATTTGGTCCTTTCGTCATTTCCACTTAAGGTTACTGTCCATATCGGTGTGTCTGTCCAAAGACGTGACAGGTGCACCGGTATGTAGCAGGGGACTCAGGATTCCTCATGTATAATTGTCAGGTTCATTGTGCTGCGCATGCCCGGCCCCTACCTATTCAGACCATTCAAACAGTTGGTAGCCACACTCATATACAGTAGGTGTGAGTGCCAGCTAAGGGGTAACAGATCGGGCAGTATGGGTCACCTTTGCACTGGTGTCTTGAATGTGCTGTCCAGTCGAGAGCTTAGATTATACTAGGGTCTCTTCCACCATGAAGCCTATTGCACTGGCGCGTGCCCTCGCATCCTTTGCCTGACAATCATAGATGGGTGACGAAACTGATGTTATTACTCCGAGACTTAGTATTGACGAGACAACCATTCTCCCACCCTTCCCACTAGTTAAGGTATCTGAATTCGTTTATTGATCCCTAGGTTTTGCCCTTAGCAGAGCTACCTTAGGTGTTGGTGCCTTGTATTATGGTTCTGTTTTGTTGTTTGTTCCCTGCCTGACGTGGCCCCCCCTCCCCCTCGGATCGTCCTCTTTGGCGCCTTGGTCCAGGTTTTACTGGTGCCTCCCTCTGGGTATCGTTGCTTCCGGCGACGGCCTGGCTGCCTTGCCTCTGTGCGTGGAGTGTTGTGGCGCATTGTCTCCCCTCTTCATTGTGTCTCATGGCAACAAAGGCCTGTGGCCCTGTGTGGGGATCTGTCCCTCTACACCATGCTTCCTGTGTTGTTGGGGTGCTGTGTGCTCCCTCACTGAGGTATTCATCCTTGTATGATCCTTGGCCCCTTTTTGGACACCGCTAAGGCACGTTCGTACCCCTTCTGGTGCGTGTGTGTCACGTTCTCCATCTGTCCTCTGCTGCCTCCTGGCTCCTCTCCTCTCTTCTTCTGTGTGGTTCGGAGTGTGTGGTGCTTTGGCCGCCCCCCTCTTCCTCTTCCCCCCCTTGATGGCAGGGTTCTTGTTTGTTGGTTGCGTGTTGTTTGTTGATTCTTTTGCCTGGATACCGAGGATACCACCCTGCATAATAGCTCTGTCGTTTCACCCTGGCTACATTGGTCTTATGTTTTTTGTGACTAAGGATTCGTCCGAGGCGGGGTAGCTTTATACTGTCCCCCCCTCGCCCCTCCCGTTAATTCACGTTGAATTTGTTTGGTTTCTTTTGTGGCTTTTTCTTCGGCTTTGTATTGGGGAGGGCCCTTCTCACTTGTGTTGTTTCTGCCTTTGTTCCGAGAGGGGCGGTAGATTCCCGGTAGAGCCATGGACTAGGTTGCACTGCAGTGAGCTTTACTGGCGCTGTCCAGTTGAGCTTCCTGCAGTTCAGACTGGTGCGCCCGCGTGCAGCAAAGCCTGCCCACATGGTTCGTTGTACGGATGTTCTGTAGTGCCTTGGCGGATGGCCCACTCGGTGGGAGAGTGGCCTGGTCTGGAATACACTGCTAACGTACGGTACATCTGGTCCTCTCCGCAGGTTGCTGGGACGATGACGCCTAGTGACTCCTGTCAGAGAATCTGGTACTGGCACAGCGAACCATTTCAACCTTCATAGCTTAGGGGGACGAGTTCGACTGCAATGCGAATGCAACATGTGCTTACATTTCGGCAGTAGCATACTGGTTGTGCTCACGAGCCCATGCTATGGTCAGAAGCTTCGTCTGTCTGCAATGGCTGTATAGTGACATTCAGGCTTTTTCAGCCACCTTTACCCACTGCCCATTTGGGTCTTGGGCCCTTTACTATATGACGGTTCCTGTGAGGGCCTACACTAGCTGGCATGTCTTACAGGCCGTCAGTACTCTCCTCCCCATCTTGGGGGGGCAATAGATCACAATCCCTTGCGGCGGTGTATATTGACTGGAACAGACTTACTTGGATACGCTGAACGATGCAGGGTGAACAGTAGCGATGCGGGAGTTGATATTGACAAGACGTCCATACAAGCGGCCTCTGTCGTGCTCCACATCAGTCTGCCTGCAACACTGGATTCTCTTATCTGTTCTCAGGTGAGACATTCTGGGCGATCATGTATTTTACTTCACGCACTGCCGCAATGGATAATTAGTTTGCATGTTTTTGAGGATGATACGGTGGCTAAGGTCACTGTATCTAAGGCAAATCTGAATGGGTTCTTTGGTTTTGTTGGGCCCTGCCCCGTTCCTTGTTGCTTCGCTGTTTTGCTTTGTGGCGAAACGCAAATCTGGCTGGGGGATTTGCGGGTCGTTTTCGATTGTGGTGGTTTTTTGTTGTTTGTTTGTCGTTGTTTTGTGATGATTTGCCTAAGTTTTTGGACCACACGTGTCCTTGTACATTCCTGCTTTTCACTGCTTACGCAATTGTAAGGACCGAGCCTAGTGCGAATCGGCCAAACCGGAGGGAAAAAAAAAAGCTGTCTACTACTTGTCGATAGCCACAAAAGTACTGGTGGTGGACCTGTACGCAGTCCAGCGAGCTGTCCTAGCAGGAAACCAAACAAACAAAAAACACAACCAGAAACAAAGGAAACCAAACAAACAAAAAATAACCAAAAACCAGAACCACAACCAAACCAACACAGAGATGCGGGGTCGCAGCCAGCAATGGGAATTCATGCATGATGACATCTTATGTGTCATTGAGAATGGCCCCTGACAAGAAGCAAAACAAATAAACCACAGAAAAACACCAGGGACCAGGTCAGAGGGTGTAAGAAGCAACAAAGCTCAATGCGGAAACCAGGGATCTCCCCAGCCAGGATCCCCGAGATCACAGAGAGCAGCGGTTCAGGCATGACATTCACCCTGGCACTTCGAAGCAAACACCGACAACGCCGGGTCGCAACGAGAGTGGTGAGAAACGAAAAACCGGTGAAACAGGAAGGTGAGATATGGTCTATTGTGAAAATGGCAGCACTAGCTACGGCGCTCAGGCTCAGAGTCCGCTCAGTAGTTCTTTTTCTGGCATCAGCATCATGGAAGCTGTAGAACACTCTTGCGGTGCAGGCCGCTTTCAAAGCTGTATCCAATGCGATCGAGTTAGCGATGATCGCATCGAATACACTTGACTGCAATGCCTGTTTGTGGACCGCTTGAGGAGCTCCACGCTTGCAAGCCTGCATCAATGCTGTCGAGCTAGAGTGCGGCCAGTAGCTCCTATGGTGCGAGGCACTGTGACTGTGTAATTGGCGTTTAATGCGTGACAACCGTGAGAATCTCACGTTCCGCTGGCACTTATTGGTAGGCGTCCCTGTGGAGTAGTTGGTAGGGCGTCGTTCTTGACGACGCGGACAGACTACCGGTGGTGGTTCGATTCCCCGCTAGTCCGCAGGTAAGCCTCAAGTGTGGTGACCAGTCGAAAGACAATGGCGCCGGCCACAAAAAAAATCCGCTGGCACTTATTGGTGCATTTGGTTGCGCAGGGGGCATGTTACAGTACTTTGGATTGGATCGTGCACGAAAAGCGACCTTTTTGAACTTTCCTCTCTGGACTTGCTCAGAATTGACGTGCACGAAAGTATCTTTTTAAACTTTCCACTCTCTCGAGTTGCTAAGATTTGATCGTGCACAAAAAAGGTACCTTTTTTGAACTTTTCACTATCTCGACTTGCTCAGACTTCCTGCACGAAAAGTACCTTTTTTGAACTTTCCACTCTCTCGAGTTCCTGAGATTTGATCGTGCACGAAAAGCGACCCTTTTCGAACTTTCCACTCTCTCGACTTCCTGAGATTCGATCGTGCACGAAAAGTACCTTTTTGAACTTTTCACTCTTTCGTCTTTGGTTGATTGCCACTTTCCTTTTGCCACGTGGCAGTGTCATTGCTGGCTCTTGGATGGTGTCCAGAATCTGTGAGAATCTTGCCCGCACGGCCTTAGCGCAGCTTTCTTATGCAGCTTGGCGCTTCTAAATTAACCTCACAAGCCAAGCCTTCATGCTTGCCTAAAAAGCCGTGATTATTGATTCATTGGCACGTTTTTGACAGTGATGCAGTGGACAAGCCACTGCGTCCCATGACAAATCGATTTGTGATTGTTTGGTTTGGGCTCTGGCCCCGTTTTGTGTTGTTTTGTTTCGCTTGCCGTTTGCTTCGCTGTGTCTTCTGGCGAAACGCAAATCTGGCTGGGGGATTTGCGGGTCGTCGTGTTTGGTTGGCCTCTGTTTTTTGGTTGCTTTTTGTTATTATCGATTTGCCAATTCACCGGGCTTGATATGCCCTTGTACAAATGTCTTTCCTGCTTATGCTCATATACGGACCGAGCCTTAGCGCGACATCGGCCACACTCGAGGAAAAAAAATCTTGCCCGCACGGCCTTCCGCATTGTGTCTTTTTGTACACTCATCTAATGCAAAAGATGAGCAATTTGACGGTATCGTGAGAGTTGTGACCATTGAAGAAGTTCCTGAAGGTGAAAGTGGTGAGCTCCAAACAATTTTAGTGGACAGTGGAGCTGATGCTGCAGTGTTTCCTGAGAGGTTTGCAACAGCTGGCATAGCTGGACAGGCATCGAGTCTCCAACTTCACGATGCTCAAGGCCGTTCAATCCCAGATATGGGGATGAGAGACTTGGAAATCCATCTCACAGATGAAACTGGTAGGCGCATTGTGCTGCAAGAACAGGTAGCTATTAGCTCTTTTGTTCAGCAACCAATTTTGTGCTATGGCCGTTTGATGCAGTGTGGTTGGCGCGTCAGCGCAACAGATCAGTCGTTGGTGCATTCAACTGGCATCAAAGTTAATGCAAAATCAGTCAATGGTTGTACGAGGTGTCATCCGTGCCATTTCAGGCAGTTCTGCAGGATGTGATACTGAGGAAGCTGCTCATGTGGTTCGTGCAGTCAAGGCAGTTGTGAGGCCTGAGGTTTTACATGGCAATCTTGGTTGGAACCTTGATTCAAGTGGTCTTGGCACTGGACGGCATGTTTCAGACACTCACCAAGACCCTACTTTGGCTTGTCCCAACATAAGAGGTGTCAGGAACCGCACTACGTTGATCAAAGGTGATGACTCTTGCTGGTATGTTATCGAGCTGCGTGAGCCCTTAGCGGATCTCATTGACATGTCGGCTGAATTTCATGGATACAATGGTGCCAGGGAGGTGTTGACTTTCATTACTGAAGGAGAAAAGCCTCCAGGACTCATGGGTCAGCATGGCAGATGAAGCAGTTGCGATTTCAGAACAACAGCGTTTGGACGAAATGGACCAGCAGAATCCTGACTTGGTAGCTCCTGAAGATGAGATTGTTGGTGAAGAAATCAGTGCACAACATGAGCTTGTTGCAGTGCCTGAAGGTAGACACTCACCTTCCTGTTTCACCGGTTTTTCGTTTCTCACCACTCTCGTTGCGACCCGGCGTTGTCGGTGTTTGCTTCGAAGTGCCAGGGTGAATGTCATGCCTGAACAGCTGCTCTTTGTGATCTCGGGGATCCTGGCTGGGGGGATCCCTGGTTTCCGCATTGAGCTTTGTTGCTTCTTACACCCTCTGACCTGGCCCCTGGTGTTTTTCTGTGGTTTATTTGTTTTGCTTCTTGTTAGGGGCCATTCTCATAATGACACACAAGATGTCATCATGCATGAATTCCCATTGCTGGCTGCGACCCCGCATCTCTGTGTTGTGTTTGTTTTGGTTTGGTTGTGGTTGTGCTTTTTGTTTGTTTGCTTGTTTTCGGTTGTTTTTGGTTTGGTTTTTGTTTGTTTGGTTTCTTGCTGGGACTGCTCCCTGGACTGCGTACAGGTCCACTACCAGCACTTTTGTGGCTTTCGACGAGTTGACAGCCGTGCATGTAAATTACAATTCATCTGTTTGCCGCGATTGAATGTGTGTAACGACCTGGCGGAAGCCATGAAGGCGTTGGACGGAAAAAAAAGCAGTGCCTGAAGGTAGACAGGTCTTTGCAGATGGAGTGGTCATGGATGCGGCAGACTTTGAAAAGATCGTGGTCAATGGTGTTGAACTTACAGTTTCTTCTTCACTTGCAGCGTTGAGGAGTGGATGTAGTTTCTATGGGATTTCACAGTCTGGTGGAAAGCTCAAATGTTATCGGCGTTTGGTGAACCATTTGAAAGCGCTTGAGTTAGAGTTGTTGAAGAATGCAGCTCAACATGCAGCTGCAGAAGTTGAGAGGGTTCCACATGCCCCCACTCTTGCAACACCACCTTCTCTGGAAGCTCAAAGAAAGCATGAGCTTACACACATGCCTTACCAGCCTTGGTGTGAGAGCTGCGTGTGCTTCAAGGCCAGGTCAGATCGTCAGTGCAGAGATGACAGCACGTAAAAATGAATGACCTTCTCCGATGTCAATTCTTCGTCCCACGGGACCCAGTAAAGAGAAAGATCATTGATGGGAGGGTCAAAACCTCGAGCCGCTGGCCACATCACTGGATAGATAAAGGTATTGATGTCACACTCGACCTGTCCGAGCTCGAGGTGAGTAAGAAGTCGGTTGAGATCATGAGGATGGTCTCCAGACCAAAACTCAACCTGAAAACGTATTTCCGTAGGTGGCAAGTCAGCCATAGATGGTCACGATGTCAAAAGCCACCTGCAGGAAGAAGACAATGAAGATGGAATGCCCCCTGTAATGACCATCAAAGACAGCAGTGTCAAGTGAGTCACGAAGGGGCAAAGATAAACAGATCAGGGGAAACTTGAAGCAAAATGGCCACGGACCAGATACTGAAATTTCCGGGTCCAAAGTATGAACACATATGTACAAGTACATGACACGCAGCTGCAAAAATCACCCATGAAATCACCAGTAGAAAAATGCAGAAACAAAGCATCCATGGAAAATCCTTTGTAGTTTCGTTCTCAGCGCATTGTGGCGACATTGATGCCACACTGCAAGTTCCAGTATCCTCCCCATCAGGAAAAATACCTTGTCCAGCCGCACCAGATGGCCCAAGGCCCATAAGAGAAAAGATACGTATGAGATTCTTTGCCAGTTTCATCATTTGCCGCTTTGATCCATGCCGCTCAGACTGTTGGTCATGCTCCTCCTGTCCAATCACAGTTAAACCTGCATCATCACAAACATTCAGCTCATGAAGAAGAAGTTTGACTCGTTGCTGAGTGAGGGCTTTCGTACACAAATCTGACACATTCCAAACTGTAGGCAACTGTTGCAACTGAACATCTCCAGAAAGCACATGTTGTTGAATCCAGAGTATCTTTCCATCTAAGTGCCGCACTTTGCCTACTCCCTGCTTTGCTGCAAGTTGACGTGCTGAAGAGGAATCAGTCAGTAAATGATGTGCCACTTCAGCTCTGGTCAAAAAGGAGAGGCAACGCTTGATGTATATGCCATCAGCTAAAGTGCTCACCATTGCATGTAACTCTGCTTCACAGCTTGAAAGACTGACTGTTCGCTGCGTTCTTGAAGAACCAAAAACATAGTTTCCATTGATCATGTGGATACCTGCAGAAGTGCTACGTCGGTGTTCCTTGTTAGAAGACCAATCTGAATCACTGGAGCTCTCAAGGACATAGAATGCTTCTCCAGTGTTTACCCATTTTCCTTGGCCTCCCTCAGGTTCTTGAAGCACAACTGCATAGTCTATTGTTCCCTTCACATATCCCATGACCTTTCGCAAGCGATGCAAAGCAGTGATTGAAGGATTGCTCATTTTGGATGCTAGTTCTTTCACACAAAACAGCAAATCTGGGCGGTCACGAGCCAAGTAGAGCAAACCTCCAACTGTGGACCTGTATGCAAAAGCATCCTGCGCACGCAAGCTTGAGGAAACATCAGGAAGCTGAATTGAAGAATCACAAGCAACACGTTGAACACGAAGCGTTCCACACTGCTTTTCAAAGTTCTCCACTAGCTTGGCTATGTTTGTACCTGGAACCAGTGCAATGCCATCTTTCACACGTGTCAGTTTGCGTTTCAGAAAAGACACTGAGTCACCTTCGTTCTCACCAAGCACTGCAGAGCTGACAGTAAACTTCTCACGAAGTTTGGGGAGAAAGTGGTTTTCCCAAAACTGTTTTGTTCCAGTAAACATCACATCATCCACATGAACCATAATTGCTGCTTGCTCACATCTCCCCATGCACGGCTGGTCATTGCACCACTCAAAACCAAACGTTTCAGTGAGAAAAGTTCGAAACAACCAATACCAAGCTTTGGCTCCCAATCTCTGTCCGGGTAATTTCTTGGCTATAATTATAATGAACTTCCTTCCAGCCAACTGCACAGCAAATGGGCGCTCTTGAGGTACACAAAGAAAAGCATCCTTGATGTCCACAACACCCAAAACGTGTTCAGGGGATTGGTTTTCACATCCACGTCGCTGGTTGCACTTTTGAAGATAAACCAAAGGCAGCAAATTGGTCACATAGCATGAGGTGGCAGGGCTGAAACAGTCATCCCTTCTTTCAAGAAATGCATATTCACGTGCCACTAAACGGCTGCGTCTCAACCATCTCTTCACAACTTCACCAGACTGTAGAGTGAAATCTTTGGCACCCCAGTCATGCACAAACTTTGTAGTCAGAGAATCTGTGACCTTCTCTGCATAGAGCTCCTCCTTGATCAAAACTCCCATTGAAGTCAGTCGAGAGATCTCGAGCTCGTTTGCAAGGACATCCACCCATTCTGGTGGCTCTTCTGGCTGCTGCTCCATGTTGAAATTACTCCATAGATCTTCTGGTACATCATTGAATTGAAGATCATCTTCACCTGCCCACAATTCCAACGTTTCATCAGGTTTCTCCACATCCAAATCATCATCATAGCTGTCCATGGTGTGGAATTTATCTCCACCAAACTGCACAGAGTTGATCTTGGCTGAGTACTCTGCTGCAATGCGCTGGATGCGGGCACGTTTAGGATCTTCAGGTTTGAGGCGCTTGTTTTGATGTTCCTCAATGTCAACATCATCCTCACCATCACCATGCATGCGTGTTGTAGGAGAAGCACGGGGAGTTGCAGGAACAAAGGACTGTCCAGAACCATCATCATCAACAAGGATTGGAGTAGCTGGCACATCATTCCCTCTGCTTGAGGTGGCTGCTCCTCCTCTGTCTGCATCCTTCTCAACCTCATCTCCAAGGGTGAGAAAACCATCCTCCTGTTCCATGCCTTCAACTCCAATTCCAATGTTAACTTCTGGAGGTGCATCGTCCTCCACTGCAGGAAGCTCCCTTCGCTCATCGTGCTCTCCCATTCCAATCCTCTCAGATTCTTCTCTAAGTTCCTCTCTTGCTTTCTCACGCACCGCTTCACCTTCAGCATCATGAAAAGCGCTCGGCTCAATCTCACCTTGAGGCAACTGAAAACCAACTGAAAGTGCCTCTCTTTTGATCTTTGTTGGAACAACTCTTCCACCAAAACCTGATTTGTACTCCCAGCTGCTGCATCTGAAAGTTGAGTAAAAGGCCAAATGGTTCTTCCAATCTGAGTCAATGCGCCTGATGCTTCGAGTCAAGACCAAACGGTGCCCTGAATACAGGATGTAGCTATCCTGTCCATCCACTTTTCCCAGAAACAAGGCACGACGCCATTTTGCTGTGCCCTTTGCACCAACCATGTAGTAACCAAAAACCGGCTCTGCAAATGGTGCAACTGCTCCAGAGTAGGGTTTCTTGTGCACCAACTCATAAGGTGTCACGCCTCGAATCACTCCAAACCTGTTCATCAACCAAGCAGCATGTCTATGGGCCCAACTCCACAAGGCATGGTTTGTTGACATCTCTGCTGTTTCACAGTGTGCATCAAGATGCATGCCAGTGGACGTAGTCGTCCAATTGTATTCTCAACCAAAGAGTTTCCATGTGAATATGCAGGTGGAGTCACTGAACGTGTTGGCAGCCCCATACTGAGTCTTGTTGATACCACGTACTTCAACAATTGACGCATGGTGGGCTCATTGTCACACCTGTAAATCACTTCTGAGTACCCCAAACCTGCAGTGAAAGCAAGGATCTCCCTGGTCATGAGCTCCAACTGCCCCTTTGAACGCAAGGGCACACAACCCACATAGCCTGTAGAGCTATCATGCATCACCAGAAAAGGCAGAGCTGCAACTTCCTGTGGATTGGCTCCTTCTGGGATTGAACGTGTATATGCCAGATCAAATGAAACTGTTGGAGTTCCAGAAAGCCGACATCTCCCTGTACAATGAGCTTGCCACACTGGCACATCACCTGAATGGGCAGATCGGTATGGTGTCTCATCAAGTTCCTCAAGTTCATCGGAACAATACGCTGCTCGTGGTACACCAGGTTCCTCTCATCTTCATGATGGAATTACTTGGACAGCTGTCGCAGCAAGCCCGTGATTTAGATCGCCGTGTGCTGGACTTGAAGCCACAGTTCAATTTCTCCGCAACCGTCTTGGCCTCTGACGATTCCTACATCTGGAAGTGTTAGGGCGTTGCTGGAGATTCGAATGCTTCTCTCCGCAGAGATTGATCAATGCATTAACATGCGTGTGGTTTAAAAAAGATGTGTGGCTTGCGGTGACTAATCTTCATGTATATTGGATTTCACTTTTGAACTTGCATTTTCAGTTTGGAAGTCCTCGTATCCTGCAGTATGTTGGCACTTGTGATTGTCCAATGGTATGACATTGGTGTCTCTTTCTTCTTGCCGGGCTTGTCACCCTGGATTCAAGATGGTTTGTGACCCGCCGGTCCATGTTGTCAAATCATTTTGTCTTGGATTTTCATTCATTTCGGTTGTGCTGAAGCTATTTTCTGCACCGCTGTGTTTTGGCTTAGCACCCGCTGGTGTTCAGTCCATATCTGGTATTGTCATTGATGGCTTCAGCTGCTCCACTGCCTCCGCTGCGGGCCCATTTGGATACCCCGGACGTTTGGCGGGTATCCATCAGATTTTTAGGGGATTCGGAAGTACCACCTTCTGTGATTTCCCATGGTACGATCGAAACTTCCCCGGCCTCGTCATTGCATGACCTGGTTCAGGGCATCGAACATGAGGGCTGTCTTACCTCAGCGGTACATGGGATCCAGATCACGGCGTATACCTGTATGACTCCACGGCCTCTGGTAGGTGACATCCCACGCCTGGGGGCAGCTGGTGCTGCCATGTCTGATAGGCGACACCTTAGCCATGAGGGGCGTCGACCTCCCAACTTAGTTGGCCAACATGCGGCGACTATCGCTGACACCATGCTTACGGTGAACGAACATCAGTTTCTTGCTGAATTTGCACTGCATGTTCACCAACGGCTCATGCGAAGTCGGGGTACAGGCCCACCATCCTCTGAGTATGCCGCAGCGGCCTGGCTCACTACCGGGCACACTCATTGCAAAGCAATGATGATCCCTTTATTTGCTCAAAAGGAAAAATTTTGTCTTGGACAAAATTAAGCAGTTTCTTCCCAGTAACTTGGAAATGTTGACTGAACCTAAGCTCTGAAACCTCAAATACAAACAACAACAAACAAGTTTGACTGTGGTTTGTTGGAAGTTTATTTTTTCTTTTGCGAGGTACAAGGTACAAGGTGGTTTGTAAAACAAACGGAACCTGAAATCATCTCATGTTCATTTTGGAACATGTTCTTAAATTTTTGTACCGCGCTCGCCTCAAACAGGGAGGGTGGAGTGGGATTAGACTTACACTTTTTGAAGTGTGAGATGTAGCAGGGGGGTCGTAGTTAGTTGGCCATGGATTTACCTGACACTGCTGGTGAGGACGATGGTTCTTGGACACATGTCGGTGAGACGGGGTTTTGCATGGCAAACACAGAATACGAACCTTCTATAGGAACTGATTTTTCAGGTATGCTGCCTTTTGCAACAGAACCGACTGGATCGTCAATTTCTGAAAATTATGACCCAGATGTTATCGTACAGTCAGCTTGGAAATCACTGCCAAGCCGTGAGTTGGAGATGCCATGGGAGAGTGGACTTTGGAACAAGTTTTTGGACCCAAACGTATCTGTCTTGGAACTTTTGACTCGTGGTATCAAGAGGCCAGCTCCTTTTCATGCTGAACCGTTGATTCATGATACAGTTGATGATTCAGTAGAGCAGCAGGTGATGGCAAAGCAGACTGTTGAGGTAAAGAATTTTTGCAGTATGCCAAAGATGTTCCGGAGAAAACATGGAGTGAAGAACGTGAAGCAATCTGGAAAGCAGCCATACGCAGATGGATCTTTTTGTTGGATCAGTGGGAGGCACCGGAGGTTCCTTTGATAGCTGCAATTCAGAGCAAGGAATCATTTGTGGAGAAGGCTCAGATCATGGTTGACGTTTTCTATAACGAAGCTCCTCAGACACTGATGAAGAGAGTCAACAGCCTTACAAAGCTTTGCAACACTCTTCATGGACTAGGTGTGCGTTTTCCGTGCAATGAAGAACAGTTTTACTTGTTCCTGAAGGGTGAATCATCCAGGAAAGCGTCGGCCTCGAGATTGAAAGCCTTTTTTGAGTCTCTAGTATTTTGCAGACATGTGCTTAGTGTTGAATCACTGCAGCAGGTGGTTTGCAGTCGCAGGTGTTTGGGGGCTTTGTCAAGTACTGCATTGTCTTGTCCACGTCAAGCTGAACCTTTTAGTGTACCACAGTTGCGCAAGCTACATGAGGTTTTACGTAGCGGGCCTGAACTTTGGAACAAGTGATGAGTGGCATGGCGCTTTTCTGTGTATTTGGTAGGTCACGTTGGTCTGACTCACGACACGCTGAAAATTTGTTGCCTGACTTTGACAACCAGGGAAAATTGCAATTTTTGGAGGTTCAATCAACGGTGCATAAGACGGCTAGGGCTCTTCACCTCAGGCACATGTTCTTGCCAGTTGTAGCTCCAGCCACAGGGGGTTTCAGACGATTGTTGGGGTCAGCAATGGATGCAAGCCAGAGACATGTTGCGTATCAATGATTTGTCTGTTTACCCTTTGATGCCTGCACCTGATGGTGCTCTGGAACCTACATGAAGGCCGGTTTCAACCGTGGAGGCGAAACGTTGGATACACCACTTGTTGGGGCCTGAGTTAGTGAAGCCTGGTGCAAGTTGACCAGTCACGCCGGCAAATGCACTTGTTTGAGTTTTATGGCAAAACGGGGTGTGAACTTGAGGACCGCTTAGTCTTGGGATACCACACAAGCAAGTTGAGCATGGCCATGACATAAGCAGAGACAGCGCAGCCAAACCACTGACAATCCTGGCACAAGTCTTGATGGAGATTAGGGACGGCACCTTCGACCCTGACTGTGCTCGGAGTGGACGCCTTAAGCCAGGGGCCAAACCTTTAGACAGAAATTGGACAGCTCTGCATCTGGCAGTGGAGAGTTGCAGGTAGGCCAAAAGGCAGGCCTTGAGGAAGTTTCACAAGGAGGCAATGTAGGTTCACTTGAATCTCAACCCGTTTTGCAGGAGCAGGGTGGTGAAATTTCAGTGGATGTGGAAGAGGGCCACGTCACAACGGACTCCAGCTGCTCATCTGGAGATGAAATCTCAGCGTGGGCCCGGGTGGTAGGTCACTGTAAGGTGGACATACCTGCCAGTAAGCGTTTGTGGTTGAACAGCAACACAAAGATGTTTCACTTGTCACATGCAGAGCATGTCAAAGTCTTGTTGTGTGGTAGGCGCATTACAAGTAGCTTTAAGAGCCACTCAGAGCCTATCAGATCTGATGCCGCAAAGAGCAGGCAGTGTTTCAGGCTAAGGGACTCTTCGCAGTGATGGGTGCAAGAGCTTAGAAAACACGAAGGCGGCTTTGGTCATGACATGTTCAGTTGCAGTTTTGTTTTCACTCAGCAGTCACTCCTTTTTGGATAAACATTTTTCATGAGAGAACATCATGCCTTGTGCTGCAAGGGAGGTGACATGGTCACCTTCATGAATTGACTGATCAAGGAATTGCCGTGATCTGTAGTTCAGACAGATGTGGCGATAGGTTGATCAGTTTATTTTGCGCATTTGTCAGCAACTCAGAAGAATAGTTTCAAATCTTTGTTTGGAAGAGTTGTGAAACTTTCCTTGGGAGTTGTAGGCATGAAACTTCACTGCACTTCGACATTTCAATTGTTTAAAGATTTTATTTGGTCAGCTTGCCAACAGGTGCACCGGACATTTGTGTTGGTCTAAGAAAAATTCAAGACGAACTACTGTAGGCAGGTTTTCAAGAGCATCGGAAAGAGCCGACCCGATGTCGCTGGCAGATTCTGGTGCGGCGTTTGAACAACACTGCAGAAAGATCAGCCCTGATGGGCACCTGCATGGCTTACTGACCCGGTATAACATAGCAAATCTCAGTTCACTAGCTTTTGCAGTGGGCACTCCACAAAGCCCACCAACCGACGACCAGTTCAAAGAGTTCGCAACTGGCATCAACAATGACACAGAGATGACATTTGGTGAGCTGGCTCAGCTTAGAAGGCTTCATTTTGAAGCATCAGCCATTGTTATGGCGGAGTTAAAGTCGAAGGCGACGGATACAACGGGTGATGGTGGACGCAAGTTGCCAGTGGCAGAGAAGAATGCTAGGCTGCTGGAACAGGAAGGCCGTTTTCCTGGCCTGAGAATTAGAGGTGAGATGCAGCCATCTTTTGCTCTCATCGATTTGGCAGCGCAGATGAAAGAAACAAACTGTGTGACATGGATCCCACCGAGCAAATGCAGCAAAAGGGATTCAGAGATACAGAACAGCGTCAAGGAGAAGCCAGCAGTCCTTTCACTGGAACAGCAGATGGTGAAACTTACATCGGCTGAAGATCACATAGTGGTGGATACATCCACCGATTTACAACTGCAATGGGCCCTTCAGCGTCGAGGATTAGCCTTCGACCAATGTGCGTTGATGAGTCACAGTGAACATGAGATATGGGTACAACAACTTTTGGGGCAAATGACACGGGATGCCCCAACAGGCTTCTCTAAGGTGACAGCTGGCCAGGTGATCAGAGCAGACCGAGAATTGTTTACACTGATGGCACAGGAACTTCAGGGACCTTTACAACCTGATGCACGAGGAGAGATGCCAATGGACAAAAAGCTGAGGGAGCTTCGCACTGACCCTCGAGTGACAATGTTTTTGTTGCCACTCCCAAAAGCAGCAGCCAGGGACACCGAGAAGGCGCAGACATCTACTGGCACTCCAAAGGCTGGAGCACCTGCACCAGTGAGGCCACAAAAGAAGGCACGTCCGTCTGCAAAGGCGAAGTCCATGTGCCCCCAGGAGTTACGTGGTTTCCAACAACGAGATCCTTCTGGAAATGCGATTTGCTGGGCCTTCAACCTGAAGGCAGGATGCAAAAACGAGGTCAACAATGGCCGTTGCAAGAAGGGAGTTCATTGTTGTATGAAGTGCCACAAAGCAAATCACAGCTTGGTTACGTGCAGGGCAAACTGATTAGCTCCAAAGGAGCAAAAAGGTACAGATACCGGCTTCTTGAAGAGAAAGCTGCAACAATAAAGACCAGGTTGCGGGAACAATTTGCACTGGTGGAGACAACAAGTCTGCATAGGTTTCACAGTCTGGAGTCGATACGAGACCACAGACAATTTCAGAGGCAACTGACAAACAGTCATGCAACTCTGGTGCAACTTCTTCAAGAAGAAGTCAACACGCAGTTTTCAGGGATGCTTACCTCTGACCTTCTTTTCGTGGAAGTGTTTGCAAGAACAGCCGGGCTTTGCAAAGCAACGAGAGAGCTTGGCATGGAAGTCTTGCCGGTGGATAAAACTTCAGCAGGAGCGTCATAGATCTACATCGTTCAGTATGATGTTACAGACCCAGAGCAGCTGGAAAATTTCATGGAGGTGTTTTACGTGGAAGACACCGCATAGTGACAGCTCACCTAGCGCAAGCATGCTGCATTACCTCAAAGGGACCGAAATCCTGTACAACGACAACTACATGGGGGAGAGTTCGGGTCGTAGGAGACGGTGACTCAGAAACTTTTTGGTGGACTAACAGTACAGATGATAAGCACTATCAACGGCACGACATAGGTCGTTGAAGATGGTGGCTCAGAAACTTTTTGGTGGATTAACAGTACAGATGATAAGCACTATAAACGGCACGACGAACTGGCGACACTGGAAGGGGTAGAGATGGAGCCTTTGTGGTGGTTTAACAGTACAGATGATAAGCACTATCAACGGCATGACAAAGGGAATTTGTGGACAGAACAATCAAAGCTGGGCACCCTAGATCGCTGGCCATTCACTTGAGTGGAGACGTGATGGAGATGCCGAAACAAACGTTGTTGAAGAGCCCTACAAAGTCATAAAAGAGCGAGAGACCTTTCTCAAGAGTTGGACCAACAGACGCAAGAAACTTGAAGCTCGGGGAAAGGCGCTACATAGCAGCTTGGACCCACATTTGCAAGAGGTGTTACATGAAAACGGCTGCTGCTCATGAAAAGGACCGGCTAGGTCGATGGGTGCGGTCCGCAACACGGCTAAGGGGCTGAATGGAAACATCACCAAACAGGTGGCATCACCAACAGATGCGGAATTAGCTGGTCAAAGCAAATTTGTTCAAGCAGTGCGGCGTTTTCAGCTGAGAGCCTCTTCAGCTTGTTAGGAGTTGACTTTGCAAGGAAGGAAAGAAAGCTGAACCATGGGGAACAGAAGTTTGCGCGCTGGGTGTGAAGACGGACCTAGCAGCTGGTGGACGCGGTGTAAAGCAAGTGACAATTGGTCATGCTGAGACTAGAGTGAGAAGAACTTTGCCAGGCCGTGGACACCATAGAGCAGAGTGGTGTCATGTCCTTAAAGGACGCTGAAAGAACTCAGAGGTAGATTGCAGTGGTTTGAAAACTGTTGCTGGCAAATGGGTGGTGCAGCAGGCGCGTAGGCATATGAGCCGAATGGCCTCTACAAGGAGGGAGAGAGAAGGTCTGACCATAGCTGAGCTCAACACTATACAGTTTTGCGTGAGAGGGTGATTTACACTCCTCCTACCAGAATAAGTTCAACCAGTCTACAAACCTGAAAAATTTTTTCACTGGCGAAGCTTGTGAGGGCGAAGACACGAAGGTGGGCTCAATTAGGGCCGTGCTGATAAACCCAGGTGGCGCTGCCGTGGAGTTTACTTCAGAACGAGCCCTTGATCAGTGGAGGGCAAAGTTCCTATCCCTCTTAACTTACACCATCTTCGAGTTTGAGCTCCATCCCGGTGTGGATCGCACTCGTTGAGTGGGAAGGACACCTTTTGGGAGCGCAATGTGTTTTACCTGGGTAACGAGGCAGCTAAGGCCTCTTTGGTGAATGGCGCCTCTATGCAGGACAATGGAGCGGAGATCATTCAAGCCATCGTCTATCCAGAGATGAGGGTTCAAGTTAAAGTTTGGTTCGCCAGAGTCCCAACCTCTAGCAACATCTCAGACGGCTCGAGCCGGTTTGATGTGAGCGAAAGGGAGAGGCATCAAGTTCGACGCGAAACAATCCACGAGCAAGACTTGTTTCGAAGGATGCGGAGAGATGGATCGAACTCTTGGGGTTTCAAAAAACGGGATCCGGACTCATCCCATCTTGCGTTGAAAAAACAAGTGCTCGGTGAATTTTCAGCGGTCGAATTTTGTTTTTGGAAGTTTTCGTGATGCATTTTTAATTTACATGTCAGTGATGTCCATGTTTTCCCGCAAGCACAAGTGCGCCGTGCGCGTTTCTTATACGCTTGTTTCCTTTTTATGAACGCAGGTTAGGAGGGTTTAGGTAGAGGTCAGTCAACAGGTAGTTCCTTTAAACATAGGAACTGCTGGTTTCCAATAAAGCAAATAAGGGCACACTCATTGCAAAGCAATGATGATCCCTTTATTTGCTCAAAAGGGAAAATTTTGTCTTGGACAAAATTAAGCAGTTTCTTCCCAGTAACTTGGAAATGTTGACTGAACCTAAGCTCTGAAACCTCAAATACAAACAACAACAAACAAGTTTGACTGTGGTTTGTTGGAAGTTTATTTTTTCTTTTGCGAGGTACAAGGTACAAGGTGGTTTGTAAAACAAACGGAACCTGAAATCATCTCATGTTCATTTTGGAACATGTTCTTAAATTTTTGTACCGCGCTCGCCTCAAACAGGGAGGGTGGAGTGGGATTAGACTTACACTTTTTGAAGTGTGAGATGTACCCGCCCAAACTGCGTTTTTCCCCCCCTTGGTTTTTAAACTTTGGGTTGAGCAGACGCATTGCGAGAGCTCATCCGCATAATTTTAAGGGGCCTACCCCCCAGCTGTTTTTCAAAAAACGGGATCCGGACTCATCCCATCTTGCGTTGAAAAAACAAGTGCTCGGTGAATTTTCAGCGGTCGAATTTTGTTTTTGGAAGTTTTCGTGATGCATTTTTAATTTACATGTCAGTGATGTCCATGTTTTCCCGCAAGCACAAGTGCGCCGTGCGCGTTTCTTATACGCTTGTTTCCTTTTTATGAACGCAGGTTAGGAGGGTTTAGGTAGAGGTCAGTCAACAGGTAGTTCCTTTAAACATAGGAACTGCTGGTTTCCAATAAAGCAAATAAAGGGCCTATATTGCACGCTCATTGGAGGATCTACGTCAGCCTGTTGTTGTTACCACTCCTCGAAGGCCAAGAGGTTTACCTCCGGATGGTCCTGCGCATACCGACGAGGCTGACCTGGCTTGACCTGGGCGGCATGTCAGTGATGGTTCTTGCTCAAAGTGGCATCCGTAGCATTTCCTCATTTTTGCAGACCTGCCTGAAAAAAATGTGGGCGCTTTCGTTTTTGGGTTGAGTTTGGACCAACAACCTTTTCCATGAGTTGCATCTCACTGTGTGATTTGCATCTTGTCAATGAATGTTGCCACATTGACATTGGTTGTAGCCCAGCCGCTGCTGGCTCAATCCATCTATTTGTTTTTCCTCCGTCCTTTGGGACCTTGTGTCTTGTTGCAATGGCTCTCATGGGGGTCGCGCTCCCTCCAGCACAGTTCAATCTCACGGTGACCTTTGGGTCTGAGGAGGTTATCTTGGTGGAGCGCCTCTTCAAGGCATTTGGCTTGGAGAACTTGGCGATTGACCCAAATCAGGTGCTTTTGCCACTTAAGCTGCCTAAGGACCTCCCGCTGGAGCCAACCATTGAGCAATTTTGGCAGTACCGCTCTGGGTGGGAGGCACCGTTTGATGAGGAGTATGACTACCGCATCTTCTTGCCGGAGCCTGCCTTCTCCCGTGTGTGGGAACACTGCATCAAGGCGTTTCCAACTCGGATCGTCTCGTTCTCGGGCCCAGGCCGTGTCGTTGGTGTCGACTTGGTCATCAAACCAATTTCTTTGGTGGATGTGACCTATCACCTGTGGACCCAGATGCACGAACTGGACGACACCAGACTGCGCATCAAAGCATTGGAAAGATCATTGGAGATGATCACACACAATGCAGCGGTGCTCACTAAGACCCTGGTCTCGGTACACCCCGATCTGGTGGACGAGATGCACCCCAACACTCCGCCGAGTTGGATCTCACCACCTGAGGAGTACTGAACCGGCGGACCTAGAGCTGGATAGTTGGCAGTGGCCGTGCAGGTTTTGCCCCGGGTAGCGTAGTGGCCTCTAATCCTCAATTATCCCAGTCACAGGCACTGGTGGTATCTCGCAATACATTGCACATTGCGCTCCGTGAAAAATGGATTCTTCCGTCTGAAGTATCAGTTGTTATGCTGTCCGCTGACATCATCAAATCATGAGATGCATTCCTTGAATTCAATTTCTCAGTTGTGCTTATTTTTATTTATGGGTTCAAGCTTATTTTGGCTTAGTCTAGGGTGGTCGTATCATGGACTCCCCGCTGGAACTGTCCTCCCCCATTTGGGACCAGGGGCAGCGCTCTGCCAATGATTCACTTTTGACCAGTGAGCCAGACACAGATGACGCTGCCTTTCGATCACAACCATGGTTTCGAGTCAAGCGTTGGAGGCGTGACCCTCCGCAACCTCCAACTTTGCTGCTGGCGTGCCCCAAGGCATCAGTCCTCTCACCACAGCATCAGCTTAATCGTTGGGAGGAGGGCATGGTTAGTCCCAACTACAAACCGTCAGGTGGGATCGCACTGTCTGTTGGTGGATTGGCTCCACTGACTCGACGTGCCGGAGTTCCTGAAGACTATGCTTGTGGCGGTCTGCCAAATGTGAGCTCTGTCCCATCACCTTGTATGAGATCAACGTCGTTGGTCAGTCAAATGGCACTACCTGCGTCCCTACCCAAGAAATCTGCTCCTCAGGGGGGCCTTCTGTCCTTGGAATCGTCAACTCCGACTTCACAACCACTTTCTTTGGATGTGATGGTTGTACGTCCCACTTTGGCGGACTCAACAACGATGCTGGCTCTGCACAAGCAACTCAAATCTCAGCATCTACAAGATTGGCTGAAGCTTCTTGACAGAGCTGGTTCTCAGAGTGAATTGTTTGCGACCACCATTGACAGTCCGAATGCAACTTTGCACAGGTCTAAAGCCATTGCGCGCTTTGCGCCATCGACTCTGGCTGCGTATTTGAAGTCGTGGAACCAGTGGTCTGAATTTTGCGATTGTTCAGGGGCTTGTCCTTTCAAGCCGACTGTGTTGACAGTAGCAGACTATCTCCAGGTTTCCTCAACGAAGAGTTCACTGGGTGTTGCGACTGCTCAATCTAGAGCGCTCACATGGGTGGCTCGATATGCAGGCCTCCCAATACTCAGGGATGCCCTCACATCGCCCATCATCAAGTCTTACACAGTTCCGTCGGAGCTGGTTTTGAGGAAAGAAACTGCCCCTCTCCCGTTGAGCTTCGTGGTCTTTCTTGAAACACAGATACTGCGAGATCAAGGTACCGCGGCAGACAGGCTCATCATGGGGTGTCTGCTTGTGCTGGTATGGAGCTCACTTCGGTGGAGCGTCGCCACTTGGGTGTCACCTTCATCGTTGTCCATCGAAGATGATGCCATCAGAGGGGTGGCGAACAAGACTAAAACTACAACACGAGGGATGCCCTTCGCATTTCTGACATGTGGTTTCCTCTCAGGGATGACATCGGTATCGTGGACTACAAAATGGCTTAACCTTGTTCAGGCAGCACTGCAGAGAACAGCAGAGGCTTTTCCGGGGTTCGTACCGGATTTCCTGCTCCCTATGTGTGGTCCAAACCCTGACCACCCAATGTTCGTGGCTCCGATGCCGAGATCCCAGGGTATCTTGATCTTGCGCAGACTGCTCAAGACGGCGTCTCCTGACACATCGCTAGTGAGCATTGGTGCCCACTCTCCCAAGGTCACCTTTTTGAGCTGGGCCCGACAAGTGGGAGCATCGGAAGAAGCCAGAATGGCCCAGGGCCACCATAGAGCTGCAGGCGCTCGTCTCAATGTCTCCTTGTATGGGCGTGACGATGTACATGAAGCACTCAATCTTCAGAAGTTGATTGTCCATCGTATCTCTAAGGGGTTCCGCCCTGTGATTCCCATGCTACGTGGAGGGGCCAAACCCGTCTCAGATGCTCCAGTCACACTACCAACTACCACAGTGGAGATTGATGTGGAATCTCCCAGTGTGAACTGCTTGCCAGCACTGGATGATCTGGAAGATACAGACTCAGGTTCATCTTCAGACGAGGAGGTCCGGCACGATGGTACCCCTGAACTCACCATGACTGTGGTACAAGCCAAGGCCACTGACTGCATCTTCCTGCTCAACACATCGTCGCTGGTTGCACATGTTGCTGCGTGCTGTGAACCAGATGATTCAGCATGCGTTGTCCACGTCCAAGATGGCGACCTGATGAAAGTGTTTCGATTTGCCTGCAATGTTAGAAGATCAGCACTGGATGGTCAGATCGTTCCGGCTGAAGTCTTTCCTTCGGACTACAAGCTGTGTATGCGGCCACCGTGCTCCAAAATTTTTGACTAAGCGATTTAAAAAAAGGGGGTGTGCTGTGCGTGTTGTAGTTGCACCATTTGTCCAACCATTTCACTCACTTCACTCAACCCATGGGCATTAGTTTGGTGAGATCGTCATTTCTCTCCCGCTGGAGGATTTGTCACGGGCTCACAGCACCATCTCCAGTAGCGTAGTTTCCCGCAGGACACGTTACCCATGTGCGATTTTCGCAAATTGAATGACATGGTGCTTGCCTCTCTGCCGTTTGTCGAAGAATGGTCCAGGGTTCAGGCCCACAGGGATCAATTGGAGGTTGCCCTGGCTGGTGTAGCAGCCCTTATGTTGGCAGTGGGATCTCAGTACAACCACTCACTGCTGGCGGTGCTGTGCTCTGTGGCGGGACACATTTTGGCAGCCGGTGATCCTGAGGCAGGAGATCTCTCTCCGGCCCATTGGGTGCCATCGAGAGCACATCCTTGCTCTGTCATCACATGGGTCTTGTCGTTACCACAAGCCCAAGCTCATCTGTTAGCCTTCGAGTTGGCTGCGGCACTGGAGATGGTGTCACAGTGGATCATGGCAGACTCCACGTTGATTGGCCCTGAGGCACGTTTGATATTCAGACATTTGAAGACCTCCCTCTTCGACATTCTCGTACCAGTTCGTCTTGCAGCTGGTGGACAAGCAGCAGAGTCTTTATTTTCTAATCTCCCGTCTCACGAGTGCCAGGCAACAGACCAGGCTCGGGCGTGATCAGCTATAAAAAAGGATGCCTGACCAATGTGGCAGTTTTGTTTTCAACAACCTGTCACACGGTAATGGTCACCGCATTATCGTTGTGCTCATGCTTCATCCCGTGGTGATGATGTTGTGGCTTTAGCAGAACACCTGAACCATGATCAGGTAATGTCAGGACTTGATTACATTTTCATCTCTGATTACTCTTCTGGCATATTTTCAATCAATTTACTCAGTTGGGTCTACATTCTTTTTAACTCCTCGGCGATCATTGTTGTGGCCAAGTGTCGGTGGGCCTTCAACCATGGCTTTACATGGAGTGCACCGTTGGATGACCCGGCTTCGTTCCGTGCTCTCATGATCGAATGCCACATGCCGTCCATACAGATCGAGCATATTGTGACATCAGGTTACACGACAATCGCTCTCCTGGCACATGGCGTGCACGATGAGTCCAAAATGGAAGAGTTTGTTGAGTACCTCAGCCTGATCCCAGCTGGTGAGACCTTTTCTACGTTTTCACCTCAATCAGCTTCAATCCGTTGGGTCCTGAAGGAATGCATCAGCCGGTGCGTTCAATCAGGAAGAGATTCCAACACTGAAACCTCGGCAGCACCCTTGGTGAAATCCAAGCTGTCGATGGCTGATGTGAAAGCCCTCCGTGCCGAGTTCTGTCAGAACTATCCTGGTGAGTTGCTGACGCCGCAATCGATGCCATCTCTCTCCTTCCTGAGCATCCTGAAAGAAGCCATTGACGGAAACTGCTTGGCCTGGGTCCCCTGGAAGAATCGTACATCTGAATCGGATGAGCAGGCATTTCTGGAACATAGACGACCGCGCAATGAACGGCAGCTCCTTCGCTCCTTACTGGCGGAAGGGGAAACTGCGCTCCATGATCAACCGGAGGCTGTCATCAATCACCAGCTCTCCCCAGAAGTGGTTGTGACTCGATTTCAGGGTTTGATCTCCACGGCACTGTGGCAATGCTGGGGCAGGCACATCTCCTGGTCCTCAAACGTTTTCACGCCAAGTTCCTGGAGATTGCACTACTCAAACCCAGGGACCAGCACTTACGACCACCATCGCTGACGGAGATCTTGGATGCCGATAGAGTCGCATGGACACCAGTGGTCGAGTTGCTCTCCGACTCAAAATGGTCTCTGAATGATGTGCTGAATGAGGTGGCATTTTGCCGTCAGGTGTTTCACACGTCACTGGCCCCAAGGCCCAGACCTATGCAGAACCCCAGGGCTGACCAGCCAAAGCGCAAGCCGGAGCTTCCCAAACCGATTCCCAAGAAGCCAAAGCCGGAGCCAAAAGCATCCGCTGCGGACAAGCCTTCCACCCCTGCAGGGAAGAATCCCAAATGGAATGACGCTTGGCTGAAAAAAACCAGCGACGGCAAGGGCATCTGCATCAGATATCACCTTGGCAAGTGCAAGTCAGGCCAACAGTGTCGGTATGCGCACCAGTGCCCTGTGGCAAAAGCGAATGGGGAAGCTTGCGGTGGATTCCATCCGGCCTCCAGGCACAAAGAGTCGCCACACTGACCTTGCTCACACGATACAGCGCAAAATGCATGCAATTCAGAGGAGCTTCCTACAGACATTTTTCCCGCGTCTGTGGTTTCAGTCTCCCCATCTTTGTCAGGCTCATGTTCTCAAAGCAGAAAATTTTCATCGCAGAGTGCAGCCAGATTTTTTCTTGACATTTTTTTGGGTGCCTCAATGCCAGTGAGCATCGCAGTCCAAGAACTTGCTGGCGATCGGGTGGAACCGGTTGACCTTATTCACGGCTTGGACCTTTTGGACGATAACACATTCGAAAGTCTCCTTCGATTGGCCTCATCTGGACGCATTGGGGCAGCACTTGCAGCTCCATACTGCTGCAAACACAGCAGAGCCACCTTGAGACCGAACGGGCCAGCCCCAGTTCGTACTCCGGAATTCCTTGATGGCCTGCCCTCCAACACGACCCAACAGCAGATCGCAGTACAAGAAAGCTCGACTATCCATGACAGATCGAGAATCCTACTATCTGCTGTTGATCGACATGCGGGCTTGATCATTTTAGAGAACCCCTCTACATCTATGACTTGGGATGACCCTCTCATGTACGAGTGGGTCCATGCAGTTGCACCCTATGCCGCTCAAGCCTGTGCTTGTCAATTTGACAAGGATTGGGCCAAAGCATGGATGTTTGTGTCGAACAGACCAGCCATTAGCCACCTTGCCAGATCTTGTCCTCACCCAGCAGGGACCCATGAACCTATTGTTGGAGTCCGTCTCCCTGATGGGACATTCAAAAGCAGGATTACTGCAGAGTACCCTGCTCTACTGGCACAAGCATTGGCATCTATCATCAGACCCTTCTTGACGTCGGGTCACCAGGTGCTACAGGTGGATGACTGGCAGTCCATCTTGCCGAAACAACTGTCTTGGCCAGATCCACCAGGTCGAATAGAGGACGGAGGTGGTCTGCCGAGCACAGCACTCCACATGCAACCGCAACGACACGACAAGATGGTGGCATTGCGCTCAAGATGGTTCAGGCGTCTTAGCGATAGCAGACAGTGCCTCAAAATTACTGCTGCATTACTGTCAGGCTGCAAAGAGCCACCTCTCTCTGAGGACGAGCTCAAACCATACCTGGAAGACATGCTCGAGATTCTGGATTGCCCACCAGGTGACTTTCTCTTGGACATTTCACCTGGCCAACCCTTTCGTTTGAAGTTGTGGCATCGTTTGGCAACATTCTTGCACGACCCTGACGCTGATTTCCTTCTTCAGCTCCCTACAGGAGTGCGTCTGGGTCTCAATGAGCCACTGACTCCGTCTCCGGCATGGCCACAACATTCAGGTATGCTACCCGAGGAGGTGCCACTTCAGGATTGTAGCGACAGCTGGAAAAGCGCCCAAGATCATCCCGAGATTGTTCGATCTCTCATTCAAGAGGAGCTTGATGCAGGCTTTATCGCACACGTCTCAGGGGGCATTCCACAACTCAAACAGATGTATTCCAAAACTGCCATAGGCAAGCTTGGGGTGGTCCTTGCACCAGGCCGCTCGCCTCGCCTGGTTGTTGACAGCTCCATCAGCATGGTCACTGCCAATACTGTTCTACCCAACCATATGCTTTTGCCACGAATACCAGATGTCATCCAATGTGCCCCCGACAGCATGGCGAGCCAACAGATGACACAACTCACTCTGGATGTGGCGAAAGCTCATCGCAGAATTTTGGTTCATCCTGACGACGGTGGCCTCCTTTGCTTTCATGCGAATGGGGAACTATACAGATGCATCACTCTCAACTTTGGTGCTCGTGCAAGCGGCTGGTATTGGGGGCGATTGGCGGGCATAATGGTGTGGTCTTGCCATTCACTATTGGCTCATGGGCATGCTCTTTGGCAGTATGTTGATGACCTTCTCGCCTGGTTGGACAAGGTCTCGTCCCCTTTGTGGGCATCTTTGCTTGTGGTTCTACTGCTGATTTTGGGGGTGCCCATGTCTTGGCATAAAGCAGCACTGTCAGACACAGTGGATTGGATTGGCTGGCGAATTTCAGTTGCTTACTGGATGATCGAAGTCCCCATTGAAAAAATGGAGCGAATCACAGCTCAAATCAGGCCCATTCAACGTTCAGAACGTTTGACACTACGTGAGATGCAGTCGCTGGTGGGACGCCTTTTGTGGTTAACCTCAGCGTGGAGACACCTACGCCCACTTCTCATCCCACTGTATAAAGCTCTGCATCGCATTCCCATCACTATGGTGGGCATGGATCACGTCACATTTCAAACGCTGACTGCTCACTTGGATGATCAGCTACAGCTGTGCAACTCTTTGACCCACAAGCATCAATCATTGAGAAAGGGCATCACGTTGTGTCGTGTGGCCAACACCAATGTCGTTACGTTGAAGCAAGTTCAACTGTTGCATATCAAATCCCGCCGCGTTTGGGTAGGTCTCTCAGATCCTTCTACACCAAACCGAAAACTGGATGACGAAGCTGCTGAAACCCTTAAAATATGGCTACAGTTGCTGACTTCGACGCCTTTTTCATTGACAATGTGCCATCCAGTTTGGATTCGTTTTTACTCCCGGAGGGATGAAAACCTTATATCCAATTTTTGAAAACTCTTGGTTTGAAAAACAAGAGTTAGCTGTGGCAAACATTTAATCTTGGATGTTACGCAGAAACAACAACTTGCAAAACAATTTTTTTCACACAACCTTTCAACAACTCAACTCAACCAAGTGAGTCAGTTGTAATTATATGTTGCGTGTGCAACATTATGGCTTAAGGGTGTGGTGGGAGGGTTCCCCTTTGTATTTTGTTTCACTCGGTGGCAAAAGATGCATGGGGGATTTTAATGGCTTCTGAAGTGGATGACAACGTTTCTGTGGAATCTGGGGAAGGCAATCCAAATTTGATTGGTTCTGCTTCTTCGAGTTTACACTTTCCTTCAGCAGCAGCCTTGAGTGTGGGAGAAGGTGACCAGGTGGAGTCTACTCCAATTGAAGCCTCTGCTCAACATGTGAGCCATGTTAACTTTGGACATGCAGTTGGTGCAGCGTGGGACGCCCTGGCATCAGATACTGTGGAGCCTATTTGGAACAGTGGTTTTTGGAAGTGCATTTTTGGTGATGACGCGTTTGGACCAAAACTTGAAAACAACTTCAAACGTCCTGTTCCTGTTGATGAAACTGCTCACATGGACGAAACGAGTGCTGACATTTACAAGAAACAATGTTTGCCGAGTTCCTCAGTTTTTGCTGAACCTCTTTACAGAAGTTGCGTCAAGAGCTCTGAAGATATTACATGGCAGGAAAAACGTGAGGCACACTTGCAGAGAGCACTCAAACATTGGCTGGTCATTTCATCGTCCTGGACACGTGAAATTGAATTTGTGCAATGTCTTTCAGGTTGCGACAGTGTCAATGCACAATTGATTATGCTGGGAGATGTTTTTCGCGGAAAAGCACCAAGCACTTTGACTAAGCGTGCAAACAGCATGAAGTTTTTGTGTGAACAACTGGAATTGGTAGGTCATGAATTTCCTTGCACAGAACCCGCACTATATGGCATTCTTTGCAAATTGCGACAACAGGGATTCCCGGCCTCCAAATCTAAGGGCATTCTGGAAGCGATTGCATTTGTACGGTACTGCATGGGAGTTACAGAGTGTGATGTGCTCTTGAAGGGCAGGAGATGTTGGGGAGCTTCAACAACTGACACCACAACGCAGAAGCGGCAGGCCAGTCCTCTTAGAGTTTCTGAACTTGTCAAGTTGCACAACATTCTGGAATTTGGTCATGAAGTTTGGGATCGAATGTTTTGTGGTGCAGTTCTTTTTGTGACGTACTCGAGGGCTAGGTGGAGCGATGCACAACATTCCTCAAAGCTGACCTTTGACAGGGATGGGGACACTGTGTGTTACGTTGAGGCCTTAACGGGTTTACACAAAACGGTGAGAGCTCTGCAGCACAGGCACCAGTTCTTGCCATTAGTTGCACCAGCGGTCGGAGTCACAGAACAGAACTGGGGTGTTCTTTGGGAAAACGTGAGAAAGGAGTTATCAATCAGTTTTGAAAATGGTTTTCCCCTGATGCCCGCTCCTATGGAAAATGGTTTGCCGGGTAAGCGTGCTCTTGACTCAGAAGAAGCTGGTCGTTGGCTCAGGGCTTTGTTGGAGCTCAGTGATCATGATGTGAGTGAGCGCAAAGTCTCCAGCCATTCATTGAAATGTACGATGCTATCCTTTTTAGCCAAGCGTGGTGTGGACATGCCGGACAGGTTGCTGTTGGGGTACCACACGTCACCTTTCACTATGGGACTCACATACAGCAGGGATGGCATGGCACGTCCTCTTCAAATCTTAGGGGAAATGCTGTCAGAAATCAGGGAAGGCACATACATGCCTGATTGCACTCGCAGTGGCAGATTGGTGAAGAAGGCTAACACTGGTGGCGGCCTCGATGTGAGCTTGAAATCAACTCAGGATGCAACAAAAATTGAAATCAGTGATGATGAAGGTGAGTTGAACGTTTGGGAGTTGATTCAGACGTCAGCCAGTGTGGAGCCTTCTAAGGCCTTACCTGAGGTCATACCAGAAAACTGTGAAACCGAAATCAATGATGCTTGCACAGAGACGTCTAGCAGTGATGTTTCAGAGACAGAAGAGGCAGATACTTCTTTTGAAGACACTGGACGCAAGACTTTTGAACCACCAACTGCACCTGAAGGATTCACTATGTGGCAGCACACCAAGTCCAAGATCCTTCACTTGGTCAACTACAAGACCCCAGGCATTTTCGAATGCGGTCGCAAGCCGGGAGCCTTCCATACATGTGATGGCATCCACCCAAGGTGGGACAGTGGCATTTGTTGGAAGTGCTTCAAACATAGATGACACTTGTTGCAGTTGAGGCCAAAGGTGCAGGTCATGTTTTCGGGTTTGTGCAGTTGTCATTTCATGTCACTCATTTGCTTCACTTTCATGTTTTTTCGGCATGCACCCAACAGTTTCGGAAGCAGTCTCACTTGTCTGCAAGAAGCAGATGCGTTGGAGCCTTAAACGAGGTCAGGTCCAAAAGAGTGAGAAGCAGATCGAACCAATGAATCTTGAGTGCACACATTCAACACCCGCCTTTTCGCACTCCTTTTTTATGCAAAACATCCACCAAAAAGGAGTGCATCCCAGGGCGGTCCGCTGAGCACAAACGTGGATTTTTAAACTCATTGATCAAAGTTGCGATGAAATCAAATAACATGTACGCAAATGACAGTGTGCAAGTTGTTGATTTACGTTTGCAACCCATGACATGTCAGAGACATGGAACTTTGTGAGACGGGCTCACACAGCCGCTGGGTGCAGAGGCTTGAGTAATCTCAAGAGTTCATGGTCGACATGTCAGATTTTTTTGCATGACTAATGCAGTCACATTGACATTCACTTTTTGAGTTTGTTGAACCAGTGCAGCTTGACCGACATGGCCCTAGTTGACAGCGAAGCTGCGTTTGAGCAGCGCTTGCGTGAAGTGGTGGCCAATGCAGCAGCTAGATTGGCCATCACCAACAGTGGAATCAAAACGTTTAGTGCGCTGGCTTTTGCAGTCGGCACTCCACAGACGCCGCCGAGTGACGATGCTTTTAGAGGGTTTGCAGACCGGGTTTTACAGCCAGGTTATGACATGGCTACATATAGTGCTTTCCGAAGGGTGCATTTTGAGGCATCGACTTTAGTGGTTGCACAGCTCAAAGCACGAGTCACCGGTGACCAGGAGGATGGAAAGCAGAAGCTCCCAGTGATCGAAAAACAGACGCGTCTAGCAGATCAAAAAAGACGATTGCTTGGAGTGGACATCGAAGGTGAGATGCAGCCTTCATATCACTTGGTGGACACTGTGAACAACATGATAGAAACAAACTGTGTGCAATGGATATCGCCAAGCAAGGCGACTTCAAGGGATCAAGAGATCCAACATGGAGCGAAAAACCTTCCATCGGTAGTACAACTCGAACATCAGACGTTAAAGCTGTCAGCACCTGACAGTGCTCTGGAAGCTGAATGTGGATCTACGATCCAACTCCAATGGTGTTTGCAGAGGAGGGCGTTAGCCCTAGATCAAGTTAGGTTGAGCAGCTGGGAATGCCAATCGAAGTGGATCAACCAATTGCTGACAACTCTCAATACACCTCCTCCCCCAGGACATGCAAAGGTCACGTTGGAGCAGCTCATCAAAGCGGACAAGCAGTTGTGGACTGAAATGTCAAAGGCCTTCACAGGAGCAGTGGTTGCAGCAGTGGGTGCGGATGAACCGCCTTTTGATGCACACGTGCTGAGATTGCGTTCGGACCCGAGAGTGACTATGTTTTTATTACCTTTGCCACAGCTTGCCAAGAGCAGTCCAGGGATTGCGAGTCAAGGTGCAAATGTTGGTGCTCCAAAGGCAGCGCCGACAGCCAAGACGCAGCCAAAGAAAAAATTCAAGGCATCGAAAAAGTCAGACAAGAGCAAGCCCGATGCTTTGGCAGGCATGGAGACCATGACGAAGGATGGGCAGAACGTTTGTTGGGCATTCAATTTAGAGAGTGGATGTCAAGCACCGCTTGTCAGTGGAGCAAAGGTTGCAAAGTGCGCCAAAGGACTTCATGTCTGTGCATTTTGTCACAAACCAAATCATTCACAGTTGGTTTGCAATTTGAAAAAGCGTAACAACTGACTAGGGCGTGCAGAGGCGAAACAACAGCATGAGGAGACATTTTGTCAGAATTCGTTTCAGTCAGTTTCACTTGATGGTGAAGAGCTCGTGGACCTTGAGACCACAGGGGCTCTGAGCACCGTTAAAGGTCTGCTTCAAGAGTCTGAAGGACTTGGAAGCGAGACGCAGTCTGAGAGCAGAGTCAAAGGTGAGGAGCCAATTGACAGAGCTCGCAAAAGACCGCTTGGTGAGGAACCAAGCAAGTCACAAATAGGTGACAAATGGTTTACAGGGCAAAAGCTCAGTGACATTTATGTGCTGGAGCTTTTTGCTGGAACAGCTCGACTGACCCGTAGTTTCAAACGAAAGGGGTTCAAAGGGCTGGCTTTTGACAAATCCTCAAAGAGGGCAGAAGGTCAAAATGTTTTGGAGTTCGACTTGTCCAATTTGGAAGAAGTGAACTCACTTTTACGTTTCATCAAGGCACGAGCTAAACAGATATCGTGCACATGGCACCGCCGTGTGGAACGGCTAGCCGGGCTAGGGGAAAGAGATTGCGCTTTCTTAAAGCCCTCAACATCAAAGAGCCGAAACCACTGAGGGATGACCATCACCCAGACGGATATCCGTGGCTGAAAGGCACTGACAAGTTGAGAACTGAAGCAGCAAATTTGTTGTATGAAACCACAGTTCTCATTGCTCAAGTCGCTATCGAATGCAACATTGCCATTACCATTGAGAATCCGGCCAACAGTTTGATGTGGAAAACTTCTCCTTTCAAATCACTTTTCCATTCGTTTCCACAATTGAAATACATTACTTTTCACAACTGTGCACATGGAGGTTCCAGAGACAAATTGACATGTTTCGCAACCAATGTGAATTGGTTTGATGCCTTAGAGCTCCGTTGTGACAAACAACATTCGCATGCTCCATGGACGCCTTCGGTGATTAACGGAAAAGTCCACTACCCAACGCACTCAGAAGCTGCATATCCAGAGCTTCTATGTGAACGCATGGCTTCTATTGTGCTTGCAATTGTGCTGGCTGCAGGTGCGGTAGTGACCGACGATGTGCCCAAACATGCACAACTTCATGGTAAAACACTCAACAGGGTGGTCCTTGGAGCACTCCCCAGGGGCAAACATGTCAAACCGTTGGTTTCTGAATTTGGTACATACATCAATGTGGTTATCAATGCTCAATGTGACAATTTTTTGCAGCCGTTTATGGAAACTCTGCCAAAAGGATCCAGTGTACAATCGCGTTCAGTTTTGACGTGGGGTGAAGTGCGGGACTCGATTGAAAGGCAGGTGAAAAAGCATGAGCTATCCAAAAAGCTGGATGCGATCAAAATGCAAAATGGGCAGCAAATTGATGAGACAATGGATGAATTTTCATATGCACATGTTTTTGCAGAACTGGGATGCATCAGAAATTCCAATTTCAAAGTATTGATGGATGCCGAACGTGCTGAGCAAGACTTTGCCCGTGACTTAGCATGTGAAAAAGTGGTGGTCGCAATACCAAGAGAGCCGATGGACTTCTTGAAAAGAGCAGTGGAAGTTGGCCATCCTAGAAGCGTGGCCATATCGCTTCCCGAAGACCTGAAGAGCGTGGTGGACTGGAACAGAGAAGAACCCGTTTACAATGTTTTCAAACACAGAATCGATTTTGTGAAATACTGGACTGACAGGGCACAAAAGCTCAAGTCGGCAGATGCAGAGTTGCAGAACAAAGCGCCAGTTCATTTGCGTGGATTGCTCAAAGGAAAGAGACTTGCGTTGTGGCAGGAAATGGTCGACTTTTTCGACTACCCGGACAAGAGGTTGGTCAGCGATATCTTGCATGGCTTTCCCATCACTGGATGGATGCCAGATTCAAATGTTTTTCCGAAGGAGGTCAAAGAACCAAGCCTTGATGTGGACACATTACAGTCGCTGAGCAAAGGGATGAACGCACATGTCAAAGCCAAGGTCTTAGCAGCCGGCTCCAACGAGATGGCAGCAATCACATGGGCAGAGACGAGCAAGGAACTGGAAGAAGGATGGATGGAAGTTGACAAGGGACCAGGTGACAACGCGGCCTGGGCGATGCGTTTTGGATTGCAACAAAAGGAGAAGGTGAGGGTCATTGATGACTTCAGCATTGCAGGAGTCAACCAAACGACTGGCATGAACGAGAGGTTGAAGATTTTTGGCATTGACGACATTGCCGCGCTCCTTGCGTACTCACTGGATTCCAATGGGGATAAACAGCACCCCAAAATGTTGGGAAAAACAATTGACCTGCGCAGCGCATACAAACAGTTTGGGATATGTACGGAAGACAGGCAACGCATTCGTGTTGCTACGTGTGAGCCTTCTGCCTCTGAGCTCATTCTTCTCGTGGTCAACTCGCTACCTTTTGGAGCGACTGGGAGCGTTGCTGCTTTTCTTCGCATATCCATGTTCTTGTGGTATGTAGGTATGGCTGGGCTCAAATTGGCCTGGACTGCATTCTACGATGACTACACCTTGATCAGCCGAGAAGATTGTGCGAAAAATGCGAGCTGGGCAGCTGAATGCCTATTTGACATGCTAGGAGTTTTGTTTGCCAAGGAGGGCAAGAAGGCCACACAGTTTGACATGCGTTTCAATTCACTTGGAATTGTTTTTGACTTGCAATGTATGGTTGACAAATTGGTCTTCGTGGGGCACACGGAATCCAGGAGGACAGAACTTGCTGAGTCATTGAGAGACGTGCTTGAGAAGGGCGAGTGCAGTGCCAAATCAATCGAGAGGCTCAGGGGTCGACTTTTGTGGTTTGAAAATTTCGTTTGTGGACGACAGGCCAATTTTCTCATTTCAAGTTTGGGCAAGTACATGTCTGAGTCAAAAGCCTTGGTGCCCGTTGGAAATGACCTCCGGGGGGTCTTGGAAAAGATTTTGCATCGAGTGGAAGCCAGCAAGCCTGTCGAAGTTTCAAAGAAAATTCTTGAGACATGGATTTTGTTCACGGATGGTGCTTGTGAAAGCCAATCTTCCGTTGGTGGAGTGTTAATCAGTCCGAGAGGTCAACCAGTTGCCATGTTTGGTGACACTCTGCCAAGCGAACTGGAAGAAGCTTTCTACCAGAATTCTGCACATCCCATTTACGAAGTAGAATTGCTGCCTTTGTTCATTTCAATATTTTTGTGGGGCTCGTGGGTAGACAAGTCACAAGTTGTCTGCTACTTGGACAATGATGCAGCCAGATCAGGGCTCATCAAAGGTTCAGGAGCCACCAAAGTCGCTGATGCAATCATCCAGCTTGTTTGTGAATCCGAAGCGGCGTTGCAGCTGAAGTCTTGGTTTAGCCGAGTGCCATCGCACAGCAACATCAGTGATGAGCCAAGCCGATTAAGATTCGATCGGCTGCTGTCACTAGGATGCCGGAAGGCCACCATACCATGGATGGAGATCGCGTCTAGGGTTTCGTCACGCCTGTTATAAATGGGGCGATGGCGGGGCGTGGACGGATGCTCCCCATTTGCTGTGGAAAAAGATGGCGCGGCGACAGATTCAGCTGAGACAACTTTTAACTTTTGATTTACATGTGTTTTGTTTGTTTTGTTTCCGCGTAAGTCATTTGCGAAAAATGTTTGCGAAGCGGTTCAATCTTTGGAAATAAGTTTTTACTCCCGGAGGGATGAAAACCTTATATCCAATTTTTGAAAACTCTTGGTTTGAAAAACAAGAGTTAGCTGTGGCAAACATTTAATCTTGGATGTTACGCAGAAACAACAACTTGCAAAACAATTTTTTTCACACAACCTTTCAACAACTCAACTCAACCAAGTGAGTCAGTTGTAATTATATGTTGCGTGTGCAACATTATGGCTTAAGGGTGTGGTGGGAGGGTTCCCCTTTGTATTTTGTTTCACTCGGTGGCAAAAGATCCCTCCCTTCTCTTTCCCAACCCTTTTTGCCACAATTTATTACCTCTACAATGTAGAGGCCACCCCCTAAGCCCTGATGGCGGGGCGTGGACGGATGCTCCCCATTTGCTGTGGAAAAAGATGGCGCGGCGACAGATTCAGCTGAGACAACTTTTAACTTTTGATTTACATGTGTTTTGTTTGTTTTGTTTCCGCGTAAGTCATTTGCGAAAAATGTTTGCGAAGCGGTTCAATCTTTGGAAATAAAAGTCAATGCTACGGCTGATGCTATGGCTTCGCAATCCCTGGCCGGGCTAGGTGGTGCAGCCATTTTTCCAGACGGGTCTTCAACTTGGTTTCAGTTTCGCATCTCACTTGAGGAGGCTCAGTCGCTATGGCCGTGGCTAGGTGACGACATGCAAAAGCATATTGCAGCTTGGGAACTTCTTGCGCAATTTGCACTGTCCTTCTGCATTGCCACCCACTTGCCTTGTACACGTGGTCCAGTCGCATGTCATCAAGCCACAGACAATAGCGCTGCAGACGCTGCCACAGCCAAAGGTCTCACTATGACCCCAGCCCTGGCAGCGGTGCTGACCCCATACTTCCAATTTATGCGGCGACATCAAGTGTATCCTCAAATCACACACATCCCTGGCCGATTGAATGTGTTGGCAGACGAATTGAGTCGCTTCAAAGAACCGCTCTCCGTTGCCGTTGGTCCAATGTCGCAGCAATCTATCCCTTGGATTCAGCTGCTGCAGTCATCAGGTATTGAGATCACCCAAACAGGTCGAAAGTGGCCTTCTTATTTTGACATTCATCTGCGAGAAAAAGGCCTGCTGCAGTCCGCAGACTGGGTGCTTCCATCGATTGGTTTTTGGGGAGTTCTTACTCCGGCTGGTCGATGGTCGAGTTATTTGGTGCTTTTTGGAACTCCCCACCTCTACTGGTTGACCCCAACATACCCCGGTCTTTGGGTTGTTGACTGGTGTCAGTTTGAATGGGGATCAGTTTCTAGGTCTTGCTGTACCAACATTGGACCCGCTGGTTCTAATACATTGCTGTACAGATTGGACCTTTTTGCACCACGCTTAAAACAGAAAGCACCTGCGCAGCTGCCTTGATATACATGTTTGGAATGTCATGCACATAACCTGCACTAGGGAAACTGAAGCAACGGAAGCTGTAGTATGAACGTGTCATGTACTTGTACATATGTGTTCATACTTTGGACCCGGAAATTTCAGTATCTGGTCCGTGGCCATTTTGCTTCAAGTTTCCCCTGATCTGTTTACCCACCACCATCCCCATGCACCACCACTGCGTGGTCTTGGAGGTGGTGCTTTTTGGAACTCCCCACCTCTACTGGTTGACCCCAACATACCCCGGTCTTTGGGTTGTTGACTGGTGTCAGTTTGAATGGGGATCAGTTTCTAGGTCTTGCTGTACCAACATTGGACCCGGAGGTTCTAATACATTGCTGTACAGATTGGACCTTTTTGCACCACGCTTAAAACAGAAAGCACCTGCGCAGCTGCCTTGATATACATGTTTGGAATGTCATGCACATAACCTGCACTAGGGAAACTGAAGCAACGGAAGCTGTAGTATGAACAGCATGGAAAGCTTACAGATGGTTTGTCAACAGTGCTACAACCATTGAGCGAGAACATTACCATTTGTCAGTGCAAGTGGCTGAGCTTGATACAGCTTTTGGTGAGATTCAGACTTCTCAAGGTGACATGGGTCGAACGTTGCTTGACCATGACAGGAGACTTGCGTGTCTTGAACATGGCTTGGGAGAAACTGCACGTGACCTCGACTTTGTGCAGGACTACTCTTCAAGCATTCACTATGGCTTGGTAGAGATGGGTGGCTTTCGCCGGTTTGGCGAGTTAACCCCAGAGCAAAACAGAGCCATGTATCAGAGAGAGAGTGGCAACATGGTTTCCTTCAATGTCATGGGAGGAGAACGCTATTTGCGTCTTGCTTGTCAACAGACTACAGGGATTCATGCTCATACAGACAACACTGATGACAGAAGAGATGCAGATGAAAATGAAGAAGGAGGTGAATCAGAAACTCCAATGGAGGTGGACAGTGAGATCAGAGATGTAAATACCCGAGAACACCTGGTGAACCGACTGCGTGCGCTTCTCAATGAAGCATTGGCCAGAGAGGAATTCCGCGATGGTGCTGTGATCCAACAGCTGATCATGCTGGCTTTGAATTTGGAGACAGGCAGACCAATTGGATTAAAGAGATTCAATCAGTTGCTGGAGAATGTGATCACAGAATTGCAGAGCAGGCACCAAAGATCTGTGGGACATTCCCAATCGACGATGGCCGATGTGTACGAAATTTACATAGGTGAGTTCATGGAGCAGTTGAGTCACAGGTGAACCCAAAGTTTTGCATGGAGCAATTTTTCACTGTATGGTGATTGCTGGAATTTGAGGATGAAGAAATTCGATGAGTGCTCAGCGAGAAAACGCTGGGTGCTGGTTGAAAATTTAGAGCTGAAACTCTACAATTTTAGGAGGAGTGCGAAGAAATTTGAGTAGCACTCATGTCTCATTTCATGCTTGTCAAACACATTTACCATTTCACTATCATCCAGGCCCTGAGGCTCAAAACAGTGCTGTGCGTTTTCCGTTCAGCTTCGCACTCTTAGTGACAGCTGCTTATGGATTGGTCCCACAGAGACATTGCAAGCAGGGAACAGCATAAGCACTGCCCCTGCGGCTCCATATGGCTGCACATTTCCATTGGATCTTTTCAAACGTGTGCCACCGTGCTGAAACCGGTGGCAAGGCGGGGTGCAACATATTTTCAGACTTGTAGACATGCCAGTTTAGCTGTAGAGTTGCACCTCATGTTGCATAGCTGCTCAGTGTGGTACCTGTTCATATCTGAAGGCGCTTGTGATTCAAGGAAAAAAAACAACATATGAATATCAAACGTTGTACACAGTATAGCAGACTTCGTGTGGATCAATGGATCCAACATCATACTGTCAAGTAACAACTGAAATTGATGTTCGGTTTGGCAACAAGCGCGTGCCTGCACCAAATCAAATTGCAAAAAAATGAGCTTTATTCGTGCACAGGAAAATAAATTTCCAAATGGTTTGAATGCTGTCACTGTGTAATAGTTGAGCCACCGGATCATGTGCATTTTGTTTTCAAAACCGGTCGGAACATGTGCCCATTGGCGGAAATGGTCGAACAACATGTTGTGATGTGACAACCAAATACGTATATAAACCAGTTTTCGCCAAAAAAAACCCAACAATTTGCATTTTTTGGATGAACAAAGTGGTATGTTGGTACAGCAAGACGATGCGTCAATATTCGTTCACTTTGCCAACAAAAATTGATCGCACGTGATGTCTTGACCATATTTTTTTTCAAATACATATGGATTTTAAAACAGGCACTTTTGAAATTGCAAAATGCATGTGCGGTTCAAAACAACTGGATGAACATTTCATTACTTCACCCAACCCTTATTGGCTCAAGCTGCAGCTGAGACCCCTCGGTGTTCCAGCGGAACAACAAAAATTACAGAATTGCATGTTGGGGTGCTTCACCAAATTCATTCACCCCCAATTTGATATTTCAAAAACTAACACCAACGTTTTTTCTTCGAAGGTTTGAACACAACGAAAACTGGGGCAAAATCGTGGAAACAAGACTCCTGGGTCGTGATTGTCATGTCGTACATTGTTCCTCGAGAGAAAAAGGCACGTTGATGCCATTTTGCGTGGGTTCAGGAAGAGTAGAGGCCACAATACGTACATATAATACATGTCATGAATACTATTATATAATGGGCATGCATGTTTCGAACCAATTGAAAAAACATTTTTTGTGATGGTATGATAGATGAAATGCGTGCTCACCGTTCCAACGCTTGCTCACAGATGTGTGTGAAACAGTTGCTGTGCTGGGGTAGTTTGTTGCATGTTGCCATCAAAAATTTCACAGGACGACGCTCCAACCCAGGAGGCATGGCATGGTTTGACACGTTCCGGGGATTCCCGATCCGACCCGGCAATGGGACATCCCATTTTCACGGTGCACATTTGGTCTGTCTGAAATTTTGGGTATACCCCGATGAAATGGAGCATTTAATGGGAAATATGATGATTGACCCATGGACCATGGATTTCGGAGACCTCATTTTCAGACAGACCCATTTGATGAACATTTTTTCTTTGCTTCAAACATCTAGATCTGTGGAAACCAGGCTGATGATGACCCTGTCTTTGACCAGACGCCAGTGAAGGTGGCATGTCCTCATTGTCGCATGGGCCTCGTAAAACAAAATGGGTTTGTCTGAAAAAAGGCGCCCCCAACAGCCAACAGCCTATGGTTTTTATCACGAATTTCCTGATTGCCATTTTCAGACACACCCAAATGCCATTTTTGACACTGGTGCATGAACCATGTTTCCAAGGTGTTCAGATCACTACCTTCATTGAACATGAAAGTAGCTGGGTTACCTTGGCAGTGTGTATCGTGGGGGCCCCAGTTTTGAATTCGATGTATTTCTTTCACAACCGAACATTAATGATCCTTCGCACTCGCACAGCCTGATCGAGGTTTTGTTTTTGGTCCTGAACTGGGCCACTCTACCCGTTTTAGTGTTTGCGGTAACCTACTACGTCGCTTTTCAGTCTTGGTGATTGCTTTTGAAGTGCATCACAGGAACCGTGCAAATATACAAAAGCAAAAACTAGTGTCGTGGTCCAAAATGTTTTTTTTGCCGCAACAACAACTTTGCTTAAGCTATGGCAGGCAGCGATTTGCATAGTGCCATTGGTCTATCCACTCTTCAAGGCGAATGATGCCTGCGATCACATGCATTGAAAGAACTCTGATGCCAAAAGCTCATCCCGTCTTAACTTCTATGCAGCTCTAAGCAGATTATTTGTCATTCTCAGTTTATTTGGGTCTCAACAAGAGGTACATCGCAAAATTGTCGTTTCAAAGGATGATGATCATGCCATGGAATCGGGAGTACTCTCTGGCAAGAATGGCAACGGAAAATCCTCATTTAGTCTCGATTATTTTCCCATTAAATGCCAATTTCATCCAATTTTGGTGAGATTTCCCCGGTAGCTATGTTTGATTATCGGAGGGTGATGTGGTAAACCCAATAATAAGCCATCCCATTAACCAACCATTTGGGGTCATTTTACAGGGCTATACAGTACCCAATAATAAACCTCTATTGGAGATGGTTTATTATTAGGTTTGCCACATTACCCCATTTTCAGACAACTACCGGATACACGGCAGGATGTGGTGCATCACTGCCCGCGGTGTCTGCGAGTGCTGTCGACCCGCTCCAGAGTGCTTCTACCCAAACTCAGCGATGAGGCGCATCATTTCCATTGGGAAATTTCTGGGAACAGTTTGTCTGCAGCCCATACCATCTCCCGATTCGAGAGCACCCACGGCCATTCCAACATTTGCGACCCAGAAATGCAGGTGATGTCCTTCCGCATTGGTAGCTGCGCTATGGTGCTTGCCCGGAAGGAGCCATTCCCATGCCATTCTCATTGGTCTGTCGTTCCTAACGTTGCGATGCCAACAGCAACTTGTGGTGCAGCAGTTGATTGCAACCGTGACCGCTGCAGTATGTCTTCGCCCTGGTTGCAATGACGTGTCTCATCGGCAGCATCCATTGGGTGAGGACAGGCAAACCAGCGAAACCCTGCGTGAAGAACGGACCTTTTGGGAAGACCCCATCTGCCCTTTAGTTGCTTTCTTCCAGATCCAAATTTCATACTGAATCATTTTGCACTCTATATTTTTTTTGGCTGTTTGCGGTAGCATCTGAAAAAAGGAGAGGAAGTGCACCAGTCAGATTCCCAGACTGCCTGGTTGGATGGATTGCGGCACTGAAATGGAATTTTCATCAGATCCAGAAGATGTTTCTACCCTTAAGCTGCAGGCTCCATCCTGATTTTCAGTACAGAAATATATTGAGCAATGTTTTAATAAAGAAACATCATCACCATCGACCCGTCCTTTACCAAATTGGAATTGGAGGGTCTTTAAAACCATCCCTTAACTGGATAGGCACAGCCAAATGTAGGATAGTCACCATTAAACACCACTGGAAACATAGTTCATTGTCATGGAGTTTACACTAAAATTTCACAAACATGCCGATGAGAACGGAAAATATGTTTTTTTCTTTTTTTAAACACTATATACTCATAAGCGAAAGTAATCTATATTGATATCCTTATGGTGGGTAGTATAAATGAACATCCATGTCTACAACCCTGTTCATAACATAACCTTCATAACCATCTTGATATCCTATATCCACACCAGTAGTCATTGATTCCTATTATATATATATATGTACGTGTATGTATATATATATTCAATGGTCACCAACGGTAACTAATTTAGTCACTAATGGTAATGGTCACTCATGATAATCACTATTATTTACAACCATATTCATAACGAACACCCTTTGGTAATCAAACATGGCAATGGACAATCCATCATTTATAGACTTTTTTCCGATTCACATACCCATTTGTCGGGGATTTCCCATTGCCATGTTTGATTACCGGAGGGTAACTTTTAATCATATTTATATATTACATACGGTACCCCTGCCAAGGCCACCGGAATCGATGCCGCGGAACGAACAGAAGTGGCCGACCTACGTACTCCTGGACTTATTCTTTGTGGTATTGTTATTGTTGTATCCTTCTGGGATTCAAAATTAGTTTGATACCTGGTAAGAATTGCAAGATACAGAGAGGTAATTGATAGTGGCCAGCCTTAGAGACGCCTATAGAATGTTGTTTGGTTTCTTTGAATTCATGTTTCATGTAGTTTGATGGATGTTTTTCGATGAGAAAACAAGCGAAGACTGAATTGTCTGGCCCCTTCAGCTCGCATTACCTCTCCAAGATTCGTATGAGATACTGTGAATGAGCCAACTTGCCAGCAGCACTTTTCAGTCTGTTTTGACCATGGTTTACCGCCTAACTTCCGTTTCATTTGTTGTGAGCCATCGTCATGAACTCATTTTTGGACAGCTATCAGCATCAATGCCAGGATGGGAGGACTTCTTGAAGGACTGTGGCTACAAGACCTACTTAGGGAACCCCATCCACGTGCCTGGGGCGATCTCACTTGATATCGAAGATGCCAAGTCCTTTTTTTTCAATGCGGAACGGACAGAACGCGAGGTAACGGTTGCCTTTAATGAGAAGTTCAAGAACAAGACCCTGAGTTGGCAAGGCCAGAGGCTGAGTGGAGCATGCTGAAGCTAATAGAATGGCCATAGAAGGTCTGAAACATCTCACCAAGAGATGAAGCATAGTTCGATCTTCCTGAAGTGAATCCATGGAGTTTGGAAGATGGAAGGGGAACATAAGGGAACAAATGGACGGTTAGCTATGGGGAGCTTCGTGTCAAACACCTCACTGATGTGTTGCTGAGGCAAATTGCACCGCATTGAAGAGGGATTCAGCTTTCTGGGTTTCTCCCAGCCCACTGCAGTTTTCGTCATGCTCCTAGAGATTGACAGCAAGACACACTGCATGGATGAAGCATATTTCAAAACATACTAAGTTTTCTAAAGCCCAAAGTGTTGGAAACTTGTCAAAGGGTTTTCTTGCTCTTGAAGTTTGCATTATTCTCTTGTGAGCTCTTCAACCTGCAGCAAAGAGGCCTTGAATCCTCTGCTGCAAGTGTTTCTACTGACGTGCAAATTTTGAAGTGTTACACGTTTGCAGCATTAATCTTTCTTGTCGTATGTCGTAGAATGTTTGTAGAAAGTTGGAAGCATGGCTGGGCTGCGCAGCAGTCTGTTTGCTGTATCTCATAGCACGTGTGACCATTGCAGTACTTCTCTACTACGATGTAGTGTTTTTTTCCTGCAGTAGATTGTGGTCCGTTTATAGTTTACACACATCGCATTTGCAGGGCATTCGTAGCAATCCTTTGCTGGTTTCGAAACATTGTTTGACACCATGTACTACCTCTGCACTGAAGCAGCAGGATGATCTGCTCAAACGATCAGTCACTCGATCCCTCCGATCAACTGCTCAAACACACGCTCACCTCATGTAATTGCTCATTCAACCACTCATTCACTCTGCCACTATCACTGACACTCTTTCCCAAGGCACCGTTTTGGGTATCTTAGTATCTTTTATTTCTTGAACTTACACACCATGGCTCGTTGAAACTTCACTGGTAAACACATCTAAATATGACAAAAATAGGACTTTGAGCTGCCAGCTGGAACTTTCAAAATCTTTCAATCAGATGTGTTTCCTCAGGTTGATATGGAGCCACCTCAGCCGCTTCCCATGAAGCGAGAATCTGCAGATGTGGCAACAACCTGAGGGCGTTTCAAAAGTGAGCTGATCCAGGTCCTCGCGTTTTGAAACTGGTCCAAGGTGCTTCTATATAAAGATAATGTGGAGCTGTCGTCCACGATGCGAAAAGTGAAAAGAGGAGTGCCATGCTGCGCCGTGGGACGCGTTGGAACACGTTGGAACACGTTGGGACCATGAAAAACTGCGCGCCAACAGGACAGAAGTTTGACTTCACTGCCACCATGCTGGAGGTCCCGGAAGACACACAAGACACTTACAGAGTTGTAGATGTCCCCAATGCAGTGCCACGGTGCAGGTCGGCAAGCGTGGCTCACCCCATGTGCTGAGCCAAGCCAGAGTTGCATGTGATAAACTGATAAACTGACAGCTGGCAGGTGGTGTCGCATCATTTTTCTTGTCATGGCATTTGCTCCAAACATCCGTGCTGGGGCAAGTCTGAACATGGGGCTTGCCTCCGAAACGGCAATTTCCTCTCATAATTACGCATATATATATACACTATATATTCATTATGTATATTTACACGTATATATACATATGTATATATATATATATGTATTTATTTATGTATATATATATATGTATATATGTATATATATGTATATATTTATGTGTGTATATATATATATGTATGTATATGTATATATTTATGTATATATATATATGCATATATGTATATTAGCACGGAACACCACACCCTCACCACCCCCCCTGGGAGTTCCTAACAACAACAGTCCTACATGGGCAGTGTTCTGGGACTGCCGTCTCAGTTGGAAAGTGTGAAACAAGTTGGACCAGCTTGGCTACCCTTACCGCAGTCGAATGAAAAGCGACCGGAAAAAGAGGGGTAAAAGCTTGGACAGGCGAAAAGAAGGCAAAGGAAAAAGCACGGGCAAAAAGAGGGTGCCAGCCCAAAAAGGCCGAACTCAGGCCGTCCCGCGGCCGCGAAATTTGTGCAGCTGTAAGTGCTACCGTTGCACAAAGAAGCTACACATCACCGCCAGCTGCAACCACTTTTCACAGAAAGACGCAATGATTCGTGCTCCGGCATCCTTCCCAACAAAAGTCCAATGCAACATTCATGCAGCCATTACAAAGTCACCACTTCTCTAAGTCATCACTTTCCTAAGTCAAAACCTCCCTAAGTCAACCCACTTCACGAAGCCACAACTTCACTGAGTCCACCACTTCACAAAGTCACCACTTCTCCAAGTCACCACTTCTCAAAGTCATCGCTTCCCGAAGTCAACCCAATCACTTCCCTAAGCACAAATGTATTTGTCCGTAACTCGGGAGACTGCTTCCCAACTTCCTTTGACCATGAACATTCCATTTGAGATTTAATTAAGATACGTACCATTTCGTATGTACCATTTCATATGCTGTGTGTACTTTTAGCATAAATTCAATATCTTGAATGCTCACCTTTAATATACAATTCAATAGACCTTTGGCATACCATTTAATATAGCATGAGTATCTTGAATATACCTGTATTGTACCTCTGATGCTTTTGTCATACCATTTGATATAATATACTTTTATTTTCCATTTAATACGACATGACTATATCTTGCATATACCTGTAGTATACCTGTAGTATACCTTCAATATACCTTCGAAATGCGTTTAATACACCGTTCAAAAGACCTGTAATACACCTTGAATATACCCTTTAATGTACCTTCAATATCCCTTCTAATACACTGTTCAATATACCATTTAATATACCATAATATATTTTTAGTATACCCGGAACATATACGTATATATACATATATATGTATATATGCACATTATTTACCGTTTCATACACCTTTAATATACCATTTCATATACCGTCAGATACCGTCTAATATTACATGCCTTTGCTGAAAATAACTGAAAGTTACCTCCCATATAACTTTAAAATGCATTCGATATACCAGTTAATATTTCTGCAATGAACAAGCGATATATGATATACCTTAATTTACAGTTTACTATATCTTGGTTTTTCCTGTACCATACCTTTAATACACCTTTAGCATACCATTGAAGATACCTTAAGTATACCTTTAACATATCGTTTTACATGCAACATTTTCAATTTACCTTTAGTATACCTTTGCTACCTTTCTTGGCATTTTAATGATGTGCCTTCAGTATACAAGTTGTCGATTTTAAAAACATCCTCAATATACCGTTATGTAATATAGCCTTTAAAGGCCATCTAATACACTTATGATATACGTTTCAAAGACCATTCTACATACCTTTAGCTGCCAGGATATAGCTTTGTACTTCAGAGATATTCCAGAACAAGCGTTTGGAATTCTGGATTCAAGAACTCCTTTCCAGACTTTGAATCTTGAATCTTGAATCCAGAACTCCTCTCGTATTCACGAGTTTGCAAACGCTTGTTGGAATTTCTCTTAAAAGCAATCTATATATCGACATGTATAGATTATGGTTCCCCCCTGGGATATGACATTAATTAAAATACAATATTTTCATGGCAGTTCATATATGACTACAACTGTGATGGCAACCGTTTCACTCTCAAGGTCAATGTGGGGTGCTGCTTTGCTGCTTGAGGCTGCCGGGGTGCTCTCTTCCTTCACCTGGACCTTCTCCTGCCCTGCTCACTGCCATCCATCAGTGCTTCCCGTCTTCCTGTCTGGGTTCCTGGGTGGCATTGTCATCGGATTTTCTCTTGCCCTCTGGACTTACTGGGCCTTCCTCTGCCATACCTCACCTGCCCCTTGCCAAAGACCCTCTTTCCCAAGTAGGGCACACCAGCTGGATTGCCTAAGGGCATACGTGCATGAGCGGCCTTGAGGCTGTGGCTGCTGCGATTCATAGCTTGGCGAAGGCAGTAAGGCGTGTTGCTACTGAGATAGCTCGGGCAAGAAGGCCCGTACAAGAAGAGGAGCCGGAGGAGACTGGGCTAGGAGATTGAAGCCCAGAGGAGCTAGCCCGCCAAGGTTTTGTGCGGGATATGGTTCCACCTATCTTGCCTTGGTGAGGTACCGCTGAGCAGTTCCCTTGATCCGTTTATATATATATAAATATTAAATATGTATATGTATATACATATGGTAGCCTCTTCGGACCCTATCATGTGATAAACATGTACAAAAGCAAAGGTAAGTTTCGGGGACAAGAGTGGACGCACCTCATGGCACCCTCCAAGGTCTTGGCGCTCTGGGATGCTGTGCCCAGGCTCATAGAGGGCAAAGACGCGGCCGCAAATGCCTCGCACACTGCATCTTGGAAAATTTTGGAGGCCCAGGTATCCCTGGCTATCTGAAATATTGGGGCATCATTTTCCGAAAATCGCTATTGGATCCATTGAAGTGCCACAAAAAAGTCTATCGTGCGTCTGTTGGGTTCGAAACCGCGCTCTGAGGCGGTTCCTTGATGCCTGAGACCATGGTCCAAAAAGGGCTTTGACTCGCCCGCATGTGCCGACCAAATACTGGGGGTTGTGGGAATTGTTTATTCGCTGTGAGCTGATGCCTTTCGTTTTTTGGGCCGTTCGGCTTGTTGGACTTGTGACTTTTCGCTACCTGCTGGCTTGAAGTGTTGGTGATACATATACATCCTATCCTCCCCGTCATGCTGGGGTGCAAACACCGGATCGGCTATGGTCCATAGTCTACCAAGTTCCATATCTACGCCTTAATATATGCCATACAGTAGATAAATAGATCGATGGATAGATGAGGTAGACGGAACTGCCCCTGTGGGGACCTGGTCAGAGGCCTGAAGATTGAAATGTTCTGGCCTCATGACCAATCAGACCTGGACAGCGCAAACTGACATGTAAATTTTGACACCTAGAGATAGGTGAGATCCCTGTAGCCCAGCCCAACAGATCAGTCAAACAGCAGTTAAAAAACAGCAGCACATGATCCCATGGCCACAATCTTTGGGGCATCTGCGCGCTTCAATGCTCCTTGGAAGGCGGCCTTTCTTCAATGATTCGTTTATCACCTGCCTTTAAGAACTGGAAAGTTGCTTGACCTTGGGGTAGGTTGCGAGCCGATCCTGGGCAGATGACTCAGCATACAAATTCGGATTGTAGCCATTTGTATCATGTCTCTTGTTGCGATGCAATCATGCATTCACATGTGCTTCGATGAATGCACACTTTTTTGGATAGGCAGCAAATTTTGTGCTCGCCAGGGTCAAACGATGAAACCTTTTAAAAACATGCAACCTGCCGGTGTTCAGCCCCGCTTTCCATGCGAGCACGTCTCTCTGCATTCATTGTCACCATTTCCCAACACATGCCAGAGACAGACCAATTGGGAAAGTAGGGGTTGCGAAAAATTGAGTTACCCAGATCTCTGGGATGGGAACAGGAAACACATCTTTTGGATTTGAGCTTCATTCGCTGCGAGGCCTTGTCCTTGCGGGCAGAGCGCCAGAAGGAACCAAACCTTGAAAGTGTTGTACCAAAGGACGGGAGTTTCGGTGCAGTTTCACTTGATGGTTGAAGCTGAAGCTCAGCCTTGCCATTCCCTGCACTTCATTTTTTGATCAATGGACAGCCATGCAGTTTGCACAGATTCTGGCTTTGGGGTTTTCATTAAAGCTAATGAAAAAACAATCCTTCATTTGCGAGTGTGCATAGGCATAGGCAATCATGTGCAGAAAGTCCAACGACCTGTTCCAGCAAACCGCAACAGATTCCAGATGTCAACCCAAATTTTATCCGGTCCGTGGCTCCTAGGCTATACAACCTCTTCATTAATCTACCAGGAGTACTAATCTGGGGTTGATTTTTTTTTGGAGGCCAAGGTGCAGAAAAGCAGCCCCAGCTCGCAGATTATGCACGTGGAAGTCCGAGATGTCCGCTGCTCAGAAATTTTTGGAGGATTGGTCAGGCTTCACTGTATTTTCTTAATTGGGGTTTCGTATGTTTTTATATAATAAGCTTCATAGGTCTAACCAGCGTTTTGATGGGATTGAAATTCACAACGACGGTTGTTCAGAGGGGGAAGGGGTAGTAAATGTCCAATTGGGGATTGTTAAAGACATGAAGTGGTACAAGCGGTCCTTGGGATATCACACCCGCAATGGTTGGGCAATGTTCAACTGACCATGAACAAAGAGAAAGACTGCTTGCGCGTTTTTTTTCAATTTGGTTGATGTTTACAAGGGTAGACATTCCATTCTTTCTTCAAGCACATGGGGTCAAGGAGTGTAGTACATGGTCTGGAAAGGAGAGGGCGTATTCCCAGTTGGGTTTTCTCTGACAATTTTCTGCACATTGTGCCATGGAACCGGCCATACATTGGGGTATACCAAGCATGTTTGGGCCCAGTTGAGATGAACGACGCTAGGCCAAAGCGTCCAGGAGACGATGGCATGAGGCCTTCGTGAAGGCGGAGACTGTTTTCCATCGTTCCAATGGATGATGATTCATTATGTGTATGCTGTATATAGTGTGTATACATATATATAGATATATATGTATGTATATATATATATAAATAAATAAACGGTGGTATACCTTGTATAACAGTACAACCCCCCCAAAAAGTGGGAACTTATGACCGAAGAGGGGTTTAGTAGCCATTGTTGAACCTTCGAAGTGGCAAATAAATTGGGAAATATTGCGTGAGCAATGATCGTTGATCCATAATTTTGGTTCTTTCGTGTCAATTGACTTCTCTTCAGGCGGGGGAACCTCATCAAAATACCCATGAATCGCCGAAGGCAGGGTGGGAGACAAATTGATTTCCATTTCAGGCGTCAGGTAGCTATCGCAGCTACCGCTTGAAGCTGACTCTCTGCCTGTATTTTGCGGTTTTGCATGTTTTGCTTGATCCAAGATGGCCTAAACACCATGGTGTAGCAACGAGTAGCAACGAGTAGCAACGAGTAGCAACGAGTAGCAACGAGTAGCAACCAACACTTGCTGGTCTTCATCAGGGACTCCTCGGCCAAGGCGGAGCCATGCGGTGAGAACGATCCAGCGTCAGATGCAGAGCAACTTGACGCGACTTCTGTCGTTCAGCTTACCATGTATGCGTGCTATATAATACCATATATACCATATACATTGATACACTGTATAGTGTGTAATATATATATACATACATTGCATTGCACTGCTTTGCTTTGCATTGCATTTGTATTGCATTGTATATACTACATTATTACATAAATCATACATACATATATATATATGATATTTCATAATCAGTTGTCATATGCATTCATATGTATTCATTTGTATGTATATGTATGTATGGATATGTACGGAGATGTATGGGTATGTATTGGTATATATGTATGGGTATGTATGTGTATGTATATGTGTATGTGTATATGTAAATCTGTATCTGTATGTGTAAATGTATATGTATATTTGTATGTGTATGTGTATATGTATATGAATAGGTATACCGTATACGTATACGTATACGTATATATGTATACGCATATGCATATGTATATGTACGTGTACATTGATAGGTTTTGATTTTGATGTGCATAGACAAGTCGGTATGCTAAGGGCTGTGAGTCCACAAGCCTGGCTCTTTCAGGTGGGAAGACTGGCAGTCCGCTTTTCACTTCTGGAAGGAGTACAATTCCATGGCAAAAAAGGAGAAAGGACAACCTGCCTGGCACGAGGAGGGGCTGGCAGCTCCTGGTTTTTGGCCTTTTCTCTAATTTGCCTGCGGGTGTACAGCTTGATCAGCTTGTCATCACCTTTATTTTGTCCGTTCCTCGACTGCCATGGTTGTGGTGTGACTGTGTCTGAAAACCTGGTTCAACATGAAACAATCATGAACACATGGGGAAAGTGAGGTTTCAAACTAGTGGGTTTTTGGGAAGTGCTCCCGCACACTTTCAGAAAGCCATGTTGTGAGAGGAGCCGTCATCCTTGGTGCTCCCGCAAGTGCGCACTTCTCCAACCCGAACTTGGGCTACGGAAGCAGCTGTGCAAAGGACCGGGGAGGGTCTAAGGTCGAAGATTTGGAAGGTCTTCCTCAAAAGACCTTAGGTGGTCCTCCAAAAATGTCATTTTCGTTTAAGTATATAATCCTTCCCCAGTTATGCCCAGTTCATATATTGAATACCCCCCAGTCGAAGCCATGGTGGAATGTATTGGGTCTATTCATGACTCGGGGTCCCACTTGTTGGCAGGATTTAATATTACGGTATGGGACTAATCTGAAAAATACCTATTTTGCACCCAGATGATTTCTTTGTTTCGATGGGGATTTTCTGTTTATGGATGCAGCTGCCGTGACCCAAGTCATGCAGCACTCGCAGGAAAGCCTTGCAGCCACGAGCCAATGGCAGGGAGGCTGCTGCAGCGCTACAAGTAGAGGTGCAGCTGCGCAGTAAGGACCCGTTATGTTGTCTTTTACTCCCCGGGCTTTTTCTAAAATCAGATGGGGTCTGAGATTTTGATTATTTTATATATCATAGAACCTATAGCAGGTAGTGCCCGGCCCGTGCTGGGGCGGAAGTTTCGAGATAGGACATGGCTATAGGAAATCAATGGCCTATAGGGAAGTTTTTGCGATGCAGAATCAATGAAGTGTTGAAGTTGTGAGGTGTGCATCAACGGATGAGCAAGTGGTTGCTGAGATGCCAATGAAATGACATGAAAGAATCCGTGCACAACAAAGTGAATGAACCTATGAGCCGATGACTCTATGAACCAATGAATCAATGAATCAGCCAGCCAATGAATCAATGAATCAATGAAGCAATGTCTCAATGAATCAATCAACCAGTGACCCAATGAATCGATGAATCAATGAATCAATGATTCAGTGAATCATTGAACCAATGAACCAACAAATCAGTGAATGAATGGATGAAATGAAATGAAATGAAATGAAATGAAATGAAATGAATGAATGAACGAAGGAACGAACGAATGAATGAAATGGAATGAATGCATGAATGAACGAATGAATTTTTGAATGAATGATTGAATGAATGAATCAATCAACCAATCAATCAATCAATCAATCAGTCAATCAATCAATCAATCAATCAATGAATCAATGAATCAATCAATGAATCAATCAATGAATCAATGAATCAAGCAACTGATGATGCAGTGAAAAAATGAAACAATGAGTCAACGCATGAATGATTTAGAGAGTCGATGAATCAATGAATCAAGGAATCAGTGAACCAATGAATGAATGAAGTAGTGAGTAGAGTAATGAGTGGATGAACGAATGAATCAGCAATGACTCAGTGAATCAATAGGGCCAGTAGCACTATGGTCAAGAGATACTTTTTGCGCAGCTGTTACAATGCGTTTAGCGAACTCCAGCTGCAATCCCGCTTGCCAGGAGCGTCGCAGTATCGCTCATGCTTTGCTACGTGCAGCCGTGCCAATGCGTTTTGTCACAGCCGGTTGCAACCCCGCATAGCAGGAGCGTCACACCAAATCGACCAACGTTCGCGCAGCCCCGGCAATGGGGACGATTCTGCGCTACGCCGATTTTTTTTTTTGTGACTTTTATATGAAATCGAGCTCTCGCTACAGTCTGGTGCACATTTTGCCCACCTCATCTTCCAAAAGTGTTCCGGCTTCGTGAATTTTTTTCACATTTTGAAGTGCAAATCAAGCTCTCGCTACAGCCCTGTGCACTTTTTGTCGACAACTGCCCCAGAGCGAGGCTCGGAACCGCGGAAACAAACTACTCTGGCGATTCCAGGAGCCATTTTACCCAAAAAACGCTGGGTTTCGCACCCGAGAGTGTTTTTCACCCGTGAATGCACGCGCTTCCGAACTGTTACACGTCCCAAGTGGTTGACATGATGATGTGGTTGACATGATGCTGGGAATGCTAACCATGACGATCGTCCATAACTCGGAAGTTTTCTAGTTAAATTTCTTTTGACAATCTTTTGTTCCTCGTTTCCGTGTTGCAATTGCCAATGTGTGTTCTCACCGGGGACGGCCAAATCAGAAACAGGGTTTGGCCGCTTGGTTCACACACAATTTGGGAAGGAGCGCCTGCGACTAATGATTCGCACGGGGCAGATGGAGAAAGCGAAGCAGGTGCCTAGTTCTGACGCAAAACCAAGAAAACCAAATCTGGATCCAATGGGATTTTAATCACCACATATGGGGGTATTCACCAGCAAATCAGAGGATATTCGTTTACAATGTTTACAATGCGGATAGTTTCTGTTGTGGTCTGTTTGGACAGGAGATGAGAGCAACTCTGCCTTTGATGTCGAACAGCAGGTTCGGTTTGATGCTGGACAAACTTTTTTCTTGTTTTTTTTTCTTCCTTCCATTCCTCTTTGTCTTTCTTTATCTTTTAAATGTAAACCTTAGTGATTTTAACATGGTGCTAGCAAAAGATACAAAGCTGCAACGATGTGATGTTTTAGGGATTTGCAAAAAAACATGAAAATCCTAGGGTCCTTTGCATTATTTGGTACTATGGCAACAATTGCACAATTCAGTACTTGGGTTGCTTATGGACTACAACCTTCAGATTTTTCTTGGGTGTTCTTTTTGTGCAGAGTGTTGTAAAGGAATGGTTTCCTTGTGTTTCCTTTGAACCTTGGGATGTGTAGAAGAGAACGGCTCCTGGGAAGTGGCGAATCAGATGCGCAACTGGCATTAGCAGGTTGGGTTCTCAGGCTAAGGTGGTGAAAGGTCGCTGTTTGCCCAGGCCTTCTAAGGAGGCAGAGGCAGGGGCCAAAGCAAAAGCAGAGATGTTGGTTAAGGGAACACTTTGTTACCCCAGAGGTCGTTTTTTGTTGTGACTTGCGCATCACGAAATCTCTTGAGTTTCACCATTGGGTTTATGTGTCGCTAAACAAATCCCCTGGTGGCCGCCCTGTTCGGTAGCACAGTGATCAGTCAGCGCAAAACTACCGTGTCCAGCACGTGGCAGGATGCGGTTGCCAACTTTTCCCCAACGAAAGAGCAGGCTCAGTCAAATTTTGTGTCTTTTTTCTGTTCACGAAAAGCATCATGTTTGCAGCTCAACACAATCGAAAGTGGGATGGTTCGAAACTAGAAATGATCAGCTGCCCAGTTATGGTTCCATGCACACATACCTCAGCTCTCTCGACTTAGGCTTTAAATTTGAAGCAACAAGGCTGGCTGAACAGGATACATGAGATCCAGAAGTAAGCATGTCTTGCAGTTTCTCGCAGCATACCCTCAGGTAATTTTTGACTTGGCAATGGACACATCCAGCACGTGAAGCATTTACAGAGCATTTTCCCATTCTAAAATCGTAAAAACTTACTGTAATGAACATGGGGATTTCCATTGTGGTTTTTTCCAGATTCACCAGTGGGTCGAAAAAACCTGGCAATCACAAAAACTGGCTGCCAGGTGATGCTCAGGATGCTCTGAAAATTATGAGCCGTCAGCGCACTGAGCTCCTCAAGGCATGAAACGCGGGGATTCTGAGTCCAAGCAATTCACCTGGATGATAATCATGAACCCTCTAACAGAATTGCCATGAAATGGGGTGTCTACCCCCTTTAATGTGCCTGTTTTGGAGAAAGTCATGACTCAGAGTGAGTACTGATGATTCCGGCGGAAGCCTCCATATGAGTAGAGCAGACAATAACTGTTCAGGCGCGACGAGCTCTGGAAAATGTCGTTGAGAGGCGGCAGTCTTAGATCCAGTTGGCACTCAACAAGAACATTTTTCTTGAGATCAAAAATATTCAAAAACTGGGGTTGTTAACAGGGTAGCACCAATTCCCATTGAAAGCTTTTTTCATTCTTTTTCCCTCTAAGCCTGTGGCTATTCCCGCTGATCCAAGGCGCCAGGATTCCCAGGCTCGCATGGAGCGGCTTCAACAAGTTCACAGCCCAGCGCTGGACTTTTTTTTTCCTTTGCTGTGGGCTGCTTTTTTTTTTGGTTGATGCAACTTGATGTCACTTGATGTAGCTTGATGTAGCCAGAAGGTATCAAGAAGTCCTCAAAAGATTGAATCATTTTGGACTTGGCTGGGAGTTGAGCAGCAGCAATGCTGAGGTCAAAGAACTGATCTGTCTTGACGGGGGCTTGCTCCGAAGAGACAACTCTGAAACTGTATAGAAGTCTGTCCGCTTGCCGCCTTATGGCAAAAAGTGGCAAACAGTGTCAGTGTCACCGTCTTTGTGGCTACGTATACATTGGGATTTTCATCACAAAATAGATGTACCCAGAGACTGCTGGAATCTGTGGACCTCAAGCTTTGGACATGAATTCCGTGCGCCCAAGGTGGGTCCAACCTGCACCCCCCTATGTTGTGTGCCTTGTACCCACAAAACACCGGCAAAAACCCCACATGAAACAGTGAAACCTCCCAGGAACAATCCTCTTGCCAGACATTTTGGGGACTCCCTCGACTTCACAGATAGAACTTTGGCTGTGCTGCATCACCGCGCAATGTATGGTGTCCTCCCACTCTGCTACACAGCAGGTTGGAAAGCCGCTGAGCCGTACGATCTGGCTGTCTTGAGGGTTGTTGAACATTGCATAAGATTGCACATCAATGGTTTGTCCGGTTAAAAGTTTTAAGTGTACCCCAAATCTGCAATTTTGATGGGAATTTCATGATAGTCCATGAGATTTTTTGCATGCAAACCTGGATAGCCTGGATAGCTTGTAGTAGTGCAAGGTGGTGTTTGTTGAATCAGTCGTTGTGCTGCAACAAGATTCAATGCTCAGTGCTGAGTAGCATGCCCGGCCTAGCAACGCTGACCCATAGCTCAGACTGTTTGCCGTTTTTGGGAAACAGTCTTCCTTCAGCCAAGATGGTCTTCCTCTCGTGAGGTCTCACTTTCTGTTCAGATTTTGCTCTCTCTCTCTCTCTCTCTCCATCCCAAAAACATAGATATACATACATTTATTAATCAGTATATTGTATATATATACACACTTTATTTATTTATTTATTTATTTATTTATTATTTATTTATTTACTTAAGTCATACAAGTAAAATGATTTAGGAAGCTTGCGCAGGCTCCAGATGAGTCTTGGGTGCCTTGGCAGAAACACAGCAGAAACCAGGATCCAGGGATGAAGAGGAATGTGCTGTGGAACCAGGACCCACTTTTCAAGAGACAATCATTAAACATATCCCCTACTATAAATGGAGGTGTCAATGGGAAAATCAACTATAATTGGTGGATTTCAGCTATTGTTGATTTTGCTGAATCGTCACCTTGTGATACTTTGTGTTTGAATCGCAGGGCTGCGGCTCCCACATTCCACGCACACAGGATTCCACAGCACGGCCAGGTTTGGCCTTTACGCGCAGAGCGCCAGAAGGAACCGCGGCTGAATCCGCCAATCCCAAAGACGAGACAGGCTGGACAAAAAAGAAGCGAGTTGATCACCGGCGTCCTCGACTGAAATCATGAGAAGTACTTTCAGTACAGGCGCCAGCTGTGGACAAGCGTACCATTCAGGCGAGCCTGCCTTGGGTGGATCGGAACTCCGAATTGAACAACTGGACCAAAATGTAGCAAGGCTCCTTGACAGTCGATTCTATCTTGGTGCAGGAGGACACGCAGACGCTAGATGAAGCCATCAGTGCTTTAAAAGAGGCTGGGAAATCATTTTGATGAGAAATTTATGTTTTTCTTGTGCAGTCAATTCACCTCCAAAGAAGGTGCATCTCAACCCTGACTTGTGAAGAGTCAAGAGCCAGTGTGGGTTCTGTTTCCTAAAGGCGTTATATGAACCGCCTCCACCTCCACAACCCAAAGCTCGCCCGCGAAAGTCCAGGCAGGAAACTGCTGTACCACTTTGAGTCTTCAGCACAGGAGACAGGCTTGGCGAAAGGTAGGTGAGGTGCACTTGGAGCTGGTTGAGAGGCCTCCGGAGAACAAGTCCAGCGTTGCCGCGCTACAACGACAGCAAACGTTGGAGCAACCGTGAGGGGCCAAAGTTTCTGGCACTTTGGACTCCATGGATTTTTCAGCAATGTTGCAGATCCTAGGATTTCCCAGTGAACACTGCAGATCTTTAGTTTCAGCTTCTGGCCACCCATGCCTTGCTCTTTTGACACGTACTTCCTGCCCCCTTCAGGGAAAAGCCGCGGGCTCCGGAGTTTGGGGAGACGCTTCTTTTCTGGAAGGCCGGGGTGCTGAACCGCGGCTCGGAACAAAGCTGTTCGAGTCCAGCGGCCAGGAGTACGACTCCAAGCCTTACGAACAGAAAGGTCTTCCAGCTTGGCACGAGGCAGGCACGGGATGGGTCAAAACTGTATATAATCATCAATTTTGTGGGACCATTGGTACCCCAAGTTTGAGGGCATGCCAATCTATGAACATCCTGGCACTGCAGAAAGTGAGAGAATCAAGTCTCTTATGCTCTTGCAAGATCTCGAGCTGGGTGGTGTTACTGGCTGTAAGTTTACGCCCAAACGCCCAGTCTACAGCTTGATTAAACTTTAATGGATTGGTGGACCCGAGAATTGACACGAAAACCATTTTGTATCTTCATACACTATAAACTAGCCCAAACTCATGAAGTCCAGATTTCACCGTTTTGAAATTTTCCCATTCAATTTCACCAAAAAACCAGCCATTGGGCCATGACTCACTGAAACCTTCTGGGTTTTTGGGAAACTTGGCTCAACTCGTGCAGGATTCGCAGACCCCCCGTGGCGTCACGCCGGTGCCAGCCACCCCGCGGGTGGCGGTGCCTGCCTCCCCGCGGGTGGCGGTGCCTGCCTCCCCGCGGGTGGTGCCGCCGCCCCGAAACCGGGACTGGGGAAAGGAGGCAGCAGTGCAGAGGCTGGGGAATGGCGATTTCTATGGGGAAAATATTTGGGAAATCATGTAAAGATCATTTAAAATCATCTAAACATGGTGATATCATGTAATATTCAAGTGGATGTGTATGGGGATTCATGGCTGGAGAACATCATGTGACAATGGCAAGAGATGTGATCTCCAAGCCCAAACCTGATAGAAGCCACGAACCCGAATGCATTTTTTCAAGAAGGGTTCCTACAGAACAATGAAAAGCGAACAGGAGATGCTCGATCGCATTAAAAACCACTCTTGAAGAACACTCTTGCTTGACACTCTTGTGGCATACTCTTGTGGGACACTTTTATGGGACGACACTCTTGCTCGACACTCTTGTGGCACACTCTGCTAAAACACTCTCTCAATACTCTGAAACACTGTTGTAGGACACTCTCGTTGGACACTCTTGCTTGACACATCTGGAACACCTCGCAAAACTACTTTGTACTACAAAGCGTCCACACATAGCCTCACAGTAATACATTATACTGCAAATCTTGCATAGAGATGCATAGAGTAATTCCCAGTACTACTTTGTACTACAAACCTTGCGCAAGGCACTTCCCAGTACTACTTTGTACTACAAAGCTTACACAAGGCACTTCCCAGTATTACTTGGCACTCCAGACTCCACAATCCACACTAAACTCTCCACAAATCACACTCCACACTCCACACTACACACTTCACACATTGCACTCCACATTCCACACTCCACACTTCACACTCAACACTCCACACTCCACACTGCACACTGCACAATTCACACTCCACACTCCACACTTCGAACTCAACACTCCACACTTCACACTCTAGCTCCACACTCCACACACTCCACACACTCCACACACTTCAGACTTCACACTCCACACTCCACACTTCGCATTCCCCTTCGCGCTTTACACTTCACACTTCACCCTCCATACTCCAGACTTCACACTTCATTTCACACTTTGCACCTTCCACTCCACACTTCACACTTCACGCTTCACACTCCGCACTATACACTTCACACTCCACACTCAACACTTGACACCTCACACTCTCCACTGCACACTTTACACTTCACACTCCACACTCCACACTTCAAGCTCCACACTCCACACTCCACACTTCACACTCCACACTCCACACTCTGCGCTTCACACTTCACACTCAACGCTCCACACTTCCCACATCACTCTCCACACTCTCCACTCCACAATTCACACTCCACACTCCACACTTCACACTTCACACTCCACACTCCACACTTCACACTCTAGCTCCACAGTCCACACGCTCCACACGCTCCACACGCTCCACACGCTCCACACGCTCCACACGCTCCACACGCTCCACACACTCCACACACTCCACACACTCCACACACTTCAGACTTCAGACTTCAGACTTCAGACTCCACACTCCACACTCCACACTTCGCACTCCACTTCACACTTCACACTTCACACTTCACACTTAGCACTCTCCACTCTCCACTTCACACTCCACACTTCACTTCGAACTTCGAACTTCGAACTTCAAACTCCACACTTCACACTTCGCACTGCACAGCTGACACTACACACTACACACTACACACTACACACTCTCCACTCCACACTTCACACTCCACACTCAACACTCCACACTTTCCACATCACACTTTCCACATCACACTTTCCACATCACACTTTCCACATCACACTTTCCACATCACACTTTCCACATCACACTTTCCACATCACACTTTCCACATCACACTCCACTCTCCACTCCACACTTCACACTCCACACTCCACACTCTGCACTTCACACTTCACACTTCACACTCCCCACTCCACACTCCACAATTCACACTCCACGCTCCGCACTCCACACTTCACACTCTGCATGTCACACTCCACACTTCACGCTTCGCTTTAGACTCCGCACTCCACACTTCACACTGCACACCTGACACTCTACACTTCACACTTCGACTGCAAAGCTTGCACAAAGTACTCCCCAGTACTTCTTTGTACTACAAAGCTTGCAGAAGGCACTTCCCAGCACTACTATGTACTACAAAGCTTGCACAAGGCACTTCCCAGTACTACTTTATACTACAAACCGTGCACGAAATACCTTTCAGGACTACTTTGTCCTGCAAAGCTTGCACAAAATACTTTCCAGTACTACTTTGTACTACAATGCTTGCACAAAGTACCTCCCAGTACTACTTTGTACTGCAAAGCTTGCACAAGGCACTTCCCAGTACTACTTTGTACTACAAAGCTTGCACAAAGTACTTCCCAATACTACACTGCACTTCACACTTCACACTTCACACTTCACACTTCGCACTTCACACTGCACACCCTACACTCCACACTCCACACCCCACACTCCACACTCCACACTCCACACTTCACACTTCACACTTCACACTCCACACTCCACACTCCACACTCCACACTTCACACTCCACACTTCGCACTGCACACCTGACACTGCACACTTCACACTTCACACGTCACACTTCACACGTCACACTTCACACTCCGCACTTCACACGCCACACTCCACACTTCACACTTCACACTCCACACTCCACACTTCACACTCTCCAATCTCGACTCTCCACTCTCCACTCCACACTTCACACTTTCCACTCTCCCCTCCACACTTCACACTTCACACTTTACACTTCACACTTCACACTTCACACCCTGCACTCCACACTCCACACTCCACACTCCGCACTTCACACTTCACACTTCACACTTCACACTCTAACTTCACACTCTAACTTCACACGTCACAGTCTCCACTTCACACTTCACACTTGGCACTTGGCACTTCGCAGTTCACACTTCACACCCTGCACTCCACACTCCACACTCCACACTTGACATATCACACTTCACACTCCAAACTCCACACTTCACACTTCACACTCCACACTTCACACTCTCCACTCTCCACCCTCCACTCTCCACTCTCCACTCTCCACTCTCCACTCTCCATCTCGCACTTCACACTTCACACTCCGCACTCCACACTTCACACTCTCCACTCTCCACTCTCCACTCTCCACTCTCCACTCTCCACTCCACACTTGACACTTCACACTTGACACTTCACACTTCACACTTCACACTTCACACTTCATTCTTCACACTTCACACTTCACACTTCCCACTTCACACTTCACTTCGAACTTCGAACTCCAAACTTCAAACTTCAAACTTCAAACTTCAAACTCCACACTTCACACTTCACACTTCACACTGCACACCTGTCACTACACACTACACACTACACACTACACACTACACACTACACACTACACACTACACACAACAAACTACACTCTACAAACTACACACTACACACTACACACTTCACACTTCACTTCACTTCACGCTCCACACTTCACACTTCACACTCCGCACTTCACACTGCACACTCCACACTTACACTCCACACTTCACACTCCAGACTTCAGGCTGCACCCTCCACTTCACACGCCACACTTCACGCTTCACACTTCACACTTCAGACTTGACTTCAAACTCCACACTTCACACTGCGCACCTGACACTACACACTGAACTCCGCGCTCCACACTTCACACTTCACACTCCACACTCCGCACTTCACACTGCACACTCCACACTTCACACTTCCCACATCACACTCCACACTTCACACTTCACACTCTCCACTCCACATTCCACACTCCACACTTCACACTCTCCACTCCACACTTCCAGGTCCACACTTCACAGTCCACACTTCACAGTCCACACTTCACAGTCCACACTTGACACTCTCCACTTCGCACTCCACCACTCCACCACTCGACCACTCGACCACTCGAGCACTCGACCACTCGACACTTCACTTCACTTCACTTCACTTCAGTTCACTTGACTTCACTTCACTTTACTTCACTTCACTTCACACTTCACACTTCACACTGCACATGTCACACTTCACACCCCGCACTCCACACTCCACACTCCACACTTCGCACTGCACACTGCACACTGCACACTGCACACTGCACACTGCACACTTCACACTTCACACTTCACACTTCACACTCTGCACTTCACACGCCACACTTCACACTCCGCACTCCACACTCCACACTTCACACTCTCCACTCTCCACTCTCCACTCTCCACTCGCCACTCGCCACTCGCCACTCTCCACTCTCCACTCTCCACTCTCCACTCTCCACTCTCCACTCTCCACTCTCCACTCTCCACTCTCCACTCTCCACTCTCCACTCTCCACTCTCCACTCTCCACTCTCCACTCTCCACTCTCCACTCTCCACTCTCCACTCTCCACTCTCCACTTCACACTTCACACTTCACACTCTTCTCTCCGCACTTCACACTTCACACTCCACACTTCGCACTTCACACTCCACACCCCGCACTTCACACTTCACACTCCACACTTCGCACTTCACACTCCACACCCCGCACTTCACAATTCACACGTCACACTCCACACTTCACACCCCACTTGACACTTCACACTTCACACTTCACACTTTACACTTTACACTCCGCACTCCACACTCCACACGTCACACTTCACACTCTCCACTCTCCACTCTCCACTCTCCACTCTCCACTCGCCACTCGCCACTCTCCACTCTCCACTCTCCACTCTCCACTCTCCACTCTCCACTGTCCACTGTCCACTCTCCACTCTCCACTCTCCACTCTCCACTCTCCACTCTCCACTCTCCACTCTCCACTCTCCACTCTCCACTCTCCACTCCACACTTCACACTTCATACTCCACACTCCACACTTCACACTTCACACTCCACACTTCACACTTCACACTCTTCTCTCCGCACTTCACACTTCACACTCCACACTTCGCGCTTCACACTTCACACTCCACACCCCGCACTTCACAATTCACACGTCACACTCCACACTTCACACCCCACTTGACACTTCACACTTTACACTTTACACTTCGCACTTCACACTTCACACTTCACACTGTAATTTCACACGTCACACTTTCCACTTCACACTTCAGGCTTCACACTCCACACTGCACACTTCACACTGCACATTTCACACTGCACACTGCACACTCTCCACTTCACACTTCACACTCCACACTCCACACGTCACATTCTCCACTCTCCACTCCACACTTCACACTTCACACTTCACACTCCACACTTCGCACTTCTTATTTCACACATCACAATGCACTTTCGCACATCACAAACTATCACCTTTTCTCAGTTTCCCCATAGACAGCGGCGACGATGCGATTAGAGAGTCGCAAAGCAACTTTCGCTTGAGTGCCAGAAAGTCACTCGTTTGCCACGCGAAATGCACTTTCACACGTCCAAACACATCACCTTTTCTCACTTTCCCCAAAGACAGCGGCGACGACGCCATTAGAGACCTGCGACACGAAAACGACCCGCAAACAGTCCACCACCCCCAGACCCCCTACCAAGAAAACAAGAATCCTTCGCTGCGCATTCCCCATGTGATAGATGATGTACGTATATGTATATATATATACACATAAATAATCCCATGATATATATACCAGGTACCATTATAATCCCACATTATATCCCATGAATTCCCACGATACATGGCCATGATATCCCCATTGCGCTGCAGGCGTGTGGTGGCCCGAGAGCATGCCGATTGGCCAGGCAATTCCCAGCTGTCTGTGGACTTCGAGGTGCAGTTGCGGAGCAAGGCCGGGGGTGACGCCAGACAGGTTGCAAGATTTTAGTTATACATGCATGTACATAGATGGTATAAGAATGTATGAGTCATCTATTTGTTCTATAGTATTGTGATATGTGTATACATTTCTTTCATCCTTATTTCCCATTGGATCAATTGGTCATAAAAGCCAATGGCCACGTCCAACCAGCGTTTTTGGCAGATGCTGGCTGGATTTTTGTGGTTTTGTCAAACACTGTCAACCTTAATGTTGGTTTCAGGAGAGACTGCGACATATGCTGCGGACAGGGCAGAAGGAACGGGTGAAGAAGGACCTTAGAAGAAAACCTTTCAGCTAGCCTGCTCACAGTAGAAATCACGAGCAAGAGGCTGCTGGGATTGCTTTCACCGGAAGTGAGCGAAGTATCCTTGAATATGCACATCTGAATGCTGATTCGAGAGATGTATGAGTTTCGAGTTTTTTTTTTCAAATGAGTTGTGCCACTCTCGGTACTTTTCCAGTCTTGTACTTGTACTGTTTCCAGTTTTGGACTTGTACCGTAGGCTAAATTTGTATAAATTTGTGACATATGTTCCTGAAAAATGAGCGTAAATATCCAGCAAAAAACGAACACCCCCATCCGCAGCTCAAAAAACACACATTTTTTTGTTCTCCGTCAAGCAGGCGTAGAAAATCTGATTGACTGACTGCAAATCCAGCCCACACTTGCAGCAAAATATAGTCTACACATCCCAACGTGGCAACATTTGCCAAAGCTTTTCGCCCTGAGGAGCTGGCCGCCTCCCTACCACTGGTTGTGGAACAAGACGAGGAGCGAAGGCGACGGCTGGTGGGTTTCCACCCACGGGGGGAATCTGACACAGCAATTGATCCAAAATATATGAAGCAATTTGGGATTTTTGCGGACTTTCCAAAACGAGGGATAAAACAGGATCCACAAACTTTTGTTTGTGTGAATGGAAAGCACCGAGCCATTTAGGTATGCGTCGGCAGTTTATTAGCCATGAACCTGGAGATGAGATGGTGCAGTCGTCCTGCCCACTTGCAGCCGTTCTGTGCTGTGTCAGTTGGGTCTTTGGGATCCGGAGCTGGATTAGCAGTCTCAATGATCTGGGTAAATTATAACGACCTCACTGCGACCTCACTGCGACCTCACTATAATCATAGTTAGTAAGGGGAATCATCCCCAAATGGCCTTAATTCAGGTTAGTGAAATATTATAATTTACCCAGAATGATGTAAGGGATACAACGGATGTATTGAGTACGGTTCAAACTTGGGGTACTGCGCAGTTGTGGCGAACTGGCCAAAATCTGTGGTCCTCTGGGTATTCTTGAACTATCAGCACCGTTGCAGACCTTCAATGAAGCTCGACAGCTCTTCGGAGGCTGGTAGATTCAATTCTAGCAGATGTTGGATCTTGGGAAAACACACATTTGCCTATCTGGACCTTCCAGTGAGGTAATCAAGCCTGTTCTGAATATACTAGTATACTGAGGAATTGGTCTTGCAGCCAAACAGTTTTTGTATACAAAGTCTAATACATAGATTTTCGTTGGAACGTTCTAACTTGTGCGCTTTGGAATCATGATGTACACCAGCACAAGTTGAAATTCTCAGTTGGTCTGAAGCACAAGAATTCCAGGACGGCCAGACCAAGCGACTAAAGAACAAGGCAGAGATCCGCTTTCTCCAGATCCTGGTGTCAATGTGATAGCCCTTTTGATCCTCCAGATGTCACCTGAAATGCAAGGTGGCAGCCAGCGAGCCCAAGAAGCGTCAAGGCACGTGACACCCGGATGAACCAAGCTGATGTCACAAGGAGCCGCAAGCTCCACCTTGGTTGAACATGTTGAACGTGATTGCTCGTGATGTTAGCATGTTTGCGAGACTGAGATACAATGTGAAATTATGTCAAATTCCCAGTTCACATACCAGTAGGACCTACGAAATCTCCATCTTTGATCCTGTGACATCCGAGGCGACGCAGCTGAAGCACTGCGGATGATGACCTTTCAGCGTAACGAGCTGTTGAAGGTGCTGATCCAAGGGGTTCATGGGCCCGGGAGAAATCTGATGAACACATATCAAAATGACCATTATGCCACTGCTCTTGGGGACTTTCCAAATTTTCGGATTTTTCCATGGCACAAAGCAATTCTTTTTGAAGCAGCGCCGAAATCTGACGACCGGCACGACACCAGCTGCCACGGAGCTAAAGGCACGCCGAGCTCTTGAGCAAGTTGTCGACAGGATGGGGTACCAACATGCCATGAGTCACGTTGCTGCTGTAGATGTTATGGATCCATTGATTTCAGCATCTCAAAGGACATACTTTGCCACAGCTGTCCAGTTGCAACTTATTCGCTCTGTCCCAGACATCACAACGCAGATTTTTCTCACACGATGACTTGCAACTGCAAAACGTTTGCGTTGGCAAAACGACTTTATCATCCTTCACAATGGATTGCGTCTCAGGAGGCGAGAGTCTGATAAGATTATGGACAAGCTTAAGCAGGTCTTGGCCAAGTACAAAAAGCCTAAGCCAGCGGTGGACAGTGCGATTGCTGCGACTTGCCTTTTAAAGACGAGAGACCTACTTCTCGACTGTAAAAGAACGGGAAAATTGTAGAATTAAACACGTGCCTTTCGATAAAGTATTGCTCCTGACGGGCTAAGGATGCCATCCATGAGCAGTTCCACCTCCGAGAGCGATCGGCCATTGACAAAGCTTGATCTGTGGTGTGCGCTGTGCTGAAGAGCTTCACAAGCTGCCTCCGTGTACATATAATATATATGTATATATATATATACACATAAATCATATCATACGGATGAAACGGTTCTCTATGTTTGCCGGCTTCCAATAACAGTCAAAACCTATGAGAATAACCCCTTTTCACAGCAGGGTACCAGGAATTTCCCCCTTCTGAGGGCTCTTGACGGCTGACTTAAGGGAGATGGCCGAGCCGAATTCCGGCTCGGCGATGTCGTAATTTTTATCCAACTGGGGTTTGTCTCACAGCGGCGTACCCCCGAATTTCACAGTGAATATCATCATTTATCAATACACATTAAGCTGGGGGTATCCTACGTTTGAGACAGACCCATTTCCCAAAAATCTTTGAATTGCTTTTCCACACCATTCAGAAAATCCTGGGAGGGCGAAGGGAGATTCCTTTTCTTTTTGGGGCAAAATCCACTCCCACCCTGCAGATCTCTGCAGGGTTATCCCATAGATTCATAGACCGTGTCCACAAATCCGGTTGATTCTGGTGGGAAGAGGCCATCACCAACAGCATTTTGCAACATTTTTATCTCCCATTTTGTAGAGAAGCTATGCAGATCTATGCAGATTTCATGCTGTTTGCTTAGTTTGCTTCTGATTTCTTCACCCTCTCCTTCCGTGTTCAGAGCAACACCGGCGATAATAATCTTCAGCTTGGCCCTCTAACCTCAAAGAGGTGCGGTAAGGCTGGAGGCTGCAATGGCCAGAAGTGGTTTTGTTGGATTTTTCTGACAGCGAAATGTGTGTGTGTGTGTGCGTGTGTGCGTGTGAGAAAATGGTGACATCCCAAAGAGTCATTCTAATAGGGAACATGATGATAATCCATCGGATTTTAAGGTACCCTATTTTTAGACAAACCCATTTGATAGAATATATACAAGTAATAAAGTATATGATATACATAATATACATATATTTGGATATATTTGGCCGAATTATAACGGCGTCTCTGCGAGGTCACCATAGATCATGGGTTGTAACGGGAATCATCCCCAAATGGCAATATTTCAGGTTGGTGAAATATTTAATTCAGCATCATATTATCTGTAAATTAATGAGTGCATAGACATAGCATGGTATTGAAACATGTGCATCATGTCAGAGTTTTTGAATTGAACAATTGGTTCTTCTCCTTAAAAAACTGGCACCATGTAGAAAGAGAGTGTTTTGTCTTCGCCAGCCCCCAGACCATGAACAGTTACCAACGAGTGCAAGCTTTGGAGACAAAAAGTCCCAGTGGCGCAATTTGAGATGACAGAAACCCTCAGTAAGTATGTCTCAACGCAGAATGTTGCAATCTGATGTGTTGCAGACATATCAAAAAGGTTTCTCGGGCTTGAAAATAGGGCACGCAGAAAACATGGCATTTCAAGCCATTTAACCAGGTTAATTGATGTTAAAAGGGGTCAATCCACTCCTGTGACAGTCGGGTACGTATTTGCCGCTGCCAAGCCAGGTCCATTACGCTTGAGCTGGTTGAGTTGCAGACATTTAGATCTACAGCACCATTTTCTCTTGAAGGCTAATATTGTACCTACTAAGAAAGATCAGCCACTGCCAGTCACATATCTTTTTCCTCAGGCACGACAGCCGTTTTTCCTTTTTGTTGATCGATCAACGATTCTCTGGCAGTTCTTGCCTCTGAAATTTACAACTCGCACGGTTCTCTTCACAGTCCGGCGCTGTGACTGATTTGATTTTGATTTTAGTACGAAACGCCTGACTTTTTTTGAGTGGCTTGTCGTTTTCTGGTATTCACGGATCAGTTTTCTTTCGGTGTTGTTTGAATCTTGGATTTCAGTTGGATGCAGTCGCTGCTGTCGTTGAAACCAGGCATTCCATCCTTTGGGGAAGCTGGGGTTGTTAATTGTAGGATGACCATCCCCCAAGCGTGGACCGTTTACCGGGTTTACCGTGAGGAAATACTCGAAGCGCGACTTAAACAATGACCAACTTGCCAGTCTTCATGAAAGTCGAATTTTGATATATATATATAATTATATATATATATATTTACATATACACATGTAGACATAGATATACGTACATAAATACATATCTGCATAAAAGCACACGGACACACATTCACATTACATTCCATTCCATTCTATTCCATTACACTATATGCATATTTCACTTGACATTCCTTTACAGTAAAACACATTACTTTAGATGACATGACATGACATGGCATGGCATGACATGACATACATACACTCGCCATAGGTACCGACATACGTGCATATGCACATACATATGTACGTACGTATGTGTATCATACATACATGCGCGCATACATACACATTCTATACCAGAGGTGATTTGACATATCAATCTGAGCATACGAGGCGCATGCTCTTATGTAGTTACTGTAACTGGAAGGCTGTGACATCCGTTAGCTTCTCAGGTCATGATGAATGGCAAGGCCATGCAAACCGGAGGCCTTAAAGTCAGGGCCAAAGCGACTGCACGTGAAATTATAGGAAGATCATGACACAAGGTTCCTGAATCGTTATTGGGATCAAGTCTACACTCCTTGGGTACACACAGCCATTAAATTGAAAAGAAGCACAGCTAAGGTGGTTAAATGATGTTGAATGTCAGTCTTTTCTGATCCAGTTTTTCTGATGAAATTTGACAACTAGTTATTAGTTAGTGTCACGAAATATCACGGAAGCTGAGCTTCTTCTTAGTGTTTGCTTCTCTGGGTACTCTTAGGTCAAGAACACATTCATCAGCGTTGACAACGAGGATGACGACGTGCCCGGTGCTGTCAGGGTCCTGGCCGCTAGGAAATCTGCTCTGAGAATAGAACCCATCACCTTGCTGCATGCAACACTTATATATATATATATGATATATATATATATATAATGTTTTCCCGACGAACAACGGGATATTTCCTATTGCCATGGATGTTTTTCTTACCAATTGTGGATTAGCTTCAAGCCGCGGTGTTTCTCTGGCCGCCCAGGGGGTGTCTTTAGCCAAGCGTCAGGCGGGTGGCTGCGCCATGGATATAGGGCTGGGGTTTGTTGGGTTTACCATTTTACCCATTAAAAATGGTGATTTTCCATAGTTATGTTAGTTTACCAGAGGGTATATAATCAGTTTCATCATGGCTTTAAGGGTTTTGACCTTTATTTTCTGAGTTTGTCTGAAACATTGAAAGATGGGGTATGGCCTCCCGATGACCGAAATGGTGATGAAACAGTGGATTTACGGGTAGCCTACTTTCAGCCGAGATTTTCTTCGATCGGTCAAGAAGGCATTCCACTGGTTTCACTTTCTTGCCGTGAAACGCCTTGTGCCCGCTTCACAGTATTCGGAGCCAGCTCCTATGGGGCCATAGGCTCAGTTGGACGTGGACGTGCGGCCTGGTAAATTCACCCTGAAATTTGTCGTCACTTTCGACCGCCCAAGGCGTCAATTCTCCGCTTTCGCCAAGAGCGATTTGTACCTTGGCTCGATGGGTCACACAAGAAAAATGCTGTCAGACCATCTTGGAGACGTGTCCACTTACGGTCCTCATTTGGTTTTGATTTGATCCATCCTCAGTTGAATTGGTTTTTCATACTATGTGTATCTAAATGATTTGGAATGATCTGGATTGATTAGGGTATGCAAATTCAATCCGACGTTTTTCCCGAGAGCGTCTGAGCGCCGGGTTCTTCCAATAGTGGGGGTCTGTAAAACATCTTCTCATCTTCACATCTTCTCATCTTCACATCTTCTCATCTTCACATCTTCTCATCTTCACATCTTCCCATCTTCACATCTTCTCCTCTTCACATCTTCTCCTCTTTACATCTTCTCATCCCTCATCTTCACATCTTCACATCTTCACATCTTCACATCTTCTCATCTTCACATCTTCTCATCTTCACATCTTCTCATCTTCACATCTTCTCATCTTCACATCTTCTCATCTTCACATCTTCTCATCTTCACATCTTCCCATCTTTACATCTGCTCATCTTCACATCTGCACATCTTCACATCTGCTCATCTTCACATCTGCTCATCTTCACATCTGCTCATCTTCACATCTTCTCATCTTCACATCTTCTCCTCTTGCCCTCTTGCCCTCTTGCCCTCTTGCCCTCTTGCCCTCTTGTCCTCTTCCCCTCTTGCCCTCTTGCCCTCTCCTTCTTTTCTATTTCTCTTCTGAAGGCGGGGGCAGGGGCAGTGCCAACGAGACGGCACGAAACGCAACCCTTTCGCACGAAATGAGGTTCGATCGCCAAAAACTGAGGTAAAATTGCGATTTGAAGGTGTCCCGCGCAACCCTTACGCACGAAACGAGGTTCGATCGTCAAAAACTGAGGTAAAATTGCGCTTTCAACTTGCCCGGCGCAACCCTTTCGCACGAAATGAGGTTCGATCGTTAAAAACTGGGGTAAAATTGCGATTTCAAGTTGTCTCGCGCAACCCTTTCGTGTGTAAAAGTGTTAATGTGTAAAAGCGTCTGTGTGTAAAAGCTTTTGTGTGTAAAAGCGTCTGTGTGTCAAAGTGTTTGTGTGTAAAAGTGTCTGTGTGTAAAAGTGTTTGTGTGTAAAGGCATTTGTGTGTGAGAGCGTCTGTGTGTGCAAGCGTCTGTGTGTCAAAGTGTTTGTGTGTAAAAGCGTCTGTGTGTAAAAGCTTTTGTGTGCAAAAGTGTCTGTGTGTCAAAGTGTTTGTGTGTAAAAGCGTCTGTGTGTAAAAGCTTTTGTGTGCAAAAGTGTCTGTGTGTCAAAGTGTTTGTGTGTAAAAGCGTCTGTGTGTAAAAGCGTCTGTGTGTAAAAGCGTCTGTGTGTAAAAGTGATTGTGTGTAAAAGCGTCTGTGTGTAAAACCGTCTGTGTGTAAAAGCGTCTGTGTGTAAAAGTGTTTCTGTGTAAAAGTGTTTGTGTGTAGAACCGTCTGTGTGTAAAAGCGTCTGTGTGTAAAAGTGTTTGTGTGTAAAAGTGTTTGTGTGTAAAAGCTTCTGTGTGTAAAAGCTTCTGTGTCTAAAAGCGTCTGCGTGTAAACGCTTCTGTGTGTAGAAGCTCCTGTGTGTAAAAGGGTCTGGGTGTAAAAGCTTCTGTGTGTAAAAGCATCTGTGTGTAAAAGTGATTGTGTGTAAAAGCGTCTGTGCAAAAGCGTCTGTGTGTAAAAGCTTCTGTCTGTAAAAGCTTCTGTGGGTAAAAGCTTTGTTTGTAAAAGCGTCTGTGTAAAAGCAACAGTGTGTAAAAGCGTCTGTGCGTAAAACTGCCTGTATGTAAAAGCGCCTGTGTGTAAAAGTGCCTTGTGTGTAAAAGCGTCTCTGTGTAAAAGTGTCTCTGTGTAAAAGCTTCTGTGTGTCAAAGCTTCTCTGTGTAAGGGGTTCTCTGTGTAAAAGCTTGCTCTGTGTAAAAGCTTCTGTGTGTAAAAGTGTTTGCAATGCAAACTATTGTCTTGTACTTGTGCTATATTGTCTTGATACTCCTCTTCTCGACTGCCTATAACACATCTTTAATATATTGTTTTGTAATATGGTGTTTCCATACTAACAAGAGAAGACCCTGCTCCTCTACGCTCTCGGGCCATCCGTCGTCTATTTTTTTCCCGTAGACTCGTTCAACATTTTCCAACGCCTACACGGTGGCTAGGCAGATGACAGCCGTGGGAGAAGAAGCAGAGGATGGAGCAGTTCTGGTTGTTCCAGAGATAGCTGGAGAGAGCTTCAAAAGCTTAGACTCCAGGTACCAGGGAATCCACTTAGACTTCACTTCTGCTTCACATAGATCACATAGCTACAAGCGGCTGGGATTTTGCAGCAGATCTTTGCATCTTTGCATAGACTTTCGGGATCAAGCACAATTCGCAAAGCTGATTTCAGTTTGGAAATAAGTTTCATATTGCTACTAGTGACTTACTAGTGTGAACCAATCACTTCAGCAAATCAACTGCTCCTTTGTTGCATCAGCTCGAAAGGACTGTATACTGTATACTAGCTTCTCGACCTCACTGACACTGTTGCTGAGGGATCTCATGCATATCTTTCCCAAGCCAAACCAAGTCCCAGCATTTCGCATGACGCTCTATCAACATCTATCAATTTCGTATCCTCACAACTGAAACGTCAGAATTCATAGAGACATATGCTACAAAAAATGGCTACACACATCTATCCAGCTATGTATAGATCTCTATCTCTGTATCTTTTAAAGGCTACTATATCAACATCAAATATATCAAGTCTATATCAAGTCTATGTCTAGTCTACATATCCATAGAGACCAAAAAGCAATGATCCCAGGATCCCACAAAAAAAGGAACAGTTGATGCGCGTGGCCCATGGTGGCGATTCCTGAGCTTCCAGCGGACGCGCGTTTCGTTCGGGCTCTTCTCCAGAGTGAGGAGCTACTGCAGCAGCAGGTGGATTTCCAGGGAACCCCCGTGATTTCCAACAGTTTTTGAACGAAAATCATCCATTGGTGAAGCTGAAACTAGCTGTTTCATGAGAATCATCTATATATTTCCATATATTTATTCCAAATAGAAAATGAAGGATTTTTATGGCCGTGGTTCTTGAGGTTGAATGGGTTATATTATCGCATCACTTTGGTTGGAAGCCTTGCGTACATCATGGGTGTTTTTCCTTGCTCAAGTTCTAGAAAAGGCACCATGTTGTGAAATTTCCAGAATTTGAGCACGAAACACCGTCTTTTTCAATCTAGGTGTAGAAATCAAAGCTTAGATTCACACGATATCATAAAGGCTTGGATTTCGTTGTCCTAGGATAGCAGAATTTGCGGATGTTTGTTTCCTGTAGGAAGGTATGTGGAGAATCATTCCCTGACATCAATTCTCGTCCGTCGCAATGCTCCTAACAATCACCTTGCTGAGTGGAAAAGATGTGGTTTTGGAAGCAGATGCTGCCTGGACCATCAACGAGTTGAAGCAAAGAGCACAGATTGAATTGGGTGTTGGTCTTGGAAAACTCATGACTTTGTCGGGTGTGGTATTGCCAAAGAAGCAGCCCATCCATCGAAGCGGCCTGCAAGACGGTGACACCTTGACTGCCACAGTTCGACCCGATGCTGTTCAGCTGATGGCTTCCACTGAGTCCTTCTGTGTGGTGAGGAGCGATGGATCCGCAGTTTCTTGGGGAAATCCCCTCACTGGTGGCGACTGCAGCGCTGTCCAGGATCGCCTGGTGGATGTCCAGCGCCTGCAAGCGACGCACCGGGCCTTCGCCGCGCTCTGCGGGGATGGCAGTGTCACCTGCTGGGGCGACCCCGAGGCCGGTGGCGACTGCAGTGGGGTCCAGGAACAGCTCCAGGGGGTCCAGCATCTGCAGGCGACCACGGCAGCCTTTGGGGCCTTGCGGGCGGATGGACTTGTGGTAACTTGGGGCAATCCTCTCAGTGGGGGCTTCAGTGATCAAGTTCAGGAGGAACTGCATGACGTTTTTCAACTTCAATCCAACTCTGAGGCGTTTGCGGCCCTCAGAAGGGATGGGTCAGTAGTAACCTGGGGAAATCCGAATTATGGTGGAGATAGCCGGCGTGTCCAGAGGAAGTTGCGGGGTGTGATCGAGATTCAAGCCTCGTCAGCTGCATTTGCTGCCATTCTTGCAAATGGCTCTGTGGTGACATGGGGTCCAGGGCATTTCGGTGGAAACTGCAGCTATGATGTGGGGAGGAGCTTAAAACACGTGCTGAAGATCCAGAGCAATGTTGCAGCCTTTGCGGCTATCCTACAGGACGGATCGGCCATTGCTTGGGGTAGCAGGGACTCCGGTGGTGATTGCGGCTCCGTTCAAGACCGGTTGAGAGACGTGCGCGAGATTCAGGCGTCCAAAGCAGCGTTCGCTGCCATTCTGGGTGATGGATCTGTGGTAACATGGGGCAATCCAATGTGTGGTGGCAATAGCATTGCGGTGTCACCACTTTTGCAGAATGTACATCAGATCCAAGGCACTGGGAGTGACACCATTGGTGCCTTCGCAGCACTCCGCCAGGATGGTTCAGTAGTAACCTGGGGATCTCCTCAATGTGGTGGCGAGTCCTCAGATGTCCAAGAGAAGCTGCGAGGCGTTCAGCAGATAGCTGCCACAAAGGCGGCTTTTGCGGCCCTTCTTGAGGACGGCTTGGTGGTGACCTGGGGCCACAGATCTTGTGGTGGTGACAGCAGCAGGGTCCAAGGACAACTGCGACAGGTCAGAGAGATCCACGCTGCTCAGGATGCGTTTGCGGCAATTCTGGCGGATGGATCTGTGGTGAGCTGGGGCAATCAAGAGAATGGCGGTGACACTAGCTATGTGGATTTGTAGATGATGAATGGCAAGGGTGTGTCATGAGCAAGTGTGTGTGTGTGTGAAGTTTAGGAACTCCAATTGAGCTGTTCAACAGCTGTTCCCATTATTTCAAGGCACATATATACAATTCAGATTTGCGCGGAAGCGACATAGAAGCAAAGCTGGCTAGCCACAGTGACATGTCAAAGACAGTCCGTTGGATAGTTTCTCCTACATGGAGGTTTCCTACAATAGAGGTACCTGAATCATCCATTTAAATATGATTTTCCATTATCAAAGGAAGTTGGGAAGCAATACTTCCGTGTTACGGACAAATAGAATTGTGAGACTTGACCTTGATGAAGGGTGGTGTGAGACTTTACACTACATAACAATACATCACAGAGAATTGACCTTGATGAAGGGCGGTGTGTGACTTTACACTACATAACAATACATCACAAAAGAATTGACCTTGACACAGGGCGGTGTGTGACTTTACACTACATAGCAATACATCACAAAAGAATTGACCTTGATGAAGGGCGGTGTGTGTGACTTTACACTACATAACAATACATCACAAAAGAATTGACCTTGATGAAGGGCGGTCTGAGACTTTAAACTACGTAACAATGCATCACAAAAGAATTGACCTTGATGAAGGGCGGTGTGTGACTTTACACTACATAACAATACATCACAAAAGAATTGACCTTGATGAAGGGCGGTGTGTGACTTTACACTACATAACAATACATCACAAAAGAATTGACCTTGATGAAGGGCGGTGTGAGACTTGACATCACATAACAATACATCACAAAAGGATTGACCTTGATGAAGGGAGGTGCAAAATGCATTGTAATGGCTGCATGAATGTTGCATGGGGCTTGTGTTGGGGAGGAAGCCGGAGCACGAAACCTTGTATTTTTCCGTGTAAAGTGGCTGCAGGCGGCGATGAAAGGTACCTCCTGTGTGCGGCGGGTGCGGCTGCGCTTCAAGCTGCTTTGGCTGTGCTTGTGTGTGCGTAGTTATAGGGTGTTTTGGAATCTGCGGTTGCAGATCGCATTGGACTGGCTGCATGATTGTTGTCATCTGGTGTTGCCATGTGCGTAGATACGTGCAGGTTTGCGACGTGATGCTGCGAAACGCATTGTAATGGCTGCGTCAAGGTTGCTTGGTGCCGCGGCTGCATGCGTAATACTGTAGTAATACTATTGTCTTTTGCAGCTGAAGATCGTAAATCGTAATGGAGTGGCTGCATCCAGGCTGCGAAAGTGATTTGTCAGCAGATTTTCGCAATTTTGGCGCTAATAATTTTCCTTTTAAAAATCCTGTGAAAAAATGCTTCAAAATCGTCTTTTTTCTGCTTTGGTGTCGAGATCCGGTTTTGGAGCTGCAATTTCCGACGCCGTTGCGCGTAGTTCTTTTGCGTTCTGCAACTCAGTCTCTGCGGATCGCATTGTAGTTAGTGGCTGCGTCAAGGTTGCTTGGTGCCGCGGCTGCATGCGTAATACTATTGTCTGGTGCAGCTGGATCTCGTAAATCGTATTGGAGTGGCTGCATCAAGGCTGCGAAAGTGATTTGTCATCAGATTTTCGCAATTTTGGCGCTAGTAATTTTCCTTCTAAAAATCCTTTTAAAAAGTGCTTCGAAATCGTCTTTTTTCTGCTTTGGCGCCGGGATCCGGTTTTGGAGCTGCAATTCGTGTTGTGATTATGTACAAGAAAGTTTCTCTGTGTAGTGTATTTTTTTTCTGTAAAAGCTTGCTGTGTGTAAAAGATTTTGTGTGTAAAAGCTTGCTGTGTGTAAAAGCTTCTCTGTGTGTAAAAGCTTCTCTGTTTAAAAAGCTTGCTGTGTGTGAAAGCTTGCTGATTGTAAAAGCTTCTCTGTGTAACAGCTTGTTGCGTGTAAAAGCTTCTGTGTGTAAAAGCTTCTCCGTTTAAAAGCCTTGCTGTGCTGGGAAGTATTTTGTGCAAGCTTTGTAGTACAAAGTAGTACTGTGAAGTGCTTTGTGCAAGCTTTGTAGTAGTACAAAGTAGTACTGGGAAGTAGTTTGTGCAAGCTTTGTAGTACAAAGTAGTACTGGGAAGTGCTTTGTGCAAGCTTTGTAGTACAATGTAGTACTGGGAAGTGCTTTGTGCAAGTTTTGTAGTGCAAAGTAGTACTGGGAAGGACTTTGTGCAAGCTTTGTAGTACAAAGTAGTACTGGGAAGTGCTTTGTGCAAGCTTTGTAGTACAAAGTAGTACTGGGAAGTGCTTTGTGCGAGCTTTGTAGTACAAAGTAGTACTGGGAAGTAGTTTGTGCAAGCTTTTTAGCCGAAGGAAGTTTAGAAGTCAAACTTCCGACAGTATGGACAGATGAAAGCAGAGATGGAAAGGGTCAGAGAGAAGAGAAGAGTACGCACAACTGTTTCGTTTTTGACGTTGTTAAGTTCAAAAATTGAAGAGGTCTCGCAGAATTGCTTCGTTTTTGATGTGGTCAACTTCAAAAAATGAGGAGGTCTCGCAGAATTGCTTCGTTTTTGATGTGGTCAACTTCAAAAAATGAGGAAGTCTCGCAGAAGTGCTGCGTTTTTGATCTTGTCAACTTGGAAAAATGAAGAAGTCTCGTAGAATAGCCAGGTTTTCAAGCTTGCAGATAGACAGGTAGATAGATAGATAGATCGATAGATAGATAGATCGATAGATAGATCGATAGATAGATAGATAGATCGATAGATAGATCGATAGATGGATAGATAGATAGATAGATCGATAGATAGATAGATAGATAGGTAGGTAGGTAGGTAGGTAGGTAGTCAGAGAAAAAGAACCAGAGAGATCAATCACGTTTCGATCCATCAGTGGCTTCGCTCTGCCATCCCTGATTCACAACAACCGACCTCTCCTATAGGTTTCCTTTTTCCCCACCTGCCAGGTGAGGGTTGTTAGATTTTATCAGAGCTGTTCTCCTCCTCCTCCTCCTCCTCCTCGGCTAGCTGTCCTCCTCCTCCTCCTCGTCCTCCTCCTCCTCCCCCTCTAGTTTCTCCTCGACCATGTCTGCATCAACTTCCACCTCCACTTCCGCCTTGCCAACTCTTCGCCAAGCTCTTTGCCAACTCTCTTCGCCAAGCTCTTTGCCAACTTCCCAGCTCAGTGTGCACTGGGACCTCAACCTGGGACCTGCCCAGCTCAGTGTGCACCGCTGGACCTCAAGCTCAGTGTGCACCGCTGGACCTCAACCAGGGACCGTCTCAGCTCAGTGTGCACCGCTGGACCTCAACCTGGGACCTGCCCAGCCCAGTGTGCACCGCTGGACCTCAACCTGGGATTTGCCCAGCGCAGTGTGCACCGCTGGACCTCAACCGGGGACCTCCCCAGCTCAGTGTGCACTGCTGGACCTCAACGGGCAGATAGAATGCCAGAAGATATGCCAGATAGAATGTCAGATGGAATGCCAGAAGATATGCCAGATAAAATTCCATGAGATATGCCAAATAGAATGCCAGAAGATATGCCAGATAGAATGCCAGAAGATATACCAAATAGAATGCCAGAAGATATGCCAGATAGAATGCGAGAAGGTATGCCAAATAGAATGCCAGATAAAATATCAGATAGACTGCCACAAGATATGCCGGATAGAATCCCAGAAGATTTGCCAGACAATATGCCAGAAGATATGCCAGATAGAATGCCAGAAGATATGCCAGAACATCTGCCAGAAGATATGCCAGATAGAATGCCAGAAGATATGCCAGAAGATATACCAGAATGTATGCCAGAAGATATGGTAGATAGAATGCCGGATCGAATGCCAGAAGATATGTCAGATAGAATGCCAGAAGATCTGCCAGTAACAAATCGATAAATGTCATGGTGGGGATCGCTCGAAGTAAAGTAATTTTTCAAACTTCCGCCACCGCCTTGTGCGGTACTACTATTAATTAATAACGGGATTGACTGAAAAGATCATACAAAGTAGTACTGGGAAGTGCTTTGTGCAAGCTTTGTAGTACAAAGTAGTACTGGGAAGGACTTTGTGCAAGCTTTGTAGCACAAAGTAGTACTGGGAAGGACTTTGTGCAAGCTTTGTAGTACAAAGTAGTACTGGGAAGTGCTTTGTGCTAGCTTTGTAGTACAAAGTAGTACTGGGAAGGACTTTGTGCAAGCTTTGTAGTACAAAGTAGTACTGGGAAGTGCTTTGTGCAAGCTTTGTAGTACAAAGTAGTACTGGGAAGGACTTTGTGCAAGCTTTGTAGTACAAAGTAGTACTGGGAAGTGCTTTGTGCAAGCTTGTAGTACAAAGTAGTACTGAGTACTGGGAAGTAGTTTGTGCAAGCTTTGTAGTACAAAGTAGTACTGGGAAGTGCTTTGTGCAAGCTTTGTAGTACAAAGTAGTACTGGGAAGGACTTTGTGCAAGCTCTGTAGTACAAAGTAGTACTGGGAAGTGCTTTGTGCAAGCTTGTAGTACAATGTAGTACTGAGTACTGGGAAGTAGTTTGTGCAAGCTTTGTAGTACAAAAGTAGTACTGGGAAGTAGTTTGTGCAAGCTTTGTAGTACAAAGTAGTACTGGGAAGTAGTTTCTGCAAGCTTTGTAGTGCACAGTAGTACTGGGAAGTAGTTTGTGCAAGCTTTGTAGATAACGAAGTAGTACTGGGAAGTGCTTTGTGCAAGCTTTGTAGTACAAAGTAGTACTGGGAAGTAGTTTGTGCAAGCTTTGTGTAGTACAGAGTAGTACTGGGAAGTGCTTTGTGCAATGCGTGAGTCTGATTGACAGATAACAACTACACCATGTTTACAATAAGTTGTCTTGACGAAAGACTTGCGGTTGAGATTTGATGCAATGCATGAACGCTTGGCATTAATCACTCAATACTGTAAATGAGGTGAAAGGTGTTTCTTCAAGTACTACTGGGGAGTACTCTGTGCAAGCTGTGTAAAGTGCATCTGTGTCTCAAGCTTTCTGACGTGCAGAAGAGCCGAGATGAGTTGAGACTAGCTCCGGTGAGATGAGAAAGTTTGAGCTGCGCTCAGATGACATGAAAATAGCCCAGAAGAACTTTGCTGATATATGGGAAGAAATGAAATGAGATGAGAAGAGCTCAGATGAGATGAGTTGAGATGAGGTGCAAGTGTGAAGTGTGGAGTGTGGGGTGTGAAGAGTGCAATGTGAAGTGTGAGGAAAGTGTTTGCTTTGCTTCACGTTGCATTGCACCGGTGTCGCGCGCGGGTCATGTTCTTGGACAACAACACTGCAACTGCTTCGCACAAAGCACGCACGCACGGGCCTGGCTGGCGCACGGCGCATGCAAGTTCCTTAGTAGTAGTACTGGGAAGTGATTCATCAAAGCTTAGATGACATATGAGAAGGGATGAGATGAGATGAGCTGGGAAAGGGTGAGAAGAGCTCAGATGAGATGAAGTCTGGAGTGTGAAGAGTGCAGTGTGAGGTGTGGGGCGTGATGAAGAGTGCAGTGTAAAGTGTGAAGTGTGGAGTGTGAAGAAAGCAGTGAGAAGTGAGAAGTGCGAAGAGTGCAGTGTGAAGTGTGGAGTGTGAAGTGTGGAGTCTTAAGAGTGCAGTGTGAAGTGACGTGTTGAGTGCGAAGAGTGCAGTGTGAAGTGTGAAGTGTGGAGTGTGAAGCGTGAAGTGTGGAGTGCGAAGAGTGCAGTGTGAAGTGTGAAGTGTGGAGTGTGAAGTGCGAAGTGGAGCTTCAAATGTGACATGTGAAACAGGACACAACTTTTGCACAGTGCACGCACGCACGGGCTTGGCTGGTGCACGGCGCATGCAAGTTCTATAGATGAGAAAGTTCTTATATATTCTTAAGGCAACTTCCGCCCCGCCTCGTGCGGGTACTACTGGTAAACCATTCAGCTATTGGGGTACCCCATTTATGGACACCTATTGGAGTTCAATGCTGACAGAGTGAAAGCGGCTCTTGTAGCTGCCTCAATCAGCAATCCTCTGGAGCCAACATGCAGTTAGAAAAAAGATGTTGATGATCATAGTAATAGTGTCACCTGGTCCAAACACTTTGCCGACTTCGCCCCCTTGAGGCGAACTCTGTCTTTGCGCGCTGTGATTTGAACAAGAATGGGCAAATTGAGCGAGATGAGCTTCAGATTCTGTGCGAGGCCATGCATCAAAGGACAGCGCTGCACCGACTGTGTTGCTTTTTGTGGACTCAAAAAGCAGACCTGGTGGTGCTGCAAGAGCCCGCATTCAAATATTCAAAACATACACGGTTTCTTGAAGACAAGAAGGTCATCGTTTCCATCCGAAAGGTTTTCTTGTGATGTGAAGAATCCGTGTCCCCGAGCCAGGAACCCATCCATTTGGGGATTTCCAAATTCAAATCTGCACTGAATGCCTCCCTGTCAGCCTATTGTGGCAGAAAGATGCAGAAAGTTCAATCCGTTTCTTTCTTCGGCATCGGACAAAGGCTCTTTTCTTCCTTTTCCTTTTGTACCCCAGCTTGTTTCTGGACTCTCCGATCAAAACGACTTTGGAATGACTCAAGAACTTTGATCCAACATGATCCAATCAATATCTTTTCTATGAGTTTTTGGCACAAAAAACCAACCAGTTTTACGACTTGCCAGGATAGGCCTGAAGATGTTGGACCAGATCGAATTGGGCCGGCGCTTGGGTCGTTTTGATGTTGACTTTAGTGGTGGCCTTGCCGCTCGGCCTCGAACACTTTCAGAATCCCTGGCATTGATCAGAAATTCAACGGGGATTTAACCGTGAAACACGTGAAAAACATGCAGATGTAAATGGATATGATGGATAAATCGTGGTTATGATTTTTTTGAGGTCATACTACCCAAGGTCTTGAGGATTATCATAATCCATGATAAATCAGTTGGACATGTTGGCCATCACTGTTCACCTGTTCCTGGGAAACCTTGGGGACTGCAGCCGAGGATAGTGAAGAATTTGTGAAGCTATACAAGAACCTGCTTCAGGACAATAGATCTTTCATGATCTTTCACAAGATTAGAAGATCAGAAGTCTCAAACAACGCTTTGACTTGTGAAGTTCCTCCCATCCAGAGTGGTGCAGTGGCACCCGACAACCTTCGGTCATCTCTAAAGCTACTGCTTGAGGGCAGGCTTCACAGGGTGGATTTACAAATGATAGCAAACCAGTTGGCAGATATAGGTGGATATCCGCATGTATGCTTGAATCACCATCACCCAGCACAAATTTTGGTGTTATGTCAGTTATGTCCTCACCTCTCAAGCTTAGACAATCTGAGTACGCCAATGCCAATTTGGCAATATCTTTCTTTTTTCCCCTCACCAGGATGCGGTGGGAGACGCAGAGCCGCAGCTCAGCCGTCGCCGCAGCCGCAGCCGACCCAAAGTCACGGAGCAGTCGCTGGAGCTGCCATCGGATCCCAGGCAGATGCAAAACGCCATCGCAACGCCAAAGACTCCACAAATTCTGTGGAAATTTGGGATGAATTTTGGATGGAGAAATTTTGATGTTATGTTGTCATTCATATATAATTGCATAAATTCGATGAAAAGTTGATGAAGGATCTGGTTTCAAGGCCACTGGAAGCATTTAGACTACCCTGCTACAACTCATTCTCACTGCTGCAAGCTGCAAACTATCCTGTCTTCTTTGTTGCAAACGAATCGGGAGAATACTACACGTTCAAGCATGTTCCGACCACCTTCAACTGGAAGTCCTGGCAAGGGTAAGGATGGATAAAGCACTTTAAACACTTCAGCTGTCTCATTCCATCATCGAAGGAAGTTTAGAAGTCAAACTTCCGACAGTATGGACAGATGAAAAGCAGAGATGGAAAGGGTCAGAGAGAAGAGAAGAGTAGAAGAGAGAGGAGCAGAAGAGAGAAGAGCAGAAGAGAGAAGATGATAGAAGAGAAAGAGTCAGAAGAAAGAAGATGCAGGTGAGCGAAAAGGTAGGAAAGTCGCGAAACACTGTGTTTTTCCAATGATTTGAGGCTCCGGAGGGTTGAAAAGTAGGCTCGCTAAAGCGGCGGGTGCGGAGTCATCTGGCGAGATGAGAGAACGCCGTTGTGGCGCGAAGCACATTTACAAGTGACAAAGCTAAAAGTACCTCACGTTCAGACCACTTTTGGAAGTTGAGATGTCGAAAAAGTGCACGCGGTTGTGGCGCGAAGCACCTTTCCAAGTCAAAATGCACAAAACACCTCAGTTTCGGACCACTTTTAGAAGTTGAGATGTCGAAAAAGTGCACTCCGTTGTGGCGCGAAACACATTTCGAAGTCAAAATGTACAAAGCACATCATTGTCGGACCACTTTTGGAAGTTGAGATGTCGAAAAAGTGCACACCATTGTGGCGCGAAGCACATTTCCAAGTCAAAAGTGCAAAAAACTGACGGGCACGGAGCACTTTTGGATGTTCAGATGTGCTTTCGCCTGGCAGGCGCAAGGGATTGTGCATCTTGTCAAAAGTGAGCAAAACATGAGGGTTTTGTAGCATTTCCAAAAACAATGGCAGGCGTGGGACATGTGAAGAGGATCTGCAAAGATGCATTTTCCGTGGCAGGCGCAATACAAGAGACATGCTCATCAGAGCTGTTAGGAGGTCCGGGCGCTGATTTCCTGAGAGGGGTTGCATTTTCGCGCATCAGATCTTCGGGTTTGCTGAGATGATTTTGTGTGACAGGTGCAGCACTTTGTATGACCTGGCATCACTTTTTCGTGGCAGGCGCAATAGTTTAGACAGATGGACTGGAAAAATCGCAAAACGCATTGGCACGAGGCCGTCAGCTCTGCAGTCAACTTTCCATTTTTGAAGGAAGTCTCGCAGAGTTGCTTCGTTTTTGATGTTGTCAATTTCAAAAAATGAGGAAGTCTCGCAGAATTGCTTCGTTTTGGATGTTGTCCAATTCAAAAAATGAGGAATTCTCGCAGAATTCATTTGTTTTTGATGTTGTCAAACTCAAAAATTGAAGAAGTCTCGCAGAATAGCTTCGTTTTCAAGCTTGCAGATAGATAGACAGACAGAGAGCGAGAGAGAGAGAGAGAGAGAGATAGACAGATAGATGGATGGATGGATTGATAGATAGCTAGATAGATAGGTAGATAGATAGGTAGATAGATAGGTAGATAGATAGATAGATAGATAGGTATGGATGGATGCATGGATGGATGGATGGATGGGTAGATAGATAGGTAGATAGATAGACAGACAGAGAGATAGATAGATAGATAGATAGATAGAGAGATAGAGAGATAGAGAGATAGAGAGATAGAGAGATAGAGAGGTAGCTAGATAGATAGATAGGTAGATAGATAGAGAGATAGACAGAGAGACAGACAGACACACAGAGAGTGAGAGAGAGAGATGGATACATAGATAGGTAGGTAGGTAGGTAGATAGTCAGAGAAAGAGACAGAAAGAGAGAGAAAGAGAGGAGACATCAATAACCTTTCGATCCATCAGTGGCTTCGCTCTGCCATCCGTGATTCACAACAACCAACCTCTCCTATAGGTTTCCTATTTTTGAAACTTCCGCCACCGCCTTGTGTGGTACTACTGGTATTCCTACCCAATGTCATCAGTCCAGGTATATCCGCGCTCTCTTGAGCAGCGAGCACCTCTTGAAGCAGCAAGCCTTTGGTGTTTTTGTACAGCTGGATTTGGATGGGAGACATGGCGCATCAGTGTACCACTTTGTACAACCACTGAGCGAATGCTTGGTACGTTCTTAAAGGATGAACGCCCATAACTGCTAGCTCCTCCAACCTTTGGGTGTGAGAAGGGTACTACAGTTTGGATTTTCATAGCCAGATCCCACTGTCGGTATACTGCGTTTACCTATAGTTATACAGTTATACAGTTATACAGGTGAAATTCCCCATTTCGTGGTCTGTGGTGTTAAAATCTTCTGCTAAAGGAGAGGTATACCTACTCGTAAATATGTATGTACACACGCAGACACACACATATATGTATATATAAGAATGTATATATATATATATATGTATATATGTACATATATATATATATTAGCTAGACCCAAAAGGTCGATGCGGCCTATTTTTGAAGATATTTAGACGTATTGAACGTGGGGGGGCGTACGGCCATCTGAACGAGGGTACGGCGGGGGTGCGAACGTGCGAACGGGGGGAAAAATGGGGGGGCGAACGTGGGGGCGAATGTACGCACGTACATAGGCCGTACGTGCACGCACACACACACATGCACACACGTACGCGCATACGTACGCACGTACGTTCGCACGTATGCATGTACGTACGTACCATGTTCAGACCCATGTTCAGAAATAAGGTTACCTTTGAAAAGTGACCTCCTAATACTAAATATGCTTTAGGAGGCTTAGGGTCGTACAGAAATAAGGTTACCTTTTATATAAAAGGTAACCTTAAAGGTAACCTTATTTCTGAACATGCATGTGAACGTGGGAGCGTACATGCACATGAACGTGCGTGCCTGCATGCGTACGTACGTGCGTACATGCGTACGTGCGACCCCTTCATGCGCCCTCCACCCTTACCTCCAAGTTCATTCCCTCGTTCGCCCCTCATTCACCCCTCGTTCACCCCTCGTTCGCCCCTCGTTCACCCCTCGTTTGCCCGTCCGCTCGCCCCCCCCGCTCGCCCCCCCACTCGCTCGTGCGGGCGACGTTCGCCCGCATGTTCGCCCCTACGTTCGCCCCTACGTTCGCCCCCCCGCTAACCCCTCGTGCGGTTTTTGAACATATCCACGGCAGCGAGTTTTTGAGTTTATCTAATATATATAAATATATATAATATGTAAATACATATATATATATTATATGTATATATATATGTGTATATGTATATATATATATGTATATATATATATATGTATATATTATATATATATGTATATATATATATACATATATATACATATTTACATAGATGTATTTACATATACACATATATATGTATATATTTACATATATTTATATACATATAGATATATGTATATATATATACATATCTATATGTAAATATATATATATATATATATACATATATGTATATATATATATATACATAGTTTTTTTTTTTTAAAATATATACATATATATATATTTACACATGTACATTTACATTTACATAAACATATACATATATATATGTATATTTATATATAAACATATATTTGCATATACATATACATATACATATATATATAAATATATACACATGTATACATATATATATATAAGTATACACGGGCCTGCACACGACCAGGAGACTGCTTCGCCGATATTATATTCGGTTATGCATGGGCCTGCGTGTTGAAGAAGCTTGAGCAGCACATAGTCGACACCGAGGCCATTACATACCTTGAACTTGAAGGCAAACTACAGATGCCGCTCTTCAATGCAGACGGTGGAACTGCCCAGAATTGCAAGTTCCTCGGGCCGACCTGGATGGACGACCTTGCAGTTTGCTTCAAACCTGCCTCGCCAGATGGACTTGTATCTCTGACTGGACGCGTCACGGGACAGCCCTTGGATTTGTGCGCTTTTCATGGCATGACGCCAAATTTAGCGCGTGGGAACACGGAGATCATGATGATGTTTCGAGGAAGTGGCTGACGCAAAGCCCGTGCTGCTTACTATGGTCCCAACACCGATTTGCAGCTGCCGGTGATCAGAGAGCATGGAGTGTCTTGGGTGCAACTCGTCACCACATATCGCCACCTTGGCGGCATTTTGCATCACACCGGAGATCAGCAACCAGAAATACGCCATCGAGCAGGCATCGCGCACAGAACCATGAGTCAACATGGCAAGGTCATTTTCAAGAATGGACACCTCCCCCAACAGAAGCGGGCAGAGCTCTTTGAAACGTTGGTACTCAGCAAGTACTTGTACGGGGCAGATTCATGGGTCGCTTTTGACCACCGTACTATGTCACACTTTCAAGCATCCATTTTCAAGCTCTACCGACGCATTCTGAGACTACCAGCTGATGATCTGACGATGCTGTACTTGAGATGCTTCGTCTCCCCAGCCCCTGGAACTTTTGCGGAGGGCAAGGTTGAGATATTTCTGCACTCTTGTGCGCATGAATCAAACGGACATTTGGGCCATTTTGGCGACTGACACTGAGTGGAAAGGACTTCTTGAAAATGCTCTTGTCTGGATGTGCGAGCAGCTCCACAACTCTTCCAACCTTCCTGACCCAAGACAGGGCTATGATCGATGGTATGATATCATTCGACACAGCCCTGGATATTGGAAACGCCTTGTCAAAATGGCTGTCAGCATTCAATATTTCAAAGGTCGCGACTTTTCCACGTCAGACTGCGCCATCATCAGGCCGCCAACACCATCAAGACCATGCTGCAAGGGTATGAGTCCGTGCAATCTGCAGTACGACCACAGGAAGAGATCAGTTTTGGCTGTGTTGGTTCTTCTTTGTCATGCGCTAATCGCGCGGGCGAGGCCGCTCACATGTTCAAGACGCGCGGCCAGCATTCAGCATTGCGACATCTCTACGATCAGCCTGTATGTCCGTCTTGTCTGAAGTTCTATCATACGATGAGCAAGATGCAAGCTCATCTGTATTACAGTCAGGAATGCCGCACCCGACTTCGTGAAATTGATCTCCAATGCCAAGCTCCCCCTGGGACAGGCTCACGGTGCACGATCGATTGTTACCTCCTCTTCGAGGACAAGGCCCTCAAGGACCCAGACGTCCACCAACGCATTTCTTTGACATTGATGAGACCTTCTATGACTTTCTCATTGCTTTGCTCGAGATGGACAACATTGTGGAGACATTTGAGGAGCAGATCCGAAGGCATGTCAAGGGACTTGCCCTATAGACAAGATTCACCAATACTCTGCAACACTTTGCTTAGAATGTGGAGCTTGCGGATGCTACCTTCTTTGGTTTTGACCTCGCACAGCTCACCAGCATCGTTGCCGTCCTTCGTCGTGGGAATTTATGGCAAGACCAAGCACTTCGAGTGACGGATTGCCTTCTCTGAAGCAGATGGAGGAAGAGTGCGATGAGATCAAGGAGCACCTGGAGACTTACGAGAATGCGGTGATCACGGTCCCCAGATTGTTTGGGAAGCACCGTGTGGTGCTACACGCTTTTTCAGGGAGAAGGAGACGAGGTGACTTGCAATTTTATATGGGTATGCTTGCGGCTGAGCAGAACCAGCACATCTTGCACGTCATCTCACTCGAGGTGGTAGTCAACAAGGATTGGGGAGACGCCAAAAGGTGCTCTCCGCAATCAGACGGAGACATGTGATTGCGTTTGTCGGTGGCCCGCCCTGCGAGTCATGGTCGCAGGCGCGTGGCCACCCTTTGACCGACAATGAGATTGAGCAGGGACGTCGCGGCCCGCGGATCATCCGCACCTTGTCTGTTTTTGTCAAACAGACAAGGTGCGGATGATCCGCGGGCCGCGACGTCCCTGCTCTGTGTTACGATTCGCGAATTGTTGCAACTGTGTATTGGCAACGACCTCCTTTTCTTCTCGCTCCTTGCGATCATTGAGCTCATTGCGACAGAAGGTTTTGCCATTCTCGAGCATCCTGCAGAGCCTCGCCGAGCAGATGCCGCGTCGAGATGGAGGACCCAGATTTTGAGAGCATTAGCCGTTTTTTCGCAAATTCAAACTGTCAGGTTTGCACAGGGGCTGATGGGGTCGGCTACCAATAAGCCAACGTCACTTTTGACGCTCAATTTACCTGACATGACCTGACATGCTCATGCATTTGCACAGAGGCAGAATTCGTACCGAACTCCCGTCGGCTGCTGCCAAAGGCAAAACAGCGACCGGCGTTTGGAAGACAGCTGCATCAAAGGAATATGCGCCGGCTCTGTGTCGTAGCCTCGTCACGGCCCTCATCGAAGCTTTTGGTCGCACAGAGATCGCTTCGGAGGTGCCTGAGCCTAGTGAGGATTTTCTTCATCGGTGCCGGTCAATGGAAGACACTGACTTCGGTACAGAGATTGGTGCTGATTTTGCTATCTCCTGAAACTAGGACAGCAACGAATTCGTTTTGCTAGGTATTGAAAATTTCCATTGTTCAATTTATTGCACCGTGAAATGTGGTGAGAGGGGAAACCGGCGGGGGAATAGTTCACGGCCAGGCCTGGACTTCCACTTCCACTGCTCGTGGATTCGGACGGCGACCAAGCGCATGAATTTTTCGAGGAGAAGGCAAGGCAGCACTTTTTGTGACTTGCCTTGCTGCACTATGAACATGAACTGAAGTGAACATAATGGGCCTGGAGGAATATATATAATATATATATATATATTATACATTAAATATATATGTATATACACATAATATATATATATACAATATATATATATATACAATATATATATACATACAAAATATACATATATATATACATATATATATATACATATATATATACATAATATACATATACATAATATTTACATTATATACATATGTTATGTATATATGTCTACATATATATAAATACATATTATATATACATATTATACATACATATTAGATATACATATTATATATACATATTATATATACATATTATATAAATACATATTATATATATACATATTATATAAATACATATATATATACATATTATATATATACATATTAAATATATATACATATTAAATATATATACATATTAAATATATATACATATTAAATATATATACATATTATATATATATACATACATAGATTTTTATATACATGTACATATATATTATGTGAATATATACACATAATATATATACACATTAAATATATACATATATATATACATATTATATATATACATTACATATATAATATATACATATTTAAATATAAACATATACATATGTATATTTATATATTTACATACATATATATAAATGATGTGTATATACATATATATACATTATATATATACATTACATATAAACATATATACAGATTATATATATATATATATATCTATATATACATATTATATATGTATACATATATATATACATATTCAAATATAAATATATACATATATATATATTACATACATACATACATACATACATACATACATACATACATACATACATACATACATACATACATACATACATACATACATACATATATATATATATACACACATATATATATATTGGGGAGTCGTTCTAAAACCCATGCAAGACTTTTAGTATCCGAGAGTATCCGAGTGGCATCTGGAGATATAGACGTGTGTTTTTACCTCAATTGCGAAAGGCCGCGAAAGCGCGGCGAAAGGTTTCGCGAAAAGTGTGAATACCACTCTATTGCGAAATATGCGCACGAAAACATGATCATAATTCCCTGTCCCGATTCTGCTGGGGCGCGAAGGGCGCGAAACGGTCGTGAAAGCGTGGCGTAAGGGCCGTTTCGGGGAACCATAATTTTGAACAACCATATTGGTCAGATATCCCCATGGGTGGTGGCGAAATCGCGTGAAGTCCTCTATTTTCAGCCCCGAGGAACGGTCAATTGGATCGTGATGAGCTGTTTGGGCTTTGCTTGGCCCTCCATCGAAAGCTGGGAGTGAAACTGCCGGATGATGTTGCGGTGGGCTTGCAGTTGGCGAGCCCTGGCTAGCAAAGGCCCCATGTTTACAGATGGTGTGTGTGTGTGTGAACCATCTGAAGAGATGTAAAACTTCTAGCCTGTTGGATTTCCGGTATTCTGCTCCCCTTTTAGGTCTTGATTTCATGTTATCGCATTTCAGATTTGCAAGGGGGGCAGTGCACGACTGACAGACACTGCCCAACGAAGACACTGTCAGTTCGTGGTGATACAGAGACTGATCAGCTCTGCGTACCTGCATCCAGTTTTATTTTCTCGTGATGGGCAGCGGCTAACCCAAGAACCACCATGCCGTTTTCAAACAACCTGTGGTCACTTTTTTTCTGCACGGTTTTCGCAATTTGGCTTTTCAACTTTCAAGTTGAAAGAGGAAGGGCCAGCTTCCAATTCAATCATTTTCTGCACTGGCTATGGCGATGGTAGCTTCTTGGTACTTTGTCGGGCCTCTTCACCGACCCATTCCTGTCAGGTGTAATTGGAGTGTTTTGCACTGGAGTATCTTTGCACGTAAGATGCATTCCACAACAAAATTCGCAATGACGGTTCTGAGCAAATTAGCCAGTGTGTGTGCGTGGACCATCTGAATAGATGTAAAACTTCTATCCGTTGATTGCTGCACTACTTCTTTGTTTTGACTATTCATTCTGAATTTACTCTTTCAATTTTCATGCAGGGGGCTGCAGGGAATGTCATAGTTCTGCAGCCAACGAAGACGGCTATGACATTCTGTGATATCGATCCGGGATGGTGGATCGACGTACCTGCCAATTTTCTTGAATGGGAAGAGGCTCAACCCTAGAACCTCCATGTCGAATTCCTTTTTTCAAATCGCTTCAAACCATACCCAAATCTTTTTGTTTCATGTCAGTACCTGTACGGCTTTCGCAATCTGATTTACTGCTGACTTCGTCAGATGGAACAGTTGCTTCATGCAAGGACGTAGAAAGAATCCTTCGTTACTGTTTCTCACGCCTAGTCGCCCATGTTCTCCCGTCAGGTTTAATTGAAGTGTTTGTGCACGTGCGATGCATTCCACATCAGTAATTCGATAAGATGTTTCTGAGCAAGTGTGTACTCCGCTATAGCATGCGGTTTATTTTTCCTATGTGCAGATAGCAGGGGGGCAATCTCATGTTTGCAGCTGATTGCCCAACGAAGAGGGCTGCATTCATGACTGATATGACTCCGGGACGCTGGAGTCACGTACCTGCTCTTGTTCACCAGTTGCTCAAGCTGCTCGTATTAGGCTGTTTAGGCAAACTGAAGGTACCATATGATATGCAGGTGCAATTCCGATTTCACTACTTCAGGCTCCAGTGCGTGTGTGTGGGTGTATGCGTGTGTGTGTGTGCGTGTGTTTGTGTTGTTCCTTCCTCGATTAAAAACCGTCTCAGCAATTACGGCCCAGCAACCACGGCTCAGCAACCAACCCTGGTTCCGCTTCATCAACCACAACTCAGCAACTACGGCTCAGCAACCAACCCTGGTTTCGCTTCAGCAACCACGGCTCAGCAACCACAATCCAGTTCGATTCCAAGTCATTGTTTAAACCTTGCCCTCTTGCATGTAACATTCCTCAATTCACAGGCCTTGCCTTTCCAAGAGTTCTTGTCACGATTCAAAGTTAGTGTTTACTTAAACCTCCCCCCAAAGCCCTACATGCAATAGCATACCTCAATTCACAGCCTGGTCCTTCCACGAGTTCTGATCACGATTCCAAATCATTTTTTAAACCTACCCCGCCAAAACCCTGCATGCAATAGTAGTCCTCAGTTTACAGCCTTGTTTTTCCAATAGTTTTTGGTCATGACCGAAGCATAGTTTACTCTGCTTGCTTGCAGAAACATAGTTGTCGAAGGATAGTTTCCGAAACATAGATGCGAAACATAGTTGCCGAAACATTGTTTCCGAAACATAGTTGCCGAAACATAGTTGCTGAAACATAGTTGCCGAAACATAGTTTCCGGAGCATAGTTGCCGAAACATAGTTTCCGAAACATAGTTGCCGAAACATAGTTTCCGAAACATAGTTGCCGAAACATAGTTGCCGAAACATGGTTGCCAAAGCATAGTTTCCGAAGCTCATTCGCTTGTTCATTCATTCGTTGGTCCATTCATTCATTCATACATACATTCATACATACATACATACATATATATATATATAAATAGGGAGTACTAGGTACGATACAGAAACGCAAATGTAGAATACAACAGTAGATGGGAAACTTGAGTATGTAGATAGCATAACGGAAATACATGGAAACTGTGGCAAGAAGGTACAATCTCATGCTGATGTAGCTTGCTTCACCGTGGTGTCAGAGTTTAGGTAAAAAGAAGGCATAGAAAACCTGCATAGCAGCCGTTGTCCCAAGATTCCCTTAGATTAGTTTTTACACTATTCAGTGCAAACCATTGCCAAACCCAGCACTAGACGTGGGTGCTTCTGCAGCTAGGAAGTATGATGAAGATCTTAGTGGTGGTCTTGATCGAAATGAGTTGCTTGCCAGCAGTCAGTATTGGTTTACCATGGTTTACTTGAGGAGAGACCTTGATCTGCAACTTAAGTATATCGAATTAGGTGTGTTTAAAATTGGGCATACCTCCAAATTTCAATTTTAATAGGGATAATGATGATTAACTGATGGATTCAGGGATACAGTAACCTTGTCAAAAAAAAACCCAAATGTGAAGCCTGGGGTGCTATTGAAATTCCAACGCGGGAGGTTTGTGAACCTCTACAAGCAGATTCTGCAGGACTGTCAAAGGCGGTTTGTCTCAGCTTTCCCGGTTCCCCTTAGAATTCCACCAACAAAGAGGTGATTCAACCAACAACAGGGATTTATGGTTGATTTATGGATTTAATTAACCATCATATTAACCATCATATTAACCATCATATTAACCATCATATTAACCATTCTTAGTCTACTATCATCAGTTCAGAAGGCCCGTTTTTTTTGGTGAAAGGTATCGCCCAACAATTGCTGGAGGACAGTTTGGGCAGCTTGGCACTCGAGCGTCCAACGGCAATAAAAGCAGGTGACGAGGTGTTGGCACCATATCTAGGAGACCTTGCAGGGATGGAAGTCGTTGACCCATTTTGAGTTCACTCCGCAACAAGACAGTGGCATTGGCCGGAGTTAGGCCTAAGCAGCCTGTCATATCCGTAGCATTGCTTCAAAATCAGTACATAGAATCAGTCTTATTTTGGAGATTGCTAGAATCGTATCGGGTGTGCCATGCGTCTATCGTCAAGCAGCTGCCACAGAAACTGCAAACATCATGACTTTAGTGCTGCAGGAGAGGATAGCAGCCGCCGCTACCATGCCTTAGTGACCGGCATCACCGAGGTTCGCCGCAAATGATATTGATGGCTTTTGGATGCTCCAAAGGGGCAGAGATCCATGCTGGGGAAGCTAGATGCAGCCACCATGAGGATTACATAAGTTCATTCATTTTGACATTGGGGATAGGATATATGTATATATATATATTACAGTAAATCAGTTCTTTTTAGCTACAGTGCATCATTCATCAATTCTATTCTATTCCAACCATCATTCCTCAATTGATCGTAACCATCAGAATCATCATCTCACCATGATAGGAAAAAGCATTTTCCTTTTCATCGTTATCATGACATTCACATATACTGATTTGCCACTTGGAGTCACGAATTCTTGGCCGAATCTTCAACGTACCATCTGCCCTGGAATCAAACATGGCAATGGGCAATTCACCATTGATACCCTGGAATTTCCCGTTCAAAGCACCATGCTAGCCACGTTTGAGCACCGGAGGGTAAAGCTATGATTTAATATGTCTAACTTAGACTAACTTTCTAACCCAATACTAACCATCTTAACGTCAGCATCTTAACCATAGTCACCTTGGGCTGGGACTCGGCAGGCCAGCGGTCAACGTTTTGTGTGCCTGCGCTGGCTGCGGCCGCCAGGTGGCCAACGCCCAAAGGAGCAAAATATTGGGATGATATCATTGGATATGATTGCAATTCGTGGGATGTCCTTGGATACAGAATGGGATGCAAGTGGATATATATATATATATATTTATGTAGTTAAATTATATATATATATATGCAACAATCTGATATCTGGGTATATCTGAAAATGGAGATATATCTCCCAATTCATCGCTTCATAGGGAAAACGATGATCAAACAGCGCCCGGTGTGCCCTATTTTGGGGCCCTGGGGGATGGTCCAAAGGAATACGTTTCTGGGCACGGCCTGGATGACACCGAATGCACTCGAGTGCCTATGGAGCTGGTGCTACCGAAGGCGGCGGCTACGGTATCGTTGAACCATCAATGGTGGTTGAAAAACCATCAAAACATCAGGGGGTTCAACCACCATTGATGATAAGATGGTTGAACCAGCAATGAAGTTTAACCAGTTGAAGCACCATTGATTGTTTTTTTCCACTATCAAGAGTCCAAGAATCCATGAAGTTTAACCATTGGTTGACCATCCTCAGGAAATAGCGCAGCTCGTATCAGCAAGTTGTGGGACGCAACATTGGGACCTGAAAAGGGGGAAGTTGAATCCTGGACCCAAATGGGATACAGAAAATCCCGTGGGAAGTTCAATCTGGATCAATTGATTAGTCTAATTAGATCTAATTAGTATGACATGTTGATAAGTGTATAAAATTGTATAAAAAGATGTTTCCTCTTTGTCCCAAAAGCGTTTATTACACAATCACTGACTGGAACAAATGCTCAATCAGTGGGATTCCTCCAAATTTTTATCCAGTTCTGAATTCATCCCAATTGATGATCAACGAACGGGATGAATTGCCCTGGAAGGCTGGCTTTCTGTCCATTTGAGATGACATGCTCACGGTGTGCGGCCAGTGTCGGGTGAGCTGTGATTTAGAAATTTGCTGTGAATCTGCTGTACATTTTTCAGAATTTGCTTTTGGTACACAGCAATTTGGGAGGTCCATCAGTTCCCGCCCAGGGGCACGACACACCTTTTTTGCTTAACTTAATCCCTCCAAATGGAGGCCTGTTAGTGGCAGTTTGCATCTCGCTGTACGCAAACTGCGCGAGATGCGCGCTGAGCGATAGACAAAAGGCAGCCAGCCATGGGTGAAACGCCAAATTTCACCATCATTAGCCATCAGTAACCATCAACTATTCACGGCCATCGCCCATTGCCTGATCCGTCAGGAGCTTGATGAGGTCGTGAATTTTTGGGAGTGACCAGCTGCCAAATGCCAACGGGGACTAATATGGATGGGTCAAAGTTGTTTCATCGTCGAAGTTGGATGCTTTTGGGGTTCGAATGAGTTCATCCAGCAAATTTCTGGTTGAATTTATGAGGTTTTGATGGTTTTGACTTTTCTTCGAAGCCATGCCCCTGCCAGGTGGAAGAGGCTGTTCGGCAGGCGGCTTTGGGGTTTGGAGTACCCGGGGAGTTTCCTGTTTGCCATCCCGAGACATCCAAGGAGACCGGGGACTTGAGCGGTACTTCACCTCTCAACCGACAGGCGGGGACCTGGGGACATCCTGAAAACATTGTGATGGGTATTATATGGTATTATCCCAAAACATATGTCTGATTGGCGAATTATACGAAGTTTGCATCGAGTTTTTTGTTTTCCAGTCTGGCTTCTTGGCTTTTGTGTTTTTTTCTGGCTTTTGTTTTATCAGCTGCTTAGCTTCTTGGCTTTTTTGGCTTTTGTTGTTTTTGGCTTCTTGTTCTTTTGGCTTTTGTGGTTTCTTTACAGTATGCTGCATGCTGCAACTATCGTACAGACAACGAGTGAGACATCAGTTAGAAAAGATAAATGGACTTAAAAAAAGAAAACAAGATCATGATCCAATATACAATTGATAGGAACGTTTTGATAACATCCAATGAAACTATTTACACCCAACACGGTTGTGCCTCAACCTACGTTCTACATGTTTGCAAAGGTGCATGTTGTGCATTATTCACACACTGCGTACCATATTCAACCCGCAGCATTACGTGTGGGTATTAGGGGGGAGGCGCTGCGCCCTCCCCCACTCCCCTGTTTTTTTTTTGGTAAATCCACACTTGCACTGCACACTTGTAAATACACTACTCTCTCTCTCTATAATAATATATATATATATAAATACACATATATGTCATCATATGTATGTATGTATGTATGCATGCAATGTAATGTAATGCAATGTAATGGAATGGAATGCAATGGTATGTACAGAGATATCTATATACATGTTTCTAGTTATTTATATGCGCACCTTGTACCCCCAAATAAACCTTAATCTCACCCTCAACACATTTTTAAATAGACCTCAAACCAGCCCCAAATAAACATTAAACCAACCGCAAATAGACCCTAAACCAAACCTGTTTGAATCTAAACCAACCCTAAATAAACCCTAAACTCCTAAGCAACCCTCAAAAATCCCTAAAACAACCCCAAGTCTAAACCAACCTACAATAGGCCTGAAACCAACCCCACATACATTCTAAACCAACCCTTAATAGACTCTGAACCAAGCCTGCGAATTTTCTGCCAACAAGAGATCCAAGGTCCAAAATGCTGCAAATAGCGTCCAAAATAAACAATGTTTGCTCCAAAATGCTGCAAATAGCTTGCAAATGAGAGATTTCGCTCCCAAATGCAGCAAATTTGATCTTTTGGCTCCAAAAGGCAGCAAATAGCAAGGAAAGTACCCCAGACTGAAAAACAAAAAAGACACTATGAAAACACAACAAGAGTTTGCACCCATTTGCGATCACTGCACATTTGCAATGATACGAGATTGAAGATTGAAGCTGGAAAGCCATGCCAAACATATGGATAGATATCAAATAGATATCTCAATTCCAGTACCAGGGCTGTCTTTTCTGAAGGTCTAGGCCTACCAGGCTCGGTCTAAACAAACAGTGTCGTGTACTGTTGGCGACCGGTCTCCATGAGCAAAAAAAACACAGTGAAAATCAAGCAGCTCAGTGCAACCAATCACTAAAACCTGGAATTTGAGCATATTTGATGGCACCCGCATCCAACTAAAATAGACAATGTCATGAGTTGGGTTGGAAGATTATTCTCAGGGTCTATAAGTCACATTTTTTCGATGGTTTTGATGGCTAAATGCTAACTTTTCACGGTAAAATAGCAATGTTTGATGGTAAATCACTAAACTCCCTACTTTTCATGGTTAATTTCCCCATGTTTCATGGTAAAATCACCATGTTTTTTGGTGTCCGGTGTAGGTGACTGAGCTGGACTGGCCGACCTGGGGACCCATGCCGATGGCCATGCCACATTTGGCAGGTGGGCTCATGGGAATTTCATGGGGAATCTAGTGGGACTTTAATTGTGACCCGGAAAAAACCCTCCTGGAAAAGGACCAGACGCGTGTACCGAAAGTTTTGAGGTGTCCAAAACATGAATTTCTTCGAATTGGGGCCTATCGATAGACTCTGCACAAGATGCAAAGTCAGCACCGAAGATGAAGAAATAAGAATGGGGGATTCCTAAAATGGGGGGTACCCCCAAATCATCTGGGAGACCATTTTAGTATTGAAACCTATGGTGACTTGGGATCCTTAAGAACCCCCTGGATGGGGAGTAAATTCCGTGTCAGAAACTATCGAGTCGAATCAGCGCCACAGAGCAGCGTCCGGAATCAACATCGAAAGGTGCGAATCAGCGTCGCAGAATCAGCGTCAAAGGGATGGTAAGGATGGTAAGGATGGTCGGGATGAGGGCTTCTTTAGGGTTTCTTTTAGGGTTTCTTTAAGGATTTCTTTGGGCTTTCTTTAGGGTTTCTTTAGGGTTTTTTTAAGGGTTTCTTTAGGGTTTAGGCTTTATTTGGGGTTTCTTTATTTCTTTATAGGATGGTCGGGATGGTTGGGACGGCCGGGGTAGTCCCCAAGGTTGCGATCTATACCGTCCCGATCCGATCCATCTAGATTCCGACGACCCCGATCCAACCAACACCACCCAAATGGGTTATCCTAAGATTCCTAAGATCCATCAACTCACAGATTTTGGTGACTTCCAGTCAATGTCTTAAACCAAACACGTTTCTTTTAAGGTGTCGCCGGATTCAACCTTGAGGCAGCCACTGGACCATCTTGGGCACCGCATTCCATCGGTTCATCGGTTAATCATCATTTTCCCGAAAAGAAAAGGGCCAGAAATTTTGGGTACTCCATGTAGCCCAATCCATTACTCATTGGTCAAATATCGATTTTCGATAGTTATTTAACCCTAAATATCATGTTATGTCATGTTGTTGGACATATTCTCACCATATCCCCACTATATTCCGATTGCATTACAATTATTGATGGATATAACACTACCAAATTTGGCTGGTTAGATGCCCCTAAATATCAGCTACCCCCGTCAGGCCTTGAGGCGACTTGGGACAAAGGGGACCCGTGAGGGACCGGTGAGGGACCGGTGAACTGATGGCTGGCCATGATCTGAATATATTATTTATCTATAATATATATATATATTAATATATATATATGATATAGACTATATCTATTTGTAGATTGATAGATTGATAGATAAATAGATTGATCGATCGATAGATGGATAGATAAATGTCTGCACATATATACACATGGATGTCAGGGTGAAATTCAAGGACATTGCTGCGACGACACTTAATAAATTACAGTTTGGGGGAATCATCCCAAATGACTTGATTTCATGTTGGTGAATTGTCATAATTTACACAGATAGGGATATAGTAATCAACAATGAATGGCAATATGACGGGATATCATCAATGGGTATTTGGGGGTTTCCCAAGTAATCACTGGCACCCCAAGCCATGATCGGATGTCATGCCGCTGCCAGGGATTGGTACCACCGCAGGTTTGGCAGCCTCCGTCGGGGATCACTGGGAAATGACATGTGGCCGGACTTGTTGCCGGACTGGGCACTGAAGCGAGTTGGGAAAGATGAGGGATGCCCAATGGCTCATGGCTGTTGTGAAACGAAAACATATATATATATATATAATTATGGAGAGTTGCACCCTTTGACTCAGTGAACAGATGCACTGTCTTGGCCATCGCTGGGAGCTGCTAAGGTACCCATTTCCAGGCGGGCAGTTGTCCCATTTTGTTTTTAGAGCAATGCCAATCCGGTCAACCTCGGTCAACTACACTCATTTGATTTGAGTTGCTATGGCTTTTGGGAAGCAACTCATGCAAAACGTGGACAGAATGAGGTGCATCAAATGCATTTTTGCTGAAGCAATAGAATATGCATGAAGTGTTTTCAAGCCTCCTTGAAGGAAGGAATGAGAACCGATACAAGTGCAAAAGCAACACATTATCCTAGTAAAACGTGCCTGCTTTCGAAGTTGGTCTTTTTTCCTATGGCATTTTTCACAATGGGCCAGGTGTGTCTCATCCATCATCACTTCCTCCGGGGCCCAAGCAGCACCAGGAGCAGTGGCCACAGGCGATCTCCGCTGTGGATTCATCAGCTGTTGAAAAACTGCCCTGGGGGATCTCAGACGATGGCCATGGGAAACCATGGGAAACCATGGTGGAAATGCCACCGACCCTGCAGATCTCATCACCTACGGAAGCGCCAGCGCTTCCAGCTGCACAGGTTGGGTGCCATTGAATCGATGTTCCGAAAATGGGAACCTGACAAAGCAACATGACTGCGACAGTTGTGGATTGTGCCAGGCTCCAAAGTCCGAAGAAGCACAAGGCGGGATTTTCTTGGACACATCAGCATGCCAACGAGATTTGGCCTCAATTGGATTGGTCAAAGGTTTTTCCATGTACTCCGAGACTCTGCACAGCCGAATGCAGCTGTTCTCAAACCAGGTGAACAAGATGTACCCTCCGACTGGCGAAACAAGACCACCGTCATGCTGCGCAACCTGCCGAACAAGTGCGCTGCAACCAATCAAATGATACCCTGATAGAACTTGGTCAAAAGAAAACAGATTGTTCCAGCTTTCTGCCGTTATATCAGAACACGAATCTCATGGATGTATGAATCTATTTGTAAATATTCGTCTGTAAGCATCGCTTGGCAGGTACAGCCAACAGATGCTTCTTGAAGAGCTCAACACGTTGGATTCACAGCTTTGCCATGGAAAGCAACGTTTTCAATCCCCTCAGGCAACAAGTTTGTTGTCGCCAGATAGGTTCCCACCCCAAGGGGTCCTCACAAGGGGTCCTCACCCGTCTTTGAGGTCTGGCTTTTTGGGAACCTTTGACTTCCTGTACTTGCCGATTGATCCTGAAACCAATGCGTCCAGGGCCTGGAACAGCAGTGCCGCAGGCGCTGAAGCGGAACGGTTGTAGCGTAGCCGTTGAATCCGAGGAACCGCGGCTACTGTTTCATCAATTTCACGGATCCGAACTTTGCGCGGACCCAACTTTGGTGTTTTTTTTGGGTGCAGATGAGAGCTACACTTCTGAACTCAGACCCGTTTCACAGATCATTGCACTGAAATCGTTGGCATCACCGGTATTGTCAGTTTCACACTTCCAGGCATCCTGCAAGAGTGCAGCCTGGATTTCTAGTCGATATCATCGCAAATCTATCATTGCCTGGATTTACATTTTCCATCCTACCATCCCATAGATTGTGCTGATTTTGAATTCAATGAATATGAGGCCTGGACGTTGAAGCTTGCCTATGAGGGACGAAAGATGGGAAGGCATGGTGTTTACAGGGAAAGGTTGCCTTGAAGCCTTGGTGAATTGCTGGTGTCGGAGCTTCATCTTGAAATTGGGTGCCCACAATCCCCATTTGTCGAAAGTGTCCATTCAGAAAGTGCAAAATTTTGGGGAAGTTTGAAACACACCCAAATATGATATCAAGTTTGTTTGTTAGTTACATTATATATATATATTGAATCTCCAGTTCTGTTGGTTGATTCCCCGATTTTGGTGAGTTGAAACCCCAATTTGATTCAGTTCAACTTCCTTGCACCGCAATTGGAACAGGTTCAACTCTGACAAGGTAGTGTCGCAACCTCAACACTACTGGGTCCAGCAAGGCACAGGTAAGCATAACTGTGGAGTTGTTTTTGGGGTTCCTTGCAGCAAACAAGGTTGATCATTCCAAACTTGTGAAGGACGCATTCTGGAAATAGTTGTCACTTGCCATTTTCCTCTTAAAAATGCGTCTTGCCCTTGGCCCACTTAAAAAAAAAGCTCTGATCACAACTTTTAGGTCTGTAGCTCCAGCGGCCTTACAAGGCTTCGAGGCCAGTGAAAAGCAGAGCAAGACATCAACTGGTTTCCCTCCGGTAGTTTAACAGGCTGTGGAAAGTCACCCTCTTTAACAAGTATATAAACCATTGAAGAAAATGGGTAATGTTCCATAACTATCTTAAATTCCCAGAGGGCAGATGAGGCTCCCAATTGACAATTGTTCAGGTGAAACCAGCAACCCATGAGATGCTTCTGACGCAGTCTGATAGTTGGTTTGTTCTATTCCATCCACTCACGGACAATTTCGGAACAGGCGAACTATGCGCATTATTCCACTGCTCGGGTGAATCGCGCGGACCCAAAATGAAAGGGGGAAGGAGATTCATTTCAGCAGGTCATTCTCGAACAATTCTTCAACCACCCAAGGTTGGATATTTCGACTGACTGAAATAGAACAAAGGTAGGGAAATTCACCACACAAAATGGCACAGATCATGGTGGGAGCGGTTCTGACTTGAGGTGGAGATCCTTCTACCCGGCCCCTTTTCCTACGAGAGTGCAAGCCTTAGAAGCCTTAGAGACACTTCTGCGAAGTGGCTGCATCGAAGTTGATTGCACCGATGTCCCAGGGCTGCTGTTGCAGGGCAGGATGCTCCTCCCAGACGAAGAGGGGGTAGGTGCCAGCTCGTGAGCAGCTCGTGTCACTGGTTCATACTGGTTCTGTATTTTTTCAATACTCAGATCTGGGGGATACTCCTGTTCCATCCCATGGTGTATCATTTTTAGCACTTTTCAATGGCCGTAACCCGGGGACAAATGCTCCAGTTTGAGACAAGCCAAAATAGGTTGTGGAAACTTTGCTCATTCATGTCTGGCGGAGGAGAAGTCAGGGCAGCCTTATTGATATTGCTGCTCGACAGCAGAAGAAGCAGCAGTTCCCTGCACAGGCCCAGTGAGCACACCTTCTCACAAATGTGCGTTTCACAAGAAGAATCTACTCAAAATTATCAACCATTTGGGGGTCCTCGGAAATCATCCCAAGTGAAAGTATACAGTACATCTAGGAACAAACCGGAACTTGGATGGATTATTATTCGGCATTCCCTACTCCAACTGGGTCCAAATGGAGGCACTAAGGCACTGAGGTTGTTGCAATTCGCCCAATTTTCCAAAAGCTCTTTCCACTCGTTTTAGCATTGGTCAGGCACCAGCCTTCACTGAGTCATAGCCTCGAGGGGAGGGAGAAGACCATTTTTTTTCGTCACATAGAGAGATTCTGCATTCTGATACTTCCAACTTGAATGGGGGAAATTATTATTAACCACCAAATTGTTGGGTACCCTATGTAATTAATCTTCTTTGGCTCTTCTCCAGCATGTTTGGGAAGCTACTTGATCAGACTCCTGACGCCCTTTTTGCATGTCAGACATGGATGCAAACATAGGATACCCGGTCAACCATCCCATGGTTTCTCATGGTTTTTCCAGTTCTTCAACTGCCATAAACTGGGTTTGTTAACAAACCCACTTCTTAACCTGCAAGTAGAAATCTTCAAGGATATTTTCCTCCAAAAAAGTCCGCTTAATTGACTCCGGTCAAAATTACAATGTAATAGATGAGTTTCCTATTAAAACCCACGATACATGTACCTCTCTCTCTCTCTATAAATAAATAAATGAATCAATCAACTGTAAATATTATGTATATATATATATTATATGTATATACATAGGTAGATAAGTGAACATACAAATAGATAAATAGATAAATAAATCAACAAATTAAATATATAAATAAATAATTAAACAAATAAATAAATATAAGTATATGTACATACCGGATTTTGCCTTCTGGACGTTCACCCATTGGTCTTTCCCAGGGGCTACATTGGTCTCCATGCTGGTGGAGGAAGCATGCCCGGCCCACAAGGCCATTCGGGTGAAGGAGGCGCAGCAAGACGACTCTTTCATCATCACTACAATGATCATTACGACTACCCTCTGGTAAACTAACATAGCTATGGAAAATCACTATTTTTAATGGGTAAATCCACTATAAATGGGCCATTTTCAATAGCTATGTTAGTTTACCAGAGGGTAGATGAAAGAACCCATGCACAACTGAACGAATGAACGAATATGAACCAATGAAAATCGATGAATCACTGAATCGGTGAATCAACAAACCATTGAATCAATGAAGCAACGAAGCAATGAACCAATGAACGAGTGAAATAGTGAAATAGTGTGTCGATGAATCAATGAATCAATGACCAATGAATCAATGAATCAGAGAATTGATGAATGAATGAATAAAACATGAAATTAATGAATGAATGGACGGATGGATGGATGGATGGATGGATGGATGAATGGATGGAATGAATCGAATGAATGGAATGAATGGAGGGATGAATGAATGAAAGAATGAGTGATTGAGTGAATGAATAAGTGAGTGAATGAAATAAATTACATGACATGAAATGACATGAATTGAACTGAATTGATTTGAAATGACATGAAATGAATGACTGAAAGAAGAAAGGAATGACAAAAATGAAAGGAGTGAATGAAGGAATGATATGAAATGAAGTGAAATGAAAGGAATGAAATGACATGAAGTGAAATGAAATGAATGACATGAATGAAGTGAATGAAATGAAAGATGAATGAACAGAATGACATGAATGAAATGAATGAAGTGAATGGAATGAATTGAGTGAATGGAATGGATGGGATAAATAGAATGCATGGAATGAATGACATGAATGACATGAACGAAACGAATGAAATGAAATGAAACGAGACGCAATGAAATGGAAGGAACACATGTTTGTTAAGTATTTCTATATGTATATTCTGTATATTCACGTGAATCTTTTCATCAGTGGATTGGTTAAGAGAAAACCCAACGGGAAACCATGTTTTTTCCAATGAAATATGAGGGTTTCTGGTAAAATTGCAGCGCTCTGCGGCACAAAGAACTGCAGGAAAGAAAGGTGGCAAGTGGCCGGGCCCAGATCGGTTGGGCAATTTCCATGAGGAAAGCGAATCGTCACTGAAAAAGGAAAATTCATGAAAACACACTTCATTAACCCTAATTCGAGCGGGGAAACTTATCATGATATATAGATAGTTTTTTTTGGTTTTTATTGGGATTGATTTATGGGTTATGGGTTTTGAATGGTTTTGATGGTACACCAAGATTCTTGGGAACTTCGACGGTTTAATTGGATTTTGGGGCACCCCATTCTTGGACAAAACCCAAACAGCTATATTAATTGAGGAACAAAACAATTGGATGCTGGGGTGTGCAGCCACGATGGGGACGCAAACCCAGAAATCGGGGGTAAAATGATGGTTGTTGTAGAGCAACACATCATGTCAGCAGCAAAGATTTGTGTAGTGGTCGTTCCTTGTCGTATACACTTGTATTGACAGACAGGTGCAGCAGTGCTCATGGAAATGCCGCATTGAATGCATTGTGCATGGAACAGGCGTCGATCTGGCATTATCGTCCCATTTGCAGCAGGTAATCATCGCCACTGGATGATTGAAACATTTAAAATCCATAAATAGGTGATATAAACCATTCCCAAATGGGTGGTTTATTATTTGTTTTGCCCACATTACTCACCAACCAGTACAAGGAATTTGCGCTGCTGGTTCTTTAGCCACTCACCGTGCCAAGGTCCGGTGGGAAAGGCAATGCAAAGGGGTGGCTTAGCTGTGGTCACACTGCATCGGACAGAGGTAGGTTGATAAAATTTTTAGTTACTTATTAAATAGTTGTCTGCACTTTGTGGAATACTTTGAACCAGAATTTTGCCCTAGTTTGGATTATTTGCATTGAACCAACATTCGTCATAGCTTGGAGCAAAACCCAAGTTCTTGCAGTTGAAAAAACTGAGGCGTGGACCAAGCGACCAAAATCAGGCAGGGCTTGGAAGCTGTTCAGACTTGCCCAGTCCGGAGCATCGTTGCAATGGATGGCCATTTAGTATGGAAACCATTTTGGTGGCTTGGGGATGTCCATGACTTAAGAAACCACCCTTGAAAATAGTGACCGCATTGAGACATCACTGGGATCATGGTTAGTAAGGGAAATTATCCCAATAGCCTTCTTTCAGGTTGATGGATTATATATTATAATTTGCCCATACATACATACATACATACATACGTACGTCTGACAGACAGACAGACGGACGGACGGACGGACAGACAGACAGACAGACAGAAATACAGACATAGACACAGACACACAGACACACATACACCCATACCCGCATCCATGCATTCACGCCTACACGTATACACGCTCACGCATACACGCATACACACATACACGCATACACGCATACACGCTTACACGCATACACGCATACACGCATACACGCAAAAACGCATACGCGCATACACGCATACACACATACACACATACACGCATACGCGCATACACGCATACACGCTTACACGCATACACGAATACACGCATACACGCATACACGCGTACACGCATACACACATACACGCATACACACATACACCAATAAACGCATAAACGCATACATGCATACACGCACACACACACACACGCATACACGCGTACACGCAGACACGCATACATGCATACACGCATACACACATACACACATACACACATACACATGTCACATACATGCATAAACGCATACACGCATAAACGCATACACACATACACGCATACACACATACACGCTTACACGCATACACGCATACACGCATACATGTATACACGCATACACGCGTAAACGAATACACGCATACACGCATACAGGCGTCCACACATACACGCATACACGCATACACACATACACGCATACACACATACACACACATACACGCATACACGCATACACGCATACATGCATACACTCATACACGCGTACACGCATACACGCATACATGCATACACGCATACACACATACACGCATACATGCATAAACGCATACACGCATACACGCATACATGTGTACACGCATACAGGCGTACACGCAGACACAACTGCAGACATACACGTATACACGCTTACACGCATACACGCATACACGTATACACGCATACACGCATACACGCATACACGCATACACACATACACGCATACACGCATACACGCATACACACATACAAGCATACACGTATAAACGCACACACACGCATACACACATACACGCATACACGCATACACGCATACACGCGTACACGTATCATACAAACATACACGCATACACGCATACACACATACAGGCATACATGCATACACGATCATACACGCATACACGCGTACACGCATACACGCATACACGCATACACACACATACACGCATACACGCATACACGCATACTCGCGTACACGCATACAAGCATACACGCATACACGCATACACACATACTCGCATACACGCATAAACGCATACACGCATACACGCGTACACGCATACACGCATAAACGCATACACACATACACGCATACACACATACACACTTACACGCATACACGCATACACGCATACATGTATACACGCATACACGCGTAAACGAATACACGCATACACACATACACGCATATATACATGCATATACACACATACACGCGTACACGCACATACACACATCCATCCATGCATGCATGTATGTATCTGTACTGATTTTTTCATTGAGCCAGGAACCGCGAGCACGATTCTGTCCCTTTTGCGGTGGGGAGTGTCTTGGATGCGAAAGGTGGTGACCAGTTAAAGATAACACCATCCCCCAACTGCCTGCTCTGGATTTCACCATGAACGATGGGAGTTTGATCATCAAAATAGTGGCTTAACCATCCAAGATTGGGATGAATGATGGATGTATACCCTCCAAGGGCCATTTTAATGGGGAAAACCCATCACTAGGGAGTATGCTACGTGATCAGTGACACGATGTTGATGAGGTTCTCTGAGCCGGCCATCCCACCACAGATCCACTGCAGGGCAAAGTCTGACTTCCGCTTCTGCCAGTTTTGTGGTGCATCCTTGAATTTTGGTCGGGGATCTCATGCCAGCTGGTCGGGGGCCGACAGCGCCTTTTATGGTCCTGATGTCAAGTAGGCACTTTTTTCCAGAACTTCTTGAGGCTTGGTAGGCTGGAGGGGCATTTGATTTATTGTACACTGCAGCAATGTCGGTATGGATCAAAATTCTCAACCTTCCATTAAATGGTGGTTTCTTAAGTCATGGGGGATCCCAAAGTCACCATGACTTTCAGTACTAACCATGACTTGGATGATTTGGGGTACCCCGATTTTAGGAACAAAGTCTGATCAAAATTAAGGTTCTCTTGGTAATTCACTGAAAAATGACTTGTTGGCCGAGGCCAAGAAGGGTCGATGCCTCAGATTTAGTAGCAATAAACGGCGGTTTCACCAACAACGAGTGGGCTTTAAACTGCTGAATAGGGCGATGAATATCTACACACTTGTATATAGTATACATACATACATGTATGTATATATATATATACACATTACATATATATATAATTATATATATAGTGTAAAACTATATAGTATATGTACAATATACATACTAGGTACTAGGGTTAAGTCCTTGCATCGTGTGTTAAGTCGTAGCGGATGAGCGTCTGCCTTGCGGAAAGGCATATTGGGGAGCATCATAGTATAAAATATTGGATAAGCTATGTATGTTGTTTCTATGCTTAGATGTGTGTCTGCCATGCGTTGCTTTGTTTTCGCAACATATATGTTTGTGAGGATTGGTAAGGTTCAAATATGATAGAATAGCATGAAATAGTATGTAAAGTGATGTATTCTGGTGTATCACGTTTAAACATTTTGGGTCAGTCATGTATGTTGTCTTTGCTCTTGGATGAGTGTGTGCCATGCGGTGCTCTTTTTTTTCGAGGTTCTTTGTCTATCAGCATTGGCCAGGATTCAAACATGAAAGGGTAGTATACACTATGTAAACTGATATATTTCATGGTATCATTTTATCACCATTTGGGTTACTTCTGTATTTGTTTTTTTCGTTTTTGGATGAGCGTATTCCACGCGCTCTTTGCTTAGTTCTGTATGTGTTTTTTTCGTTTTTGGATGAGCGTATTCCACTGCAACTGTTAGCTGAAGCCGAAAATCTTCCAGCTCCAGGATTTGGGTAAGGGTCTGTCCCGGGTAGTTTTTGACCTCGTTTGGTACCTCGTTCGGACCTCGTTCTGATCTCGTTCGTGACCAGCCTTTGTTTGGTCTTTTTTTAGTATGTTTTGTTGATTGCTTTTGCTTGCCCTGTCCGTGAAAAACCAACTGTAATCTGACCATGGTTCCTGCGCTCGCGTTTCCATGGTGTTTGGCATCGCAATTGCCGTTCCTAGACATCTTCAAATCATGTCTGTGACATTGGGTTTTCACTTATGAACTGTACCCAACATATCCATCGTCAACGCGCGTTTCCATTGTAACTTGTACACAAAACATATGTGCAAAACATGCCCTGGACATATACCTTTCACCGTCAGGCCATGCTAAACAGAACAACAAGGATCCTAAAACCCATTGCATTCCGTACGCGTTTCCATGGTGAAACCATAAAAATGCTATGACTTAAACGGAGCTGCTATGACTTAAAACGTTCGCAGCGTTTCCATGCGAAAACAAACCTCCTGCAATGACTTAAAACGAAATGCTATGACTTAACCCTTCCACTTGTATGTATATATATACAGGTACAGATATACATACGTATATTTAGATCACACATATATGCATAATACAATATAATACAATATAATACAATATAATACAATATAATACCGTATAATACAATATAATACAATATAATACAATATAATACAATATCATATTATATCATATTATATCATATAACATCTAATTTTATATTATATTATATTATATTATAAAACATATCATGTATTATATAACAGATTATATTTTATAACATATTACTATATTGTATAACATATTATACTGTACAACATATTATATTATATAACATGTTAAATTCTAGAACATATTATATTATAAAACATATTATACTATATAACATTATTTTATATAACATGTTATATTATATAACATGTTACATTATAACATATTATATTATATAATATATTATATTATATAACATGTTATATGTAACATGTTATATTATAAAACATTTTATATTATATAACATGTTGTATTATATAACATATTATATATACATGCATGCATGCATGCATACAGACAGACAGACAGACAGACAGACAGACAGACAGACATACAGACAGACAGACACACACAGACGGACACAAACAGACAAACAGACAGGCAGGCAAACAGACATACAGGCAGGCAGACAGACAGTACATGCCAGCGAACGACGATTGAGGGTGAAGCAACGTGCAGTGCTTCTAGGTATTTGGTAACAAGATTATGTGCAAAACGAAGCTTCTCGAGATTCCTTCAAGATAGAACGCCGGATGTTTTGTTTCCCAATGTTCAACCATGTGTCAAACTGAGGTGAGATGCAATGCTGGAAGAACTTTGAAGGCGAACATTTGAGGTCTCAGCTTTAATCATAGCCAGTCTGGAATCTGGAGATGTTATACAGACAATTCCAAACTTCAGAACTGGCGGAAGTATCAGGCAAGGCCCTGACATGTCTTGATCTCTAGCCACCTGCCCTGGCCCAAGCAGTCCTGGATATCCTCTCAGCGCTGACTCGCGGCTCAAGATCCGTTGATCTCAGCAGAGTCGTAACTTCTACACTCTTCGCTGATTGAAAGATAGCTTCATTCTTATACCAACATGCATTTGGAAAGTAGAGTACCCAAACATGTCCTGGCTTACAATCTAAAACCCCACTTTCCCATTGATCCCATTACATGAAGTGGCCATCCGGGGAGTAGATTTCCTCCATTTCGGATCGTGAAATATGTCCCATTAAATTAAATTATCCCGGCAAATACAGCATTAGATGAATACATAATTAGATAAAGCAAAATATTGTACGTATATATTAATATATATATATCTATATATATATTTATACATATACAAATATCCTTATTAGTTCTTGTTGATTTGATGCCACCAGTTACCTGGGAAATACACACTTTACCAGGGCAAATTCATACTTTGGGGTTCAGAACTCTCCCATTTTTAGATGATTTTCCCAGCCATGGCGTGATGCTGCACCGAGCGGTGGCCACTGGGAACAGCCAAGAGGTGGAACGGGCATTGCGGGTGAATCCAGGGGCCTGTTGCTTGGCGGCACTGGGGCGCTGTGGGATCTGTAGATATGCCTACATCTGTATAGAAATTTAGATAGGTATCCATCTTTTCTATCTAATCTTATCTAATCTTATCTTTCTAATCTAATCTATCTATCTTTTCTATCTAATCTTTTCTATCTAATATTTTCTATCTAATCTTATCTAATCTTATCGATCTAATCTTATTCATCTAATCTTATCGATCTAACCTTATCGATCTAATCTTATCTATCTAATCTAATCTATCTAATCTTATCTATCTAATCTTATCTATCTAATCTCATCTATCTAATCTTATCTATCTAATCTTATCTATCTAATCTCATCTATCAAATCTTATCTCTCCAATCTTATCTACCTAATCTTATGTATCTAATCTTATCTATCCAATCTTATCTATTTGATCTTATCTAATTGTATCTAATCATATCTATCTAATCTTATCTATCTAATCTTATCTATCTAATCTTATCTATCTAATCTTACCTATCCAATCTGATCTATCCAATCTGATCTATCTAATATTATCTATCTAATCTTATCTATCTAATCTTATCTATCTAATTTTATCTATCTAATCTTACCTATCCAATCTGATCTATCTATCTAATCTTATCTCTCTAATCTTATTTATCTAATCTTATCTAATCTTATCTAATCTTATCTAATCTTATCTAATCTTATCTAATCCTATCTAATCCTATCTAATCTTATCTAATCTTATCTATCTAGTCTTATCTTTCTAATCTTATCTATCTAGTCTTATCTATCTAATCTTTTCTATCCAACCTTATCTATCTAATTTTATCTAATCTTACCTATCCAATCGTATCTATCCAATCTTATCTTTCCAATCTTACCTAATCTTATCTATCTAATCATATCTATCTAATCTTATCTATCTAATCATATCTAATGTTATCTATCTAATCTTATCTATCCAATCTTATCTATGTAATCTTATCTATCTAATCTTAGCTATCTAATCTTATCTATCTAATCTTTTTTTTTAAATCTACTCTTATCTATCTAATCTTATCTATCTAATCTTACCTATCCAAGCTGATTTATCTAATCTTATCTATCTAATTTTACCTATCCAATCTGATCTATCTAATCTAATCTATCTAATCTTATCTATCCAATCTGATCTATCTAATCTTATCTCTGTAATCTTATTTATCTAATCTAATCATATCTAATGTTATCTATCTAATCTTATCTATCCAATCTTATCTAATCTTATCTTTCTAATCTTATCTATCTAATCTTATCTATCTAATTTCTATCTACTCTTATCTATCTAATCTAATCTATCTATCTATCTGTCTGTATGTATGTACGCAATGCCGTTATGGATACTTTACATAGATGTAGTGAACTATACAGAAAGAGAGACAGATGGACGGATGGATGGTTGGTTGGACCTGAGGACACGAATGGGATGAACATCAATAGCCAACACTGAGGCAATCACATTGATCCCGCTTCGGGCGAAGCGCCGTTGCACATCGCTGCACGCTTGGGACAGGCTGGCGGCTGCCTTGCCAAGTCATTCGAAACGCACTGGAACCTGTGCACATATGTGTATATATATATATGTGCACACATGTACATATGTACATACATAACATTACATCACTTTACATTCCATTACATACCCCTGCATAACATGACATAGCATTGCATAACACTACACAACATTACATAAGAATACATAACATTACATAACTTTACATACCGTTACATACCAGTACAGACCAGTACATAACATTACATAATGTTACATAAGATAACATTACATACATACATTAAATTACATACATACGTTAAGTTACATACATATATTACATGCATACATTTCATGCATACATTGCATGCATACATTACATGCATACATTACATGCATACATTACATGCATTCAGTACATTCATACATTACATGCAGACATACATTACATACATTACAGATATTACATGCAGACATACATTACATACATTACATACATGACATACATGACATACATTATATTACATGACAATACATGACATGACATGAGATTACATTACATACAGAGAAAAAACTATATATATATATGTATAGTATACATATATATATATATACATATATGTATATATCTATACATAGATACAGTTGGTTGGGGCAAAAACAATCAGTGCTGAAGGATGGAATCGTGCGACGGCTGCTTCGCTGCGGAGCCTCAAAGGACATGCCGATGCAACGAAGCAGCAGACTTCAATGGAGATTTCCATAAATGGAGGATACCCCCAAATGGGAAATCTACGAAAATTATGGGAAATCCATGGTTTTATAATGGGTGGTTTATGGAAAATCCATATAAATGGATGATTTGGGAGTACCCCTATTTCAGGAAACCTCCACTCAGTTTAGCCTGCTGTTGAAATGGCCATGGCTCAAGAATTGGCTACTGTAACTCCCCAAACTTTGGATGGCGAATACTATTACAATGGTCAAAATCTCGGTTGCTGCCTCAAATTTTAAGTCATACCCATAACATACCATAGCCACATACCAACAATCCGAAGCGCTGTTGTCGATGTTTCATCCCAGCACGACCACAACCAAGGCATGACCATCTCAATGCCACGCCTCTGCATTTGGCTGCAGCCTTTGGTTGCCAACAGGTTGTTGAGGCGATGGGAGAGTTTTGGGATATTTTGTTGACAAAGATAAAGTAGTTACTTAATCTATTACTAATATATACTGTTAATATACCCTCTAGTAAATTGATGTAGATATGGAAAACCATGATTTTCCAGAAAATGATGTCTACAAATGGAAGACGTTCCATATCTACGTTGCTTTAATGGAGGTTAATATTTATACTGTAATCCATTTGATGCTTTCACTCAAATCGCGGCAGGGCTGCGCTCTATCAAGGAGTGCAGACCGCGAAACAAATTGAACACATCTATTTTGAATGGATATGGGTTAAAATTATCAACCCCGAAGCGGTATGGTTTGATACAAAAAATCACCAGTCATTTGTGGATCCATTGCTAGCCCCATTTTGGATCCATACCCAAATTCCGGAAGCATCCTTCCATTTGACCCTGCAGGTCCTATTGGAGGCCAGAGCAGATCCCACTTTTGTTGATTCCCAAGGCCTTGTAGCTGCGCGTTTCTTGGAGAAAAATGCGCCCGGGTATCCCCGATAGCAAAGGTGGTAGGAAGTGTGACATCAGGCAGTCGGCACCTGCTGTCTCGGACACAGCGACCGGAACCAACCCCGAAACCATGCTCGGAACCTCTGGAACCCTTCACAACCACCCACCGTCAACCCGCAACCAGAGCCCGCACTGGAACCTCCCTGAACCACCCTAAACCACCCATCACAAGTACCACCTAAGTTCGGGTAGCTGGGTAAATTTCAGCTTTTTGTCTATACCTATCATATCCATTCTTGTTGGCATGCTTAGTGGCTTAGTTATACAGTTATACAGGAGATCTGCCTTGCATTTGTAGTTGCGCTGCTGCGCTCAAGGCCAGCAGCATGATTTTGAGGGAAACATATGTCCCCATTCAATGGTTAACTCCGCAAAGTCCTCAATGTCCTAGAATTTCTTGAAGGGAACATTTTACAGGCAAATCCAGATATTTGGTGGTAAACACTTTAGTAAAAACCACGCTTTCAACCTCAATTTCCCCTTAAATCAGTCCTTCAAGATTTAAGCAGTTCAAAACCCTTGTTGGTTGATGATTAGTTTGGGTATTATACTACCCATTGTATTATGATATTGTGGATTGTTGTAGTCCATGATGCTAAACCAACCAGGAGAGGTTGGCATTTTCCATCAAAAGCCCTCCGGTAATGAACCATGGCAGTGGGCAATCTCCCATTGATAGTGGATTTTCCCAGCTATACACCTCCATTTATCGGTGATTTCCCAGCCGTGTTTGATGAGATTCCCTTGAAATCGCCATGTCCCCAGAGCCAGGCTATGCAGAGGCCCGCGGCCATACACACCTGGCGCAGCTTCTGGACGATGCACGACACAAAGCTGGCGACTTCGACCTTTCGGACGTCAAAACACCGCGGGTGTGGTGGGTGGTACACAGATCTCTGCTTGGAAATGCAGTGGAACTGTGAACTAAGTGGATGGATTTCACATGATTTCACCATAGTTATAGGGATTATATCCCAACTTATGGGGAATTACGACTATGGTTATACCCACTTGTAACCTCAATTGCACCCCCAAGTGGAGAGTCACATTCTTGGGGATTTTCATGAGGAGCTGGCGGAATCATGGGAATTAAGCCATCTTTTCAAAGAAGACTTCCAGGATCAACAAGAATCTATTGAGTTGTAGGCCCTATTGTAGGCCATCATATCTATATATGTGTATATACATATTGTATATATATATATATGTATATATGAGTATGATGGGATCCTCTCTAAAAGCAAGTCTGTTCAAGAAATCCTGCGGAGGACATTGGCCGCATGACAGCCAGGGGCATCAGCGAGGTTGCGGACAGCGGCCTGGCAGATCGCTAGGGCGAGTCAACGGGGTAGACACCAACGCAGCTTTCATGGGGAAAAAGATGGACATATATCAAAACCACCCAAAAAATGGGATCCCCAAATCCGATGGAGCTAAATCCGAGAAATCCTTGTATTTATTTTTTGTCGAACCCAGATGGACCTGGAGTTGATGAAGCGGGGCAGCGGATACGGATCGGAAATGAGGTATCAATCGACCCACTGAATTGGTCATGATTGTTTTCAGTATCCAACCATCTATCCCTCCCGCAGAACGCAATTTTTGGGAGGTAGACCAAATTTTCAAAGACACCCCAATTGCCAAACAATGGCTTGGAAATGTTCTACAAATGGAGATCTTGATGGGCCAATCACGTTGACCCAGGTGTCCGAAGTGCTTTTGAGGGCATCGGCAGCTGGAGATTGGGCCGCACAGAGGTTGGCTTTGATGGAGGATCCATGCACACCAATGGGTCAAAATCGGAAATGCATGTAAATAATGAAATCATTTCTGATGATCGCAGATAGCGCATGTCGAAATGTGAGAGTTGGAAATGCATTTTGTCGGAAAAGGGGCCATATTGGCTCCAAACTGCCCAACAGTTGCTTGACAAACCGTGACGGCAGACCGTGACAAACCGTAACGAATCATGGGAAACTAAGGTCACCGGTTATGCCCCTTCAGTTCATGGGAATTTACCGGAAATTAATCAGATAAGCAGTCAGAAATGCATGCAACCATCATTGTAGGATCCTCAGGAATCCTCATGGTATATATGTATATATGGATATACATACACTGTATGTTATATTATATAAAAGCGCACGAACGCACACACACACACAAATAACTAACTATCTGAAATCTGTGTAGCTACAGCCTGCAGCTACACACACACATATATATATTTTTATTTATACATATATATATATATTTATACATATATATATACATATATTTATACTTATACATATACATATACATATACATATACATACCATACCATACCTTACATTACATTACATTACATTACATAACAAACATACATACATACATACATACATTCATACATTCATACATTCATACATTCATACATTCATACATTCATACATTCATACATTCATACATTCATACATTCATACATTCATACAGATAGATGCACTTCAATCTCATGTTCATTTTTTTTGTTCCAAAAAATCTAAGGAATGTCTTTGGAGAGAGCGAGCAGCCAGCCCCTGCAGCTGCTCCAGCTGCGGCTCCATTCCCTGCGCCAGAAGCAGCGCCAGACCCAGCGCCGGTGGATCCAGCGACCCAGATGTTGTACAAGATCCAGCAACAGGTCATGGAGCTGGAGAAACAGGCCCGAAATGGCTTTAAAAACATGGAGAACAAATGGCTGAATGTTAGTGGGAAAACCATGGAATCACCAGGGTTACATTGAAATAAGATTCATCTGGTGGTTTTGAGGGAGCTAGGGAGCTGTGGTTGTGTTTTTGAATAAATGGGACATCTTCCAGTGCCAGGTTAGACTACGGCCGTTCATGCCATGTGTTTTCTCCCTTTTTCGCGTGGTGTCGCAGGCAGCACATGACCATTTGCGACACTTGGACAGAACTGGAGGGCAGCCCAAGGCACACGTTCGACTGTAAAACACTATCTCCAAGATGATTCGAATTGGAGAGGCAGTGGGGCCATTGGCTCCATATTTCCTTGGTGCCAAACAAGATTCAAGAAATCAACATAAATCAGCACTGAAACTGAAATGTGGTCCCGTTCCCAGGTGGTGCGCGAGCCTGGGATGATGAATTGACGAAGGCGGCTGTGGACACCTCTTGCCTGCTATGTCAGTGTCGTTGGGTTTTGCACCAGATTTTGGGGTGCAACTTCCTGTCCAGTGCGTAATTAGATGATGATACGCTGTTAGATCTTCTCTTCTAATTTCAAACATAATTGATGCTACACTCAGAGATCTTTTCTTCTACTTTCCAACATGATTGACGCTATGCTTTTAGATCTTTTCTTCTACTTCTTTCTATACAGCAAACCTCCTCAGCAATCTTGTAAAGAAATCACCACTACGAAAAGACACGGAAAAATCAAACAAAAGGAGCTGTGGTCAACTGGAGAAGACAGGTTCAATGTTCTCTGTTCCAAAAACTTGGAAACCCCTGCAATAAACTCGCTGACTGCCAAGAAAAAGGGGCAGAAGAGGGACAAAATCGCTGACCCTCGCACTGCTTTCATCACAAGACAGCCATTTTTCCACCCCCTTACAGTGAATTTTGCATGCCATGAATCACAAACAAAATGTTAGAAGTCTTAAAACACTCACAAGGGTTGCAAAATTGAAACAACGCGTCAAAAATAAGTGATTTCAGATGTGACACCAGTCCAGCGCTCCTACGGGCGACGGGATCATGTTTTAACATCCTTTGAAAGGTCTATGCAACATAGAACGGATGAAATCATGTTGTATAATTCGGGTGCCTTGCACAGACTTCATTCTGATAGACTCTGATAGACCGACAGGACTTGAGAATCGACTTGAAACTGTGCACTATGATTTGAACATAGTGAACATCAGCACGGGTTACGCCACCATTTGCAATGGCTGAAGATCCACATAACTACCAGCGATGGGTAAACATTTATCAACCATTCTCCATATCAGCCCGTATACACCCCATATCAACCCATTATCCCCAGAAAGGTTTATTTAAAACCTACCAACCAAATTCAACCAGTGTTTCAACCAATGTATCCATATCCCCCAACAAACCGAGCCCGCCGCAACGGGGTTTTCTCATGACCTTTCCAAAGGCCGCGGAAGCTCTGGATGACCTTTCGTTAGCGCCTGGCAGCGAGGCACGGCAGGCACGCAAGGCGCTGATCGAGCGGATCGAGTGGCTCGGCGATGACGACGGGTTTTGGCTGAGCATTTTTGGGGAGGAAAAAAAGGGGGTGAAATTTGATGGTGAATCAATGAATATCACTGCTAAATGTTAAGCTAATCATCAGACTTCCTGTTTTTGATGGCTACATTCGGGGTATAGCCCATGGCTACTGGCACACCCACTTTTTCAGACTTTTTTAAATGAATTTTGATCCTTGATTTTGTGTTGATATTTCATGGGGATATAGTCCATTATAATTTGATTATAATGTAATGGGACTTCAACTGCGGATGGGTCAAGATGGGTAAGAATCTCTTCCCCTAACTTTGAATACCTCCTAAGAAACACTGCTGGAATGCATTGGATCTATTCCTTTTGGGGACCCACATCGACTTTTGTGATACTATATATATATATGGTATATATATAGATCAGGTTTGCCATACAGCATCAGATTTTTGATCTGTACGATGCGAGATGATCTCTTGTCTAATTGGACAGCAATGGTTTTTTCATTGGGAAATCCTGGGTTTTCCGATTAAGCATGGGGAGTTTTCCTGTAAAAAAATCCCAACAGAACCAGTTGAAACAATCCAACGCGATCCGTGGACTTCCACCCCACAGCTTCGTTGGGTCTGCCAAACCCTCAGGCAGGCACATGATTGCATTGATCGTCGCACGAAAGAGGCAATGTGACTTGGACACATGGAAAAGAAACATGTGCAAATGGCTAGGATAAGATACTTTTCTTTAGTTTCTGTCAAAAGAGACTATACAAACAGACACATGGCTATGGATCAATAATGAACATCCATTTACCAGCTATTTTGATGTTCACCAGGGGTAGACACATCCCCACATATGTATTTTCTTTCTGGATCGTCACGACTACAGTCATTTGAGCTGTCAAACCAAGCTGGCACAAGATTTGATCGGGGCATGCTGGAAACGAGTTTCCACCGTCGACATTGGCGAACGCGCGCTTTTTGTGTTTGTCGCATATGTTCTCACAAAACACAGCAAACACCAGCGGTGAATGTTGGATGGGGTGGGTTGTGGCCGGGATGCAGGATGATCCCTCATTGAATGTTTTTGAAGCTCCGGGCCCACAAAGTCCTGTGAAAAGATTGAGATGTTTGTGGCATGGCTTTGCACTACACCAAAACACTCATTGTCACCGACCACTGCGCGAAGAACTACATCCCTGAATTTGGACCTGTTTTTTTGTGGATGATTCTTGGCAACGCCTTACATTGGACCACTGTTGATTGTTCGGCCTTGGGCCGAAGTGATATCCTGTTGGTTCAAAGGTACAGGGGATTGATGGGGATTGATGGGGATTGTGCTGCGATCATTTTCTTTCTTTGAATCCTCATTTTCTATGGTTAGATCACCATTTTCTATGGTTAAATACTGCCTTAAATCAGCATTAGTATGGTCAATTTCCCCGATTTTAGTTTTTTTTTCCAAATTCAACGCTGAGGCAGAGCCTCGCGGCAAGCAAACGCTTGGTGGAGTCACTGGAAGCTTCTGGCGGAGCGCGCCAGGACGGCTATGGGATTATAAATCTTATTCCCCATGAAAGATTCCCTAAATTTGGGGCCCTAATCAATGGATCCAGTACTGGATCTAGGGTCTATAGACGTCTGGGTAATATGAACGGGGGAAGGGATTCTTCATGGTGATTCTGGATCTATTTGATAATTGGAATCGGAGTTATCAATTTCGCGTCATGATGGCCTCAACGTCGAGTTGCAGTGCTGGATTTTCGGAGCAGACATGGAGAGTCCGACTTCAAAAAGCCATCAAATCTCATCATGTTGCAGGGCGAAGCTCCAAACTAATTGATGATCAGAAGCCAAGAAATGCCTGAAGACTTTGGTTTTCTGTTCGCCGCTTCGGCTCGGATTTGCAAGGATCAACTGCTTCAAAAGGCCATCGACAGCTTGGATGATTTGGAATGTGCCAATGAGGAGAGCACCGCCCGCTAAGGGCTATGCTATGTACTTTTTGTTGACAAATCAATGGCACCTGAGCAGCCTGGATCAGCCTGGTGCCTGGTACTTTCTTTATTTTCTTTGACATCATCCTTCCCAATCTTCAAAACCTCTGGGATTGCTAGACTTTCCAGGATCAGCGCAGGGAAAGAAAGGATCTCCTCAAGCGGATTGTTCCTTGGAGATTTTCGATCAGGGATTTCTCTGCCGGAAAACCCGGAAAACCTTGGAGAAGAAATTGAAGAAATCCGCCAAAGTTTACCGGTCAGACCACCACCTCACTAAAAATTGGGTCCAAATTCTTGATCTGTACCAGAAGAAGTTTACCAAGCTACCAAAGGAACGTCCCCTTGAATCAAGTCGGGTACGTTTGCTCAGGAAGTCATGGAAGCTCTACCGAGAACTGGAGAGAGCTGACGTTGAAAATTGGCGATGGGAGCTGCTGCTGATCCTGCAGTTTTTCTCTGAAGCTGTCTTGGTGGTCTACCCTGATCATAACATTTGAGCACATATATACTCAGTATATGTCAATTAGAGAATCTTGCACCTCATCATTCTGTTACTTTGCATTACATTGCACTACATTCCATTGCATTACATTGCACTATATTCCATTGCATTACATTGCACTACATACCATTGCATTGCGTTGCACTACATTCCATTGCATTGTATTGCATTACATTGCATTACATTGCATTACATTGCATTACATTGCATTACATTGCATTACATTGCATTACATTGCATTACATTGCATTACATTGCATTACATTGCATTACATTCCATTGCATTACATTACATTGCATTACATTGCATTACATTGCATTACATTGCATTACATTCCATTGCATTACATTGCGTCTCATCATTAGAATGCATTGCGTTGTATCACGCCGCTTTACTCAACATTACTTGACTTTGCTGCCTTGCTTTGCGTTGCACACTGCGCACTATACACGACACACGACACACTGCACACCACACACCTCGCACCACACACCAAACACTACACACTACACATACATACATTTTTTGAAGTGAACATCATGCGTTTACATTTGACGTATGTGCAAGACTCAGTAGCGAAGGGCAACCAGACCCTCTCAAGCAGAAACTTTCATTGCCGCAGGTCATGGTTATTTGTTGCAACTCTCATCACACTCTTGACGAGCACTCGCCTTATCCTGTGAGGCAGATGTCAAGTGCAAAACTCAGGAAGCGGATTTCAAGTGTCACAGGCAAAGCATTGGATTTTATTTGAACTCACTTTCTGCTGGGAGGTCTTGAAGGCGTTGGTTCCGACATTGTCTGAACATGTTGAAACTTGACTTGTCTTTGTCCCAAGGGTTTCAGGATCTTGATATATCTGTCAGATCGGTTTCGAATTCCGAGGTTTTCGCCGGCCTTAGGCTGCCCATTTGACCTTGGCCTTTTATCATCTTTGAACCGTTTCACCTGTATTTCTGAACAGTCACAAGACCCTGGGAAGATAAGAAAATGAGACCGAGTTGGTCCTTCAGAATGCACTTTCGTGTGTGCTGTCTTGCATAGTCAAGTGTGATACAGTGATACAGTGATACACATAAAGTCAGCAGCAATCCACACTCGTTGGTGTCTAATTTCCCAGCCGACTTTCCAGAGACTTTATGCGTTTGAAGTATTTTATACCACCTGGTCGCGAGTCAGGGCATGAGGTGAAAACCTGAAAATGCTCGGGAGATGGTGGCACGACATGAGTCGCAAGTATTTCAGTTTCATGACATTTGACAAGAAGGCAGTCACCACTGAAAAAAAATCAAGCCACTCCCAGCGGCTTCTAAGAGCGTCTCATGGCCGATGACTGGTGGCCTCTTGAGCCCGTAGTCCTTGGCAGAGCTCTTGGGACAACGATGGGTGGCTTTTTAGAGACCGATTTGGGTTTGTGAATTCGAGTTGTTTTTTTTCGAGCTTATCAGAACATGATTTCGAAAGATTTCGCCCACCTTCAGGTTGGTTAACATATTTATAGCCCCATCATTCGCTATAGCTATACCACAAGTCCGACTTGGAATAGTCCTGTGAAATAAGTCGCGAAAGTCATCAGGTCCAGGCTCGAGCCAGAGACATCGACCACGGTCGCAGGAAAGGGAAGACAAGATGCCATCCATTGGATGATTTGGATGACTTGGATGTTCATGATAGATACTAACCATCAAATATGGGATGTAATATTATATAAATATCTAGTTTAATAATTGGATATATGATGATTATGATGTACAATCAGTTGGTGGATTTGGGTTTGTCTGAAAATGGTCCCTCAAATTCATGGTTGAACGACTCGCATCTTATTTTTATTGTGGTATCTGCAGTATCCGCATTTTCAGACACACCCATTTTTATTTAGACCCATACCCAAATTTGCAAGAACCCCTGCAAGGCTACCTTCATGGATTCGCCTTCCTGTCAGTCTCTGTGATCAGCAGAGCAATGAGAAAGTGATAGCAAACCGCACGGCCGCACGGCTGGGACAGTTTAATGGAATGCACGTGCTGCTGGGACGACCTGGTCATGAAAAACTTACATGATAATCTGGAAAAAAGACGAAGCACATGGGCGTGGGGGAACCTCATGTAGATTCATGAGTTTTCTGTGGTACTTCCTAAGTGCTTGGTGGTTTTAAGAATTTCTTTGCGACTTTTTTGGAGTAATCTAGGGATGATGATCCCAATAGACTATAGAACATGCGTGGGACGGCTTGAAACCACCGACCCTCAACCCAACAATGACAGGTCGGTCGTGACGATGGCACATGGGTCCAATGACAAACAAAAGTGCCGTGGCGATAGGGAAATCAATATGCAATCTTGGCACAAAATTCTGACAGGATCTGGATCTGGTGGAAGAAAAAGTGTACCGATGTACCGGGTCATGCTCGTGGAACCAAGAGGCAAGCATGGACAGGGCTTCTCGATTCCAAGGCGGCTAATTAGCGGCTAATTTGATTTCAGCCACCCCAACCATTGCTGCTTGTAATGGCCCTCCAACCACCAGTTCAGGTTCATTTTTCATCGAACATCTGATTTTTTCTCCTTGAATCTGACTCAGTTTCGTGTCTCTACTTGGACGGTTCGAGTCAGGGAACCAAGTGAAGGCATGTGCTTCAAAGGGTTTGACTAAGTAACACCCCAGATCTCGGTTTCAGTGACAGCTGCTACTCAGATGTCAGTTCTTGCAGGCTTGGAAATAGCTAATGAGTCTGCCGGGCAATGTGTGGAACAAATGGATCCAACTGAAGTATTCAGATTTTGAGCCAACAGATTTCAGAAAGGGCGCAGCCATGGCGCTGGTGCCTTTCGTGGTTACAGAAGCTGCCCACATCTGAGACAAGTGAAGCTGTTTCACTGTCATGGCACAGAATAGAAGGCAAAGCAACTAAAACAGCTACGGTATGGGTTCTAATTTCAGCCGTTTCAGCCCCTGGAGTGCCCTGGAGCCAGCAATTCTGGGAACCACTTCACTGCTGCTGCTGCTGATGATGTCCCCACGATCTGGTCAATGCCGAGACCGCTACACCACCATTGTTACTATTGGTGATGAATATCATGTGATATCACAATATATCCCCACTATTGATGATTTACAAGAATTTGTGAATTATCTCAAACACTTCCTCAGAAAATTAAGTGTTTTATTCCTTGCAAATCTTCCCATGATATCCTCATGGTTCATTCTATACTCTACTTACCCCATTGAGGGTTGATATCCAAAGTAGTATTCACATTGTTGATGATTACAACCTACTTATAGATCAACACAAACACTTCCTCAGCACAAAAATGATGGGTCATATCCCAATATGAGGGCGCTATTTGATGTTCAACATCCTCATTTTTCATGGTCAACATGCCCAATTTTTGACGATTCAGTCTGTCGCGGACGGACCTCTCCAGGGACTCCCTGTGGCGCCGAATGCTGCGCTTTCGGCTGAGCGCAGCTGGAGACGCTCAGTTCTCAGAAACAGAGATTTGTTGTCATGAACATGTGGGTATTTGCATGATATGTCGGTAATTATTTATAGTAGTATATAACAGTATATTTACCTATATTTGCACCTATAGATCTATAGAGTATACAAACGTTGTGGTTGCTTCCACACGATGTTTTTTATGCTTGGGAAGGAACTCATTTCATGTTGAAATGACCACTGTGCTGCAATCTCGGGGAGCCAACCCAGGTAGCCTCAATGCTGCAAATATGGCTTCACAGGTCAGGCAAGAGCAGAGGGCAAGGAGATGAAGAAAGGATACATAAATCACCCTCTCATCACTTTAACAGATACTGATATGAACAAATCATGATTGTTGAAATACATCCCCAGTAAATAGTCCATAGTAAATAGTCCCCTTATATCCACTTATATCCCGAATAGTACTTCCATCATATCCCCATCAAAAAACGTCCCCAGTTTCAATCTTGGTGATGAAATTACATGTTTTATCCCTTGCGAATCCCCATTCGATGATGCCAATTAGATAGCCATGATTTTAGACCCCAAAGAAATCCCGTTAAAGGTTGATATATCCCAATATTCCCATGATGGTCAACACCTATGGACCAACACTTCCTCACTTCCTCAGCAAAAAATGATGGTTCATATCCCAATACGTTCCGACTTTTTGGTGTTTTTTCATGTGTTTGATATTTCATATCCTAATGATTTGATGGCCAATATCCCAATATGTTCCGATTTTTGGTGTTTAACATCACCATTAAACCCACCTGTGACGCTAGGTGGCCTTGGGTGCCAGCCTCTTCATTAGCGCTTCGCGCGTGCGGCGAGGATGTCGCAGTGACAAAACCCAAAGCGGAAAGCAGTTGCCAAGTAGGAATTTAAATTGCGCTTTTCCGATTTATATATGCAATGTTATGTTTATTATATATAAGATATTAATAAGTTATGTTCTATTTATTATGTATACTGTACGGGTATCTATCTACGCATCTAGTGTTCCGATACTACTGTCATGCTTCCACGTGCGAGGACGCAAGGCGGCCCGGGCGAGCGTCGGTGAGCCGTCAAGAGCTCCTTTGCCAAGTGGATGAAGTGTTGTGTTTTGACCTGATGGACACCCATAGCACAATTAGATGCTCACACACACACACATGTGTGTGTGTATATATATATATATATAGACAGATATGTACATGTCTGTTACTTGTATATACAATGTACCCTGAAAGCAACCACCTAAGCTTGTCCTGGAACTGTCACCTTTAGTGACTAAAGATACTGATGATACTTGGACACCAGGATTGCAGGGTTTGCTTCCTCCATCGTGTGCCGTCACTGCGTCCCGAGAACATTGCTGTAGCAGAGCGCCCCATCGCTGAGCGTTTGCCAGTCTGCCCAGAGTGGAGGATCTTGGAAATGGAAGTCAGCAGGTATGTGATTTCTAGGTAACTTCAGAAAGCCCGGATTTTTGAATTTTTGAGGGAACTCTTCACATTTCAATCCGTTATGAACAATATCAACACGAGGAACGAAGGGCTCCTCATTGTAGCTGTGAGTCTTGACGCAGATGATTCGCGTCACGGTGGAGTTTCGAACGGTGCCAACACCCTTTCTTTCCATGTTTTGTCAGGGATTGGTAACTGTCCCATTTTGGGAATATTGGACATCACCTTATAGTAGCCATTATAGACCATATACCTAATGGTTGGGTGATGTTCAATGGGGACATTTAATGACCCATGTTTGTGATTCCCTGAAACTTGTTACAGCTTCGTAGCCGAGGCAGCAGATGTCTGCACGCGAGCTGAAGCCATGCTCTCAGCTGTCCATGGAGGCAGGAGGACAGTTTTGCCGTATGCTGAGGCATGAGCTGCAAATCCGTGGAGTGGACACTCAAGCCAGCCCAGACAAGAGCGGCCCTCGGTGCCATTGATTTCACTTCAGTTCTGGGCGAGCTGGGCATGAGTGAAAAACGATGTTTTTCATTTGCCATATGGGGGCGAACATCCATATCTATCAGCATCAGCGGTTTTGATATGTCAACCATGGTACTCATTGGATTTTGATCCACGAATCCATACCCATATCATCCCATACATATTTTTGCTGACGGAATTTTTACCGTCCAGCAAAACGCATAGATTTTGATGGGGTGGGGTGGGGTGGGGTGGGATGTTAACGTTCATTTGCACTTCCACACATACGTGATGCTACGCCACTGCTTGTTCTTCTGCAACTTCCACACAGATGTGATGCTACGCCACTGCTTGTTCTTCTGCAACTTCCACACAGACGTGATGCTACGCCACTGCTTGTTCTTCTGCAACTTCCACACAGACGTGATGCTACGCCACTGCCTGTTCTTCTGCAACTTCCACACATATGTGATGCTACGTTGGGGTGGGGTGGGGTGGGGTGGGATGTTAACGTTCATTGGCACTTCCACAAGTACGTGATGCTACGCCACTGCCCGTTCTTCTGCAACTTCCACACAGACGTGATGCTACGCCACTGCCTGTTCTTCTGCAACTTCCACACATACGTGATGCTACGTTGGGGTGGGGTGGGGTGAGGTGGGGTGGGATGTTAACGTTCATTGGCACTTCCACAAGTACGTGATGCTACGCCTCTGCCCGTTCTTCTGCAACTTCCACACAGACGTGATGCTACGCCACTGCTTGTTCTTCTGCAACTTCCAAACAGACGTGATGCTACGCCACTGCTTGTTCTTCTGCAACTTCCACACATACGGCGTACATCAAGCAACTGTCTTGATTCGACTTCGGGCCTCTTGAAGAAAAAAAACGCTGAGAGGCTTGTCGATGGAAAAGTTAAACCCTCAAGTTCGGAGACCCCTTTTTTTGCATCAAAATTGACGTTTCGCTATGGCGAAACCATGAATTTGTGCTAATTATGCGGACGGTAAAAATTCCGCCGGGATATTTTTGTTGGTGTTCCCTGGTCATGTTGGTGATATCCTCATTGAATGGTGCTGAAATCCCAACGGGACGCATGAGTCAGGCAGCTCTTGCTGGAGCTCAGTGCTGAAAGTGGTGTTTTCCCACGTGCTTTGGCCATATTTTTGTTCGATGATCGGGTGTAATGATGGGCACCAGTGATAGTTATCATCCCCCCACCTAAGATGGGGCGTGAACCATCAAAAAAGGATTTCAACCCATCAAATATAGGGGATTTAACCATCAAATATGGTGGTTTTTGAGTATCAAACATCGGGCATTGACCATCAAATATGGGGGATTTAATCATCAAAAATGGGGGGGTTGAACCTTCAAACATTGGGATTTAACCAGCAAATACAGGGAATTTAACCATCAAAAACCATGATTTAATCATCAAACATGGGGATTTGACTATCAAAAATGGGGGATTTAATTCAGATATTAATATACTATCCCAACAACTAACCATCTGACTCTGGGAATCACCCCTTTTGAGAGGAAAGTAGTCTTCCGATCCAGTTATGGCTGTTGGAGGATACATCCTTGTTTTTACGGCACCACATGTAAATAGGGTCAGAAGCACTCGCAACTGGGGGTAACTCGGAGTTGATATATATATATATATACATACACACACACACACTCACACACACACACACACACATTTTTCCCGAATGCGTAGCGAAGGGTTCTTGTTTTCTTGGTAGGGGGTCTGGGGGTGAAGGACTGTTTGCGGCTCGTTTCGTTTTTCGCCTCTAATCGCTTCGTCGCAATGTCTATGGGAACGTTCCAAAAGGTGATGTTCTTGCAGTTGTGAAAGTGCGTTTCGCGTGGCAGGCGTGGGACTTTGTCGCATTGAGGCTTGTCGCCAACATTTCGCGAAAATGTCGTCGCGACACAGTGTCTATGGGAAATGTTGCAAAAGGTGAAGTATAGAGTGTCGAGTGAAGAGTGTGAAGAGTGGGGAGTGTGGAGTGTGGAGTGTGAAGTGTGAGGTGCGGAGTGGAGAGTGGAGAGTGCGAAATGCGAAGTGTGGAGTGGAGAGTGGGGTGTGAAGTGGAGACTGTGAAGTGTAAACTGTGAAGTGTGAAGTGTGCAGTGTGGAGTGGAGAGTGTGAAGTGTGTGGAGTGTGAAGTGTGAAGTGGGGAGTGGAGAGTGGAGAGTGCGAAGTGGGAACTGTGGAGTGGGGAGTGTGGGGTGTGAAGTGAAGAGTGTGAAGTGTAAACTGTGAAGTGTGCAGTGTGCAGTGTGGAGTTTGAAGTGTGGAGTGTGAATTGTGGAGTGTTAAGTGTGGAGTGTGAAGTGGGGAGTGTGGTGTGGGAAGTGTGGAGTGTGAAGTGGGGAGTGGGGAGTGTGATGTGGGAAGTGGGCAGTTGGGAAGTGTGGAGTGTGGAGTGTGGAGTGTGAAGTGTGGAGAGTGAAGTGTGGGTGGAGTGTGAAGTGTGGTGTGTGAAGTGTTGAGTGTTGAGTGGGAAGTGTGGAGTGTGGAGCGTGGAGTGCGAACAGTGGAGTGTGGAGTGTGGAGTGTGAAATAGTACTGGGAAGTGCCTTGTGCAAGCTTTGTGGTACAAAGTGGTGCTGGGAGTTACTTGGTGCGAGCTTTGTAGTCTAAAGTAGTATTGGGAAGTAATTTGCGGAAGTTTTTTGTGTTTTAAAGTAGTATTAGGAAGTACTTTGTGAAAGCTTTGTAATGCAAAGTAGTGCTGCGAGGTGTTCCAGATGTGTCAAGGAAGAGTGTCCCACAAGAGTGCCAAGCGAGAGTGTCAAGCAAGAGTGTCCCAGGAAGAGTGTCAAGCAAGAGTGTTTTACAAGAGTGTCCTGCATGAGTACTCAGCAAGAGTGTCAAGCAAGAGTGGTTTACAAGAGTGTCTTGCATGAGTATTCAGCAAGAGTGTCAAGCAAGAGTGTCCAACCAGAGTGTTTTACAAGAGTGTCTCAGAGTATCGAGCGAGAGTGTCAAGGTAGCGTGTCAAGCAAGAGTGTCCAAAAAGATTGTCTCGAAAGAGTGTTTTACACGAGTGTGGTAGAAGAGTGTTGAGCAAGAGTGTCAGGCAAGAGTGTCTCATAAGAGTGCCCCACAAGAGTGTGCCACAAGAGTGTGCCACAAGAGTGCCTCACAAGAGTGTCCCAGAAGAATGTCAAGCAAGAGTGTTCTGCAAAAGTGGCTTTTAATGCGATCCAGCATCTCCTGTTCGCTTTTCTTTGTTCTGTGGGAACCCTTCTTCTACGTGAGCTTTTGAAAAATGCATTCGGGTTCGTGGCTTCTATCAGGTTTTTCAAGCCCATGTATAGATTTATAGATTTTACTGTACATGAATACAATCCCATTTGGAGATTACACATAATTTATGACCCCATTAAAAAGATCCATATTGGTAGATTACACAGGATGATACTTGATTACGATCAAAATTTATGAGATCTATTAAGAATACTACCATTATGGACCTTGTTCAAGTATCATAATTATGCATAAGATACGTAAGGTATTTTATCCATCTTACAGTCAAACATTAGTACTCCTTACTACCATTATTTTTTGTTCCCTCTCTGCCAGATTCCAGTGGGGGCCGCAAGCGGCGAATCAGCCAGGTCCACTGCTCAGCGGACAGCCGTCCGATATGGGGTTTTAACGAGCCAAAAAGTAACAAAAATTGGGATTTCACCAAGAAACTTGGAGACATAACCTATTATATCACATAGTATAACCAACTAACCAAGACTATATAATCGAAGGCAGGTTAGAAGTCAAACTCCCGACTTATGGACAGATGCAGCAACAGTGATGGGGAGAGTCGGAGAAGAGAGTCAGTAGAAAGAAGATCAAAGTGCGCGAAAAGGTAGGAAAGTCCCGAAACACTCAGAGAGATAGATAAGCAGACATAGGCGGACAGACAGATAGATAGATAGAGAGAGAGAGAGAGAGAGAGAGGGGGGGAGAGAGAGAGAGAGAGATAGATAGATGGATGGATGGATGGATGGATGGATGGATAGATAGATAGATAGATAATAGATAGATAGATAGATGGATGGATGGATGGATGGATGGATGGATGGATAGATAGATAGATAGATAGATAGATAGATAGATAGTAGATAGATAGATTAGATTAGATAGATAGATAGATAGACAGATAGATAGATAGATAGATAGACAGATAGATAGATAGATAGATAAATAGATAGATAGATAGATGGAGAGATGGAGAGATGGAGAGATGGAGAGATAGAGAGATGGAGAGATAGAGAGATCGAGAGAGAGACTCAGGGCTTCAGCCACCTTTCAGTCCAGAAGTGGGTCCGCTCTGTCATCCATGCATCTCTCCTGCAGGTATCCTATATTTGAGACTTCCGCCACCGCCTTGTGCCGTACTACTGACAACCAAGCTGATATGATAATATATCCATCATAAACCGGGCAGTTGCCCTAATTGCAAACCAAATTAGCTGACTGTGGAGCATCACTTCGTCCCAGTTGCAGGCATAGATTCCCATTTCTAAGGGGCACACTCCCACCTAGAAGTGCTGGTACAAACGTTGTCCTTGATCAAATGGGCATGGGTCCAAAACGCGTTCAAGACCCACTAGTCACTAATTATCTCCCCAACACCTAAGACTCACAAATTTTTGAAATCGTTTTACCCACCATACTGTGATGGCAAGGTTGACGAAGCTCCCATCGTGGTGGCCTTGAAGCGTGTCCAGACCTTGGTTGGTCACGGTCCGGCTTCCCCCCGGTGCTGTCTCCGGAAGCTGTGCCGGGTGCCAAGGTGACACCGAATGCTGACCTCATCCCATCTGGGGCCGGCTTCACCGATGGTGAGCGCTTGGTCCGAAGCACAGTTTGCTGAAAACCGACGTCCAACACAGTCTGTCAAACTTAAGGTAAAAAGGCAGGGCCAAAGGGCAATGCGTTCAACCCTTTGCAGTTTGGATTCTAAACATGTTTGGCTTGAACACTTCCAGCCAAACTGATATATGGGACAATGGTATGGGTAGCTGTGGGGCTTCTAGCGAAGGCTCTGCCGCTTTGGAGTGACTCCCATGGGCTTCTGTGGTTTTTGTGGGGTGCCCAAGCTGCCTCTGAGAGATAACAGCGCCGATGGAACTGCGATAGCTGCACTAAGGTTGGATACATCCTTGAGAAGGAGTTTCTCAATCTTTTTTTGCTGGTTGCTGGTTGTTTTCTTTCAACATTTGACAGAGTTTCAATCCTTTTGTGGGGTGACGGTGATGATCTCAACCACACCCGGCTTGGCAAGCGCCGAACCCTGCTCTTCCAGGAGTGCTTTGCGAGAAGGGCTGGCACAGGAGCTTTGTAAGGATGGTTCAAGGTGACTTGACGGCTGACGGCAAAATGACAAAATACGACATCTACCCTCCGCGAATCAAGCATTGTTGGGTGGAAATCCCTTATCGATTGGTATTCGAACAGGAAGATCATCTTTAAATTTTCGAAATGGGAGATGTTCCATTGCCATGTTTGATTACCAGAGGGTAGGAAAAATCATGCCCCCAACGGGATTTTAAGCAGTAAACCATCCAAAAACAAGGGTTTAGCCAACACCCTACAACAATTGGGTGCGGATTCGATCACAACTGATGATTTTGGGATGGGTCATGCCACATGTTTTTCCAAAAGAATGGACGAACATCCACAAGTACCAGATGTATCGACGTAACGAAGGGATTTACCGCCTGATCAGCTGAGGAATTCTCCCACCAAAGTTGCTGTCTCTGATAAATTTGTAGCACCAGAATCATCCTCTCCATTCTTTGATCAAAAATGATCAAAAGATATGAAAAGTATGAAAGTTGCAGCTGCCCAGGCAAGAACAATATCAGCCATTTGGAGGTAATTTCAGTCAAAGCCAAGAACTGTCTTGATTCTGAGGGCAAGTGGCCTGCAGTTTGCTAGCGAAGCTGTTGGTGAACTCGATGAGTCTTGCCTGCAGACCCATTGATCTACCATACCAACAATACATTTTTAAATGGGGAATCACGCATTAAACATGGGATATATAATGGGATATACTGGTGATGTACCAACCATAGTTCTGGGTAAATTATGACGACCTCACTGCGACTCCACCATAAGTTGATGGTTAGGATGGATCATTCACAAATAAACTTACTTCAGGTGAATTACTGTAAGTAATCCCTCCATCGAAATCTCCTAATATGGAATAGATCTCATACCCAACAACGGGCTCTAAATAAGTATTTGAATGCATTCAATATCAGGGGGAAAGGAGTATTGTAATTCAGCCAGATTCTTGGTTGGGGGGTTGGAAAGCTTCTTGTTTCCACCTCTGTCTCTACCTTGGAAGACCCCATTTCGTTGAGGGTTTTTTCGGTTGAAACCACCCACCAGGTAGTTGGACCTCACCTAGAAATAGAGCCTTTATCCACATAGTGTCTTTGCAAATTCTGCAGCTAAGATGACCATCTCTTGTCAATTAGTAGTCCTCAGGTGCAGATCGTGCCAGATGACTCTGTGGTGTCTGATGCTGAGACTCCATGCTCATTGCTGTTGCGTTTGATCCCTTCGCGATAACTAGTTGCTAGCTCTCTTTGCTTTTGAACATGTGTTGGGTGTAGACCGGGTGTTTGAAGGCTGAAATGTCGTTGTTTCTGTTCTGTCTTGCTTCAGATTTGACAATAGTAGGACAGGGAATCTTTGTCCTGAATCCATTGAGTGCACCTGAGAAAAGGATCTGGTTGAGATTAGAACCTTTTGTAGTCTGAGGCTGGGCCCACAAAGCGCTGACATCTCTGGTCTTCTAGGCCACTAACTTCCCCGAACTTCCCGCACTCCGTAAGGGTCAAACATCACATTTCGTGGGCAATTTTGGGGGGTTGACCTCTATCAAATAGGGCTTTTCTGCTGGGTAGACTAGTACGTGCCATCCTGTCCAGTTGGTGCGCAGGTGTCGATTTTCTGCATTGCTTCGACCTGGATTTGGATCTACAACGAAGCATCTGTGCGGAGTCCCAACACACTTCTTTTTGGTGCCGGGTCTCTGAGAGGCTCGCGACTGTTGTCACATTTTGCATATGAGTATCAACGGGGTGGGGGGGAGGGGGCTGTGTTAGGAAAACTTGGTGCTTAGGTTGAAATGCAAAATGAAAGATAACAACTCGAAAAGTCAAAGAGTCGAAAAGGAGGTGGGGTGGGCTAATAACGTTCTTTACTGTAAGTTCTCTTGCGCTTGCACACACACACACATCATGCTACGCTGCGGTCCGTTCTCTTGCACTTGCGCACATACGTCATGCTATGCTGCTGTACGTTCTCTTGCACTTGCACACACACTGCTGATTTTTTGTGAATTTGGAACGTCAATGATGATCCTCTTGTGCACGCCTGGCCGGGATCCTGGGTCCATCATCCTTGAGAAACAGGTGAAACCAATGTTCCAGTATGATTGTTGGGGTAAGGATCCCATGTACCAGCTACCTATTCTGGAATTCTAGCATCAAACGTCACAGAACTTGCACATGGCTACCTTCGGATCAGAAAAAGACACTGCAGATTGAGGCAGCCGGGCAAATCTAGAATGAAATTATGTAGAACCACGGAACTGGACAGCTTGTTCAACAGTTCAAACTGAAATTCTGCAGGTACAGGGAGGTGATCAGCCTCCCTTTCCCACCAATGGCAATAGCTTCGTTGCGCGCAGTATGCCAAAGGTGCTGCACGATAGAAAAATATCAAGAATTTGCCATCAATCCATCTTTGATTTGAACGGTAGTAAGTTTCCTGCGTGTAAATAGCAGGGTACACACACACACACACGTCATGCTACCCTGCTGTACGTTCTCTTGCACTTACACGTTGGTGATGATGACGACATATGACGACGATGAAGATGAAGATGAAGATGAAGATGAAGATGACGAAAAAAAAGATTATGATGTTGATGATGCCTTTGATGACGTTGATGACGATGACGATGACGATGACGATGATGATGATGATGATGATGATGATGAACATGTTGATGAAACCAAAGTTTCGTTTTTTCTCCATTGCCCGTTTTCAATTCCGCTATAACATCCAATAGCATGTTTGCGAGCCTCTCAGAGACGCGGCACCATGTTTTTCCTCCACATTTTTCCTGGTTGAACTGGTTTGTCTGTTGTTTTCTTGCAAAGCACAGCGTTCAATACCTTAAAACTTGTCCTCGATCCCCGGAAAGGATTGTCCTAAGACTGCAACTCTTGCTCGCAACTTCCCTCAAGATGTTATTCCCAAATTTTGAAAAGACAAAACTCTCGCCTGGGCAAACTTGTGTTTGTGCCAAATTGCACGGAAGTATCAGCAGCAAGTTGTCGCGGAAAATGCCACGGTTTCCAAGGTCGAGCCTGGCCCAGTGGCCCCACGTTGCCCCGAGGCCAAGCTGGTGAAGGGTTGGCATTGCCAAAATGTGGCAATTTTTGTTGGGAAATCATGGTCCAACCATAAGGTAGAACCATGAAAATGGCAGTTTCCATGGTAATTGTTCGATGTTGAACACAAATTATTGGTGTATATACGCCAAAATGATCCAAAAATGAAAACATGTTTTTTTTTGGACGCACACTATTGCCAGAGAATCCCATGTAACTCCCATTGGTGTTGCGGTGGCTGGAATGCGCTAGCTCTGTGGCAGGTTTTGGGCTGACTGATGCCGTTGAAATCGAAATGCCCTGGTCTCAGTTGGGGGTTTCCTAAGTCATGACACCAAGTCATCCGGGTTCTTGGTCATTCTCAGTTGGGGAAACCAATGGTTTTGGGATGTTTTGGGGTACCAAATTTGGATTCCAGCCTTGTTCCTTGGCATTTCAATATCTTCAATATTTTCAATGCTTTCAAGAGAGGAGCTGATAGATGTGATAACCAGCACACGACACGTTGCCAGGAGGGAAGAACAGGGGCTTCTCTTTGTCAACGCACAACTGCCAAAGCCTTGGATGCATCACTTGATCGCGGGTGGCGGTCAAACTGTTTGGACCCTGCACCCACAGAGTTTAGTCATGTTGGGAATCAAATGGAGTCACCTAGCATCACCAGACCTAGTTTTGGGGGCACATGATCATTCATGTCCATCTTCCATCTTTAATCGATTTGCTGCTGGTTGAATGCCATTTCTTGGTTCAATCATGGTTCAATCCTATTCCTGGATTAGGAAATCCCAATTCGCTGGTTAACGCCTCATTCTGGCTGGTTGAACGGGTCAAAATCGCCCTGGCTTCGCCTGAAAATAGGATATCCCGGATATCCCCAAAATCCAGTGCTTCATCATTTTCCCTATGAAACGGGCCAGAAATTGGAGGTAAATCCGCAATTCAGAGAGCCGAGGCGCGGGACCGTTTGCAGTGGCACAGACACTGCCGGCCCCTTGCTGCGCGCGTTGCTGGACTGAACCCAGGGCGGTTCCATCCATGTCATGCGGTAAACGCCATTGCATAAACCATCCCCAAGTTTATCCCAACATGCCTGGGATTGAAACCATCAAGGAATTTTGGAGGTTTGTGGCATTGTGTTTATCGCCTTACTGGAAGTCAATGCCAAAATCAATGCCACAAAAAATGATGAGAATTTGGGTTGATCCCACCAGGACCTAGGGCAGACTCATTCGGCTTGCAACTGGCGGGCAGCAATGCAGGTGGGTGTCACGACAGCCTGAGATGGGGCCAAATTTGAGATCCACATGTCACAAAACATTGCAAACCACAGGCTTCAGCCGTTTCTACCAATCACCAGCCCTATTTTGGGGTACAGAATTTCAACTCATACTATATAGGAAGTTCCAAGGTGGAGTGGCTGTTTCAAGCATGATCCAATGGTGTAGTCCAAGCAAATCACGCCCCCCAAAAAGCGGATTGGGTTTGAGTTTAACAATCTTCAATAACTGATCCCCCAAAAATCTTCAAAACAACCAGGTTTTCGAGGGCTCATTGGAATCCCCTCCATTTGCGACTCGCAGTTGATAGGTCGGAGTCAGGGGCCCCAGCGATCCTTGTACTCGCCTCGCTGGCGAGTGGAATGACGTGGCAGGGAGGCTCAGGTAGTGTTTTGATGGGGAAATCAATGGGAAAATGATGATTGATTGCGCCGACATGTTGCAATTTTGATGCATGATTTTTGATATTCTGTTCAGACAAACCAGGTATAGGCAACCTGGGTGGGACTGAAACTGAGGACGGACGGCCAATGGACGTCCATGAGGCGAGAACGTCCATGTGGTGTTTTTTTGGTTCTGCCCCTATGTTCTACCCGATGTTTTTGGGAGATGTCTTCATGTTTGCTGGTCTATCTAGTGTCTTTTTAATCCCCACCTGCCAGGTGAGGTCTCTAGATTCTTGGATTTTATTAGAGTTACTTCCTCCTTTGGGCACTGCCGGACTTCAACCGCGAGCTCCAGATCTCAGTGCGCACTGCCGGACCTCAACCGCGAGCTCCAGATCTCAGTGGGCACTGCCGGACCTCAACTGCTAGCTCCAGATTTCACTGGCAGAGAGAATGTCAGACTAGATGCCAGCTAGAATGCCAGACAGAATGCCAGAATAGATGCCTGAAAAAACGTCAGAATACATGCCAGAAAGAATGTCAGGATAGATGCCAGATAGAATGCCACAAAGAATGTCAAAGTAGATGCCAGATAGAATGCCAGAAAGAATGTCTGAATAAATAGACTAAAAACATGTGTATGTATATATATATATATACATATGTAATAACGTTATAAATACTTCCAGATGGTATGTCAGAAACTATGTGAGAATAGCGTGTAAGGGTGTGGATGTCTCGAAGAAAATAACTTTTCTTTTGGCAAATACCGATTCTGATGGTTTTCTCATGAGCTCATAGGTTTTCTATGTGTGTTTCCCCTGTGTTTTGCCTGGGTATATAATCATCCCAACAAAGAACGTCCGGTTGGTGAAGGGTAGGGATATTTAGCCATCAGACATGGGATTTCAACCAAAAGACATGGGAACTATTCAGCGAAAACGGGGGGCAAACCGACTGTTGAAGGGTAGTTCGTTCTGATGTTCTATGCCTCTTTAACCAACCGAAAGATATGATTGAACCAAGAAAAGATGAGGATTTACCTCCGGCAATCAGACATGGCACCGGAAAATTCACCAATTTATAGGTGATTTTCCCAGCTATAAACATTCATTTATACTGGATTTCCTTGTATTTTTCCATATTTTTCTATATCTTCCCATGTTTTTTCCCCATTAAAACCGCCATTTCGGCCACGAGGGTTTCGCCAGGCCGACCTGGGTGTCGAACTGCCGGGCCGCGTGGGTGGCGTGCTGCCCGGCATGCGGCTCTGTGGTGGCAGGCACAGCTGAGAAATCATTGGGATACAAAATATGTGGTAGTCGATCTAAAGGTCCTTGTAAGGAGTTTTAATTGCGAAAGCCGTGCATGTTATGTTGGAAACCCTCGCGAAAGTTTTTTTTTTTCGAGTTCGCGAAATGTAACAGTTTTTTTTCGCGAAAATTTCGCGAACGTTGGATATCATGATTGCCTAACATAGGTTCCGCGAAAGATAAACATGGAGTTCGCGAAAATTTTGCGAAAGTAACATTTTTATTCGCGAAGAATGGCCGTTCCCGGATAAAGGAATTTTGATCAACAACAATGTATAAATATATTATATGTATTTAGTCATATAGTAATATTATAATATAATATATAGTCGGGGACGCCTTGTAAGCAGAGACTGATCTGTTTACTGCATCTGCCAGAGGCCAAAATCAGGCAAATAAGAAATGACCTAAGTAAGGCCTAAGTACAAACACCTGTAGTAAGCAGATATATTAACATATACACCAAAGACAATTTCAGAATCTGCTTTCTACAGCTCCGTTGTCCTGAAGTGTTTGTACAGTAGACTTAGTGTCAAGACAGGTACAGTAGACTTGGTGTCAAGATCATGCGGGGGGAAAAAAAAAAGCCTTGTACCGAGCCTCTTCCCCACGAAAAGTAGGGACAACGCAGTAAGCAGGAACCCTCCCTATAATTTGACCAGGGCAGTAAGCAGCTCGGGGCTCCGAACGGGACCTTATATGAATCCCTAAAATACCCTCCTGCTTACTACTTTGCTTTGGCTGGTTCCTGCTAACTGGGTGTCCGTGACTATAGTTCAATAGTTATATATATATTTATATATGGGTAGTATACTATATATATATGGTATCGCTTGTGCCTGCTGAATCGTCTCACTTGTGCTCGTGCAGGTCCCTTTTGACTTGAACAGCAGGGTTTGGCCCCAGAACATTCAAGTCCCCCTGCAGTCCCCCCACCCAACTTCCCCCAAGTCCCCCAAGTCGCACACCCCCCAAAGGTGGGTTTCATGAACTTTACATCCCCATTAAACAACCATTGTAAATGGAGGATTTTGGGATTTTAGGGGAATCCCATAGTATCAGCATGAAACCCCCATGACATCCCCAGGTAAATTCCCAGCAACATCAACCACTGAAGCGGAGGCTCTTTTGGCTCGCCGAGTCCCTCCCACTTTTAAAACGTTTGGGTCGAATGCTCAATGGAAGTAGGTGGCAGTTGGATCGTTGGGTTTTCACCAAACATGGGTCAAACATGACAGCTTTAAGTACTTTTTCATGGGAACAATGATGATAATCTTGATAGTCAAGGGGATTTTTGGAGTATCCTATGGTCAGACCCCACTTGAACCGTTGTCGCCTGAGGCTTTAATTCAGAAGATCCCATGGCAGTGTTGGGCCTCGACACGGTGGGACGCGTGAGGCGTTCAGCGTTCAGGGCATTGCTTGAATCTGGTAGGATAGAAACTATGGTAATCAGAGTGACATGGCTAGGTGGGAAATCATTCTTTTTTTCTGGGGGGTTATATATAATATATGTATATAATTAATATACATATATATATATAGCCGGGAAAATCGTATAAATCCTTATGGGAAAATCATGTTTTGATGGGGATTTATAGTTACTTAGTGACTTGGTTGGGAAGATCATCAGTGAGGGATTTCACCTGTTTTGTTGTTTGGTTTTTGATAAACCACCTGGCCACAGGTTTGCCATCTCTGCAAAGCACCACCGGCTGTGGCTTCCTATGTAGCGATGGTCATGGGCTAAGCGGCTAAGCACCTGCGACTGGGTACAAGCATGGAATGTAGGGATCTATCCAACAACATTGGGATTGATCTGCATGGACAATCACCATTTTTAATAGGTACATCATCAGAATTCATCTGTAAATGAACCATTTTCCATAACTATGTCAAATAACCAGAGGGTATCCAAGCAAGTTTTTGGGATGAAGCTAGGAGGATGGTGTTTCAATCACCGTGGAATACCAAGATGTTGCCATCGGCGAAGACCTCGATTTTTGTCCTTTGGCCATCGGTCGATGCTGTGTTTTCCATGATTTTTTTGGGTCAATGACTGGAGCTGAGCCATGATGAATCATAATGATATGCCACTCATTGGTTTCCCTGAACATCCCTGAACATCCCGTGGCTCATTGAATCTGGGTCCCTGATTTTGGTACATAGATCACGTTTGGGGACTTGGGGGGAAGCTCATCGCGAAGCCTTGGGAGGAATCGCTAAGCTTGCAGTTGATCAACATTGCGTGCGTCGCAGGGTTGTATGGCTTGCTTGCTCTGAGACATCAATCTCTACATATGATATATGTGCTTCTGTGTATATATCTACACACACACACATGGACGCTTTCATATGCAGAGAATCTGTTGCACGTCTTAGTTGTGTGAGAACTATCAACCCTTCTGGTTTTTGAACACAATCAAACAATCAGCATTCACGATCCACCAAGTGAGCCAGGCCAGGTGTTTGAAGCCATGACATTCCCATGGTATCGGATGACAGTTCCGCCGGAGTGGCGCTGTCCCAACTGTAGGCGCGGCTTGCAGAATGTAGACTGCTGGTGTGGCAGTCAAAGCAGTGAAGTGACACCCCGTCCTTCCGACTTAAGCAAGACCCAAAAGATCTACACCGACTTCCTGAAAAGGGAGCCCTTTGACCAGATGCGGCAGCGTCTTCTGCAGCGTGGCCAGCGACAGCTGAAGTCGCAGGCGGAGTACTTGCTTCAGCACATGGGTCTCAGTGAACATCAGCTGCAGAAAGGACTAAGCCAAGGGAAGGTCGGCTCCGGGTCGGACACCTTAAAGCTGCAGCTCCAGAAGCTTCAGCAGTCGACCTCCCTCCCGCAGCTCAGTTCCAGATCTCGCTCCGTTCGAAGCTCGCTATCTCGAGGATCTGGGGCTTCTGGGGAAGCTGGGCCACAGGACCCAGTGATGGCATACATCATGCATGGACCGCCAGCGTACTCGCCAACATTGGCCGGAATGGCATCCGCAGCATCCGCAGCACTTCCTTGAGAGTCGCATGTGACACCGCATGTGTTTGCGTGCCGACTGGATACTTCAATAGTTGCCATGGTCACAAGTACTCTAGAGGCTTGTGCTGTTAGGTACAACGGGGCCTGTCTCGGATTTGGAATCTCCAAAGTCCCGTGCAATTCATATTTATTCATATTGATTAGCATCTTCCTGATTGAACTAGCGATTTGGGATCTGGGTACCACAAAACACAGTTCCATCATTTTACCTTTTGAGACACACCCAACTGTTTTACTGAAGTCACTGAAGTCGTCTTGCTCCCAAGGAGCATGAGCTTCAGCACAGGACGATATGCTCCCGGCGTTTGAGAAATCTGCAGCCTTGTTGATGGAGCCTGGTTGATGTTTCAAACATAAGTAAGGCTTAAAGCCTAGGCCCTAGGCGTGCAATAAAAAGGGGATTATTCACATCCATAAATCCATAAATCCGTGGAATGGGCGTCACTAGGGGTCAAACCGTTTTTTGACCCACACATTTTCCAAGGCGGCAATGCCTTCGCAGAGATCTGACTCGGTTCGGTCTTTGGTGATCTCACGCCATCCACTTCCATGGCCTTTGGGTCATCGGCTGTGGCGATTCGCCACTCCGTTGCCACAATGAAGCCCTTGTATCGATGTCCAACTTCAGCCTCTGGTGGCTATGAGTTGAATACCATGTCTTCACAACATCTTATTTGGACTTGGACTGCAGAATATACACCTTCCGGTTGGATCACTAGCGTTCGTATTATTGGAATCTTATATACATTTTTGTTACAGAGTTTCCAATCCTTGGTGATGATTCTTGAATGAGGTCACTAAGAGTTGCTTAGAGTATCTTCATCACCATGAAAGGTCTGTTTGAGGCTGGCGGATGGACTTTCTCCCATGCGGGATGCACATGACAGCCACAGTGTACATAGGGCCCAAGGGGCCCAATTTTCAGTCTCCAGGAGGAAACTGCGCAGATCCATACTTGTAGCCAAACATTGAATTACCTCCCAGAGCGACCGAATTCACGAAGGCCAAGCATTTTCCGCCCAAGCTCGTGCCCAAGGCAGTTTGGGAGACCAAGGGCACAAAGGGTGGAGTCAGTAGTGATGTCAACAGCACCAAAATTGGTGCTGTCAACAGCGCCAAGGAAGGTGATTATTGTTGAGGAAACACCCCTCGAGCCCATGGATCAGTGGATCAATCAGTCAGCATGGTGGTTGACCTGGTGCCAGGTCGGTACAGGACGTTTTTCGATGCCAAAAAGTCGCCTCTTTAGATGGGTCTAGAATGGTCTAGAGGGGTTTGATAGTTTCCTTTCAAAACTTTGGATGGTGCAGCCATGTTTGATGACTAGCAGGTGAGGTGCTGGTCCTGCGCGCTGGGTGCTTTGTCAGGATTCAATGAAGAGAACTTTGGCTCAAAGAGCATTTCAAATCAGAATCAATCAGCGAACGAACTGAGACAGATTTGACAGAGAGGCTTTCAGCCAAGTCCAGCCTCTCAGTTTGGCCACTTGCCACCAGGTTTTTGAGGTATCGTAAGTGAGCTAAGTGAGCTCCACAATAGTACAAAAGGCATTGCAGCAGCTCAGTCTGGGCCAAATGTGTTTCACACCATGCCCTCGGCCACTCGCGAACGACTCTCTGATGAGGACTTAACATTCTGCGGCGAGAAAGGCTGAAACCTGGTGGGCACGTCATGGGACATCTAGGAAGGCCATTTATGTGACTTGCTAAAACTGGAACATTCTGATCATGGTAGATTGGTATACGGTATACATATAAATACATGTTTTTACATATACTGTATAGGCATCTACATAAAAAAAATATCAGGATCAAACACATATTAGGATCAATCAAAACTGTATATATATATTATTACATATACTTACACTTATACATGTTGTATGATGTTGCAGACGGTAGCTCACACACTACGCTTTCCCAAAACTTGCTGCAGGAAGAGCTCAACAGCGTCCGTGTGCTCGTGGCAGGAGATGCAGCTGTTGGCAAGTCGTGATCTCAGAGACCTGCGGAAGCACTTCAGGGAGAGTCGTTTGACGTAGGGGATATCAGGATAATAAATATCATGGTAAACAAGCCCGTATATGAATGTATATGACATGTAGGGTTGTCCAAAACCGGGGGAGAGGTATGGCAATTCATGGCAGTTATACTTACATAGTTCAATGCAAGCAGAGTTGCATAGCTTGACTTACTGGACTGCTTCGAATGGATCCAATGCTGAACTGAAACTACACACGCACACATTTGTTGCTTCCATCAGAGTCAGCATTTCAGTTAGGACGCGCGTCTGCGAGCTTCTGTGCAACGGTGCGCCACGCCCCTTCGAACCATCTGATTTCTGTTCATACTTCGGAACCTGAGATATACTCTCGAAAGGTGAAGGTTTGAGCAATGAATTGTATCAGTTCTATTGTGATTCTTAGGCAAATATCAGTGTCCGATCCTACAACCTGTTTTCATATATCTTAAGTGACTTTAAATTGCCAAGACCTGTGGGGTAGGAGTGGTCGCAATTTGATGCCTGCAACATATTTCTTGCTGACAAAGCTTTCTCAAGCTCTCAAGTGAGCAGGTTAGGTTCACTGCATCATGCTGTGTGAGAAACCCAAAGACCCAAGTGGTAGTATGGTGTCTCATCCACGACTAATTCTTGCAGGAAAGGCCAGCCATTTGAGACAATGCCTAGCTGCCCAGTCTGCCAGCCAATTCCCTTGTTTGCTTAATGAACAGTTGGTAATGCATCCCATCATTCGACCATGAATAGGGGTTTGAAATCATTCCATTGCCAGGGGTATACCTTCAATAGACCTCTATTGGGGACAGTTTATGGTTGGGTTTACCACATTATATCCCATAGGATCCATGTATGCTATATATGGTGACATTTACCATCAATATACCCCCAATGTTAGCATATATACCATACATGGATCCTATGGGTATAAACATCTTGCCTCATAGCATAGTCACTCATGATGTGGATGATTCGCAGGGTGCCATCAGGCAATACACAGTCCATCGGTGCTAGCAAAGTATAGCACCGATCCGGGCATCCGGGCATCCGGGTATCGGCATGGCTTGATGCCTTGAGGATGGGCGAGAAGAGCAGCGATTGTGTGAGAGTTGCCATCAGATGCCGCCCACCCAGTCAGAAAGAGTCTCTTGGTACCACTTGGGCCCCGAATCCACTGCTGAATCACCATATTCCCCAGCTGAATGTAGAGCTGGGTTCATTGCTGCCACATTTTTCTGACCCATCCCGGCCCGTCCCCAAAGCTCCTATTGTTGGTCATAGATCCGATTAAATATCCCCATTCAATGCTGGCTTTATTAATTCACACCTCCAGTCCAGTATGCCAAATATTTTCCAAACATGTTCCCATCATTTCATCCTCATTAAATCCCCGTTGAAGTGCTGAGTTTTCTGGATCTCCCAGGATCAACAATGGAGAAGAGAGCATCGTCGAGATGACTGAGGCCTCAAATGAGCAGTGGCTAATTCCCTGTTGGTTGATGATAAGGAGTTCTACATGTTCTACTTTCTTGGGGATTGTCATAATTTAATATAATTTATTGGAATCCCTCTTGACCAATCAGTGTAATGGAATGACAGAGGGTTTTGTTAATTAGCGTAGACATGGGTATCACTCAGATGAAAACCTCCCACAGCGGCGCAATTTGGTCCTTGCAAGATGGTGACATCCAGTTGTAAGTTGGTTTTCTAAACCCCTATCGACATCAATTGACTATAGATACATCATACATCATCTACCATCATCTACCAGCATCTACCATCATCTACCATCATCTACCATCATCTACCATCATCTACCATCATCTACCATCATCTACCATCATCTACCATCATCTACCATCATCTACCATAAACCGTCAGTAACCCTGCTTTTTCAACCAGCTTAGCTATCATGGATGCATCATCTTGTTGTTTCACTAGGCCTTCGGGGAAGAAGGCGAACAGGGACAAGTGGTGCTCAGCGATCCTCATGGCCACGACGAGCCGGCGAAATTCGCCTTTGAGCCACGGAACAACCGCGCTGGTGAAGCCCTATTTCGGGGTCCAACGGGTTCAACTGAAATGGGGAATGTATGATATTGTAGCCAATTTTTCATACCCCCAGTACAAAATCAGGGTTCCGTTTGGATATTTCATATCATGGGATATTTCATTTCAATCTCGGGGGTCCGAAAAATAGTTAAATAGTGATCTGTTTTTCAGCATCAATAGAACCCACCCATATTCATCAACGGGAATCCATTAAACCTGCGTTGACATTCATCCTGGCTGTAGGGGTGACATCCAACTTTGCTACTGGAATGGTACCCCGCCCAGATCTTTACAGCCAAGGACATCGTGTTTGGCCTTTCAGTGGCACAAGTCCAGATCTACGAATCAGTAGGAAAACCAGCCCCTTGGATTGATTATATGCTTCTTGTTATATGAATTATATCATTCTGGTTGTTATTACTTATTTCATCTTATTTCTATGATTGTCAGCAACCATTTGTTTTATACATTCAGCAGTTGCATAACTGGCAGAGATAGCTGCTGAACTGCCTTGAGGCCCTCCACAAGACCTTCGAGGGCTACAATGGTACAATTTTCGCTTATGGCCAGACTGGCAGTGGCGCCTTCGATGCACAGCACGACGGCACCATGCGACGACGCTGCGGGAATGACTTGAGAGAGTGAAACAGAGTGTCAAAAAACCTTTGATTTGCAAAATAATTTCCCAACATTTGCATTTTGAGTGAGGAAATAAACATAAATAAACTAGAATAGACTCATCATTTGGAGCAGCAGCTGAGGCAAAAGTTTCACAATGACCGGCGCTCCTGGAGATTTGCGTGGCATCATTCCACGAGTGAATGAGGCGCTCCATGGTGCAATCCATTTGGGTGTTTCCTCAGCTATTGGGGGGTACTATTCAATAGCTGAATGGTTCATTTCATCGAAAATCCTAGAAAATCCGGATGATTTTTATGAAATGGAAAGAGGATGTGAATCTTGCAAAGTTCTACTTGCAACCAAGCAGATCTCAGACGTGGCTTTCCCAGATCTTGGGGTGTGCAGGAGCTTTTCTCATACATCGCTGAGAAACAATCGAGCTCCACCTGCAGGTTTCTGGTGATGTGTTCGTTGCCTGGTTTCATTGGCCCAACAGCTGACATCCTGATCACTTGGTAAGTCTGGGAACTCCATGGTTTTCCATGGTCTTCGGTTACCACAGTTTTTCCCAGAAACCCACCATGTCGTGACACGCATGGCATGATGCAACCCGGTGTTTTTGTCTGAGGTTCTTCGAGATTTACAATGAGATCATTTTTGACTTGTTGAACCCTGTATCAGACCGCAGCAAGCTGGGAGGTGGTCTGCAAATCAAAGAGCATCCAGTCATGGGTATCTATGTGAAAGACTTGACAGTCCCTGAGCTGAGCATTGGGCACCTCTCGTTTCAGTCGCTATGATGATATGATCCCCTGGCTGGATCTTCATCCCCTCCCATGGTGCCAAGATGTGCTAAGTTGTGCCAAGTGCTGCGGAAATCACCACCCGTGGCCATAAGGAGATCGTGGCGGAGGATGTGACCAAGGTGGAGACCCTGCTGGAGAATGGCAACAAGAGCCGGGCCGTGTCCTCGACGCTCATGAACTCCACCAGTTCCAGGCCGGGGCCGCAGCGCCGAGAGAGTGGAAAAATGGGGGTAGAAGAAAAGTGGTTGTCATGAAAATGTCATGAACATGTTGTGAAGAAGAAGATTGGAATGCTTTTTGTGGTTAGGCGGAAGATAGATTGGGCAGTATGTTTTTTTTTTAGGCGGAAGATGAGTTTCAGTGTGGACCGATCCACTACTGAGCAAGTGCCGAAGTCCAAGCTGTTGCTCTTTAGTCTCCCAAGTCTCCCTCCCGATTGGTGGGAAAATCAGTAATTATTTGGGAGTAGTCTATATTTGATGTAGCACATTCTATATTTGGGAGTTTCTAATGGTAATTATCAATCAATCATGGTTTCCTGATGCTGTGAATTTCTTATGCCAGCAACGTTTTGTCCGCGAGGTCGCACTCCATTTTCACCATCAAAATTCATCAAAAGGACGAAGACGACACTTCCAGGCAAAGCGCGAAAACCATGGGGAAAACGATGGGGAAAACCATGGGAAGATCTTCAAAGTGGGGTTTATCAGTGGCCAAAACCTGGAACCATTGGTTTCATGAATGATAATGATCCATTGGGGCATCCAGAATGATTACGGTCTACTGAGTCTACTACTTGAATATGGATGAATATGGATGAATATGGATGACTATGGTGATGAACCGCATTGCCAGGTCTCATTCCAAGAGGGCATGTATTTTGAGTTGACAAAGCCCCCCCATTCTGAAAAAGGTTACGTGCCCACAACTTGGGTAGTAGTTGATCTAAGAAGGTTTCAAATTCACGACATGAAGACCCCAAGTTGTTCGTCTTAAAGAACAGTAAACACCTAACTCTGAAGAAGCAATATCCCAATTGAACATTGGTATCGTATCAGAATTCCAGACATGGAAAACAACACCTAGATTCAGATAGATGTCCAGCAAGTTCCTGTCTATTACATCATAGAATCCCTTTCTATAGCATAAGCGTCTGCTCAAAATCGGACATATTTCGAGAAATTCCATGTCAATAGCTGTTGTTTTCCTTAAGTTTCTCATTTAAACTATGGTTGCTAACAAAATACATAAATATAGAGTATACATATCATACATATATATATATGTCATATGTAGTTGTGTATATATATATAATAAATACTACATATGGTATAGTTACTTTTATAACTAACTTAAAAAAAAAAAAAAAACAAACTATGGTTACTATCTAACTTTGATCTATATATATATACACGTATATATAGCAAGCACCAATGGCAGGAACGTCTTTGCCAAGCTGAACTTGGTGGACCTGGCGGGGTCGGAGCGGCAGAAGGGCACCGGGGCCACGGGGCAGACGCTGAAGGAGGGCGCCAACATCAACAAATCGCTGAGCGCCGAAGCACAATGGCCGGCTGGGAAACCACTGGCATAAATGATTTAAATGGGGGTAGATGACATTAGATGAGGTAGGTGATGAATCACTTTGAATTTTGATTTCATGGGATTTGTATATATTGGGGATGGAGGACGGAATCTAATGGGGTTATAACCTCTGGTGATCTTACAGTTTGCGAACTGGAAGCCATGGCCCATTTAAATTTCGATGACTAACTGATGATATTTAGCTATCTAAAATGGTGACTCTTTATATTTTATGAGTATATCTTATGGATATAATATCTCGTGGATATGTTTTGAATGTTTTCTTTTCAGCAAGATGGGAATATCTTATGTTTTTTCTTGATGTGTATATCTTATTTACCATTTAAGGGGCAATCTGTTGGGAACCTCTGATGGGTAGATTGTAGATATTATCTAATTTTCACAGTCCAATTTTGATGTTGTTGTGTTTTTTTTCCAAGTCTCAGGATATTTTGCGCACCATTTTGAGATATCTGATTCACCGTTTAGGACATCTTTTGGGAATTATATCGGTTAAGAGGGATCGATCATATTCAACAAATGGGCACATGCTTGGAACTACTACATAGAGTTTCCCAAGCACATTGTAGATAATTTTATACCCTCTGGTGAACTAACATAGCTATGGAAAATCAGTTCACCAGAGGGTATCTTATGGGGGTGTCTATTGGGATATCTTCTGGGACCTATCGCCAAGATTTTTTTGGTGATTTACGGGAGCCATGGTGGATATTAAGCATCAAACATGTGATGTAACGGGAGCCATGGTATAAAAGTTTCCGGACTCCAATTTTAACAGCTGTGTTGAATCATGTTGAATAATGTTTTCGCAGCAGTTGTTCTTTGGGGAAGCCTGGAAACTAATTCATGATTTCTTAATGATATTTTTCAGCGATATTACTGCACACAAGTCAAGAGCAGTTTTGAATTGTGTTTTTATATGTTTTTATGCTACAAAGTGCTTTGTGCAGTTTCCCAAAGAAAACCTGGAACTAAGTTTTGTTCATCAATTATGAACGTTAACCCAACAAAAACCAGAAACATTTTCACTGGGGGGACTCACGATTAACCATTACATAAACCATTACATAAACCATTACATAAACCATTACATAAACCATTACATAAACCATTACATAAACCATTACATAAACCATTACATAAACCATTACATAAACCATCACAAAAGAACCTTAGGGAGAAATTTTGGTAAGACGTTAACCATTTACATTCAATCCTAGGAACATTTAGGCCACTGAACGAAAGTCTGGCAAACAAGGATAGCCAGTTGCATAACCCGAGGAATCAGTAGCTATGCGGCTATGCGGAGAATTTGAGACCAATTGTGTGATGTCTAGTCTATTGGGCGAGAAAATTTACCATCTTCTGTGCAGCGGAGAAATTCTGGCAATGGACAATGGACCATGAACATTTTGCATGATAATGTCATGAATGCGTAGGTGATTTCCATTGACAGGTACATAATATTGTTGGAGGGTATACATGAGGCCTTCAACGGAAAAACCATGGCAAACAGTTGGAAAAGTTACAGTTTGTACAGTTGAAACGTGTGGGTTAGCACTGCTTTGCCGAACGGAAAAAGGTTGTTCGGTAGTCGTAGCAACTACTTGGCTGCAACTTAGGTGCTCTTGGGAATGTGATCAATGCACTAGTGGAGATGCTTGGCTTTAGCAGATCTGATCCAATTTATCCACATTTATCCACTATTCTCTTTGCACACCGCAAAGGACAGCGAACGGGAAGAAGGTCTTCATTCCATATCGCAACTCCAAGCTGACGCGAGTCTTGCACCTTGCACTGGGATTGGGATTTGAGGCTCTGCCAGGTTTCTGGTCCTGGACAGATCATCACAGCGGTACTGTAGATTGAGAGGTCACTTGGGACCCGGCCATCAAAATAGGTCGGGCAGTGTCGAGTGTTGCTGACCGCAGCACAGGCAAGAATCCCTGGGCGGGAACTCTTTATGCACGATGTTGGCAACTCTCTCCCCTGCAGCTTGCAACTACGAGGACGGAACTGTTTAAAAGTCGCAACTAAAAATAGGGAGAAATGATGATCAACCATGGGGCATGGTGCAAATTTCAAGGCAAACTATGGCAAACCACAGTTAGCCTTTGGATGCTTTGGGGAGTCTGAGAAGCGAGCCTGAGACTCTTGATCCGGTGTCAGGAGACAATGTCAACATTGCGCTATGCGAATCGCGCGAAGGCCATCAAGGTTTCTGCAACGAAGAATGAGGAGGCTTCACAGGCTGGAACCTGTGTCTGAAAATAGGGTATACCACCAATTTCTTTATTGGAACATTCTGGAAAAATAGTGCTTGTTCTACAACCAATGGATTGAATGGTCCCCCATTTTCAAAACCCAATTTGTGTAAGAAGCAGTCGTGCACCGCTTGATGGTTTCGAATATGCGCCACAGTCAATCGATCGTCCGGCATATGAGTTGGGAGGCTCATGCACCCACCAGTGGATAATATATTATGCTACATAATATTATATTAGTACTATATTAGTACTATACTAGTACAATATTAATATTATATTAATATAATATTAATATTATATTATAAATACATTTGATATGTTATATTAATATGTTATATTAATATTATAATAAAATTATATTAATATTATATTAAGATTATATTAATATTATATTAATATTATATTAATATTATATTAATATTATATTAATATTATATTAATACTATATTAATATTATATTAATATTATATTAATATTATATTAATATTATATTAATATTATATTAATATCATATTAATATTATATTAATATTATATTAATATTATATTAATATCATATTAATATAATATTAATATGATATTAATATAACATATCAAATGTATATATAATATAATATTAATATTATATTAATATTATTTTAATATTAGTTTAATATTATTTTAATATTATTTTAATATTATATTAAAATTATATTAATATCATATCAATAGTATATTAATATTTTATATTAATATTATATTAAATATAATATTTATATTTTATATTAATATTATAGTAAATATAATATTACCTACAGGCCCCGTGTGTTGCCCAAGCCCAGAATAGCGTAAATTACAATGATTTTCTGTTCACACTATACATATCATATAAATTCTCCCACCCCCGTTAAACTTCTACATTCATTGAAGATTCTTCAATACGGGTTTAATTCTCCCACCCCCCTTAGACTCTTATATTCGTTGAAGATCTTCAATAAGGGTGAAATTTCCCACTCCCGTTAAACTCTTCCATTCATTGAAGATCTTCAATAAGGGTTTAATTCTCCCACCACCGTTAAACTCTTCCATTCATTGAAGATCTTCAATAAGGGTTTAATTCTCCCACCCCCGTTAAACTCTTACATTCATTGAAGATCTTCAATAAGGGTTTAATTCTCCCAACTCCGTTAAACTCTTACATTCATTGAAGATCCTCAATAAGGGTTTACTTTCCCACCCCGTGGAACTTCTACATTCATTGAAGATCTTCAATCATCATCATCATCATCATCATGAAATTTGCCGGGAACGTCCCTGTAAACTTCCGGGCAACACACAGGGCCTGGCCGTAATATTAATATTCTATATTAATATTATGTATATATATATATTTCTACACAATCACTCTTTAGTGAATTCAATCATGATTGATGGTAATGTGACATATCCCTATCACTCCCCAGAGCCTGAGTGGCTCGACCTGCAGGTCTCACGTTTGAAGGCAGAAGTTGAAGAGCTGAAGAAGAAACTCGCAGCTGTCGACAGTGGAGGCCAGTCCCGAAAATCGCGATGTCCAGTGGTTTGGTACTGAGACCTGCACTGAGACCTGCGCCGCTGATACCATCCCTTAAAGCAGCTGCTGATGCTTAGAATTCGGCCTTATGGGTGCTTTGTTGGTGAAGATTCGCCCTAAACAGAAGCCCTAACCTGTTGGTAAATGGCATAGGAAATCGCCGAACTAGAGGGAGCTTTTATAGCTGACAAAATCATATGTTTGATGACCCCGAAGAGGATATTATGTGGATATACAACCAAAACAACATGATAAACTCATTCTCCCGTCTCCCGACATCCTTCTTGATGTATAGATGGTTTTCCTATTTAGATACCCATTTAGTTCAGGGAATTCCCCCCAGCCGCTAGCCATGTTTGATTGAGGGTAACATATGCCAACAGGTGGACCAGGTAGAGGCGGCATGACAGCAGCAGAGAAGGAGGCGGAGCAACAGAAGTTCCAGAAGCAGTTGAAGGCCCAGCGATTTTGTGGCGCTTTTGCAGAAAAACCACTGCATTTCAAGCTGACAATCTAGAATTTAGGCTTTGTCTGAAAAGAGGCGAATGCACTATAATTAGAAACCAGTGGATGGAATGGAGCACCCCATTTTCCGACAAAACCATACGCCTAGGAGGAGTATAAATGGTTTTCCGAGCTTTAGCTGCCACGTCGGGTCATATGTCGTGTTTTTTTTTTTCCGTTTTCCCAACTTTGAGCCACGAGTCATCAGCCCAGTCTTTTTCCATGGAACAAACATCATCCCAGTTTCTATGAACACAATTTTGATCCGCTGCCATCTGGCATCAACCCAGAAAGTGCATCAATTTAGATCTCAAAATTACTGACCCCCCAAATCTGAATGGTTCAACACAAAAGAAGGCCGCCTGTTGATGATGAGATTCTCAACTCCGCAAAGTTGTGGTGGTTTTAGATGACCAAACATTACCAAGTCTGTGATTTCTGCAGGAGATGGAACTGATGTTGAACAACAACTGGGAAGAGAAAGCGAAGCTCAGTGAGGCATCAAGGGTCAAACTGGGGTGCATGGGCGATCGCGGAGGTGATTTTGTGCATCCACATATGGCTTCATTATGGCTTCATTATGGGTTCTGCATAATGTTTGGACATCTTTGACTTCGAAAAACATGGGATGGTCCTTCGGCAGGAGCATGAGCGGCAGATGCAGCGCTTTCGAGAAGAGCGCGAACGTGCGGCACATGCTCTGGAGGAAGAAAGGCAAAAACGCTTGCGGCTGTTGCAAGAGAAGACCCTGGTCGGAAAACGGTGGGATTCACTCCGGAATTCACCAATAATGGATAATAATGGGGAGATTTATTGGATGCAATATTTATATATATATAATTATGATTAGTGAGGGTATATTTTGGTATATGTGAAGTACATTTTTTTTGTTTTTACAGCATATAATATTTATTGCCAACAATGTTATATATGTATACATACCGTATGTCTACATATGTTTAGTATAGTACATTTGGGTGTGTCTCGAATTCCATCCAAAATTTGGGGTGGACCCCCCAGAAAAAATAGGGAAAAAGATGATTTTTTAGTGGATTTAAGGATTCCCTATTTTCAAACCCAGTTTTGTTTTCCTTGGCCCTACGGGACCAGTAGCTGCCCACCTTTTGATGTGGATTTGTTGTTGATCCTGGATATCCACTGTCCACCAATCAGTGATGTTTTTCATGTATATGCAAAGGAGTACTGATCTTGAAGCTTATATTTCTAGCTGTAATTTTTGATCGTGTCTTTTTACATTTTACAATGCCAACACCTTCTTCTTCTTCTTCTTATCGGTATCTGCCCAAACATCACCAAAAACGTCTACAAAATCCCCCAAACCTTCTCTTATCCAATTCTATTCATGTGGCAAATCCAAATAGTCAACCCATCCCAACTAGGGGATGTTTTTTTTTTTCACCCATTTCTGGTGAAGATTTTCCCAAGGAATGACTTGGAACTCTCCCTGCGCGGCCTGGTGGACTTGGTCGCGTCTGCCAGCTTTGAGGAACCCCTTGCTGTGGCCGGGGAGGCCCATGCCTGGCTGAAGTCTCACCGCTCCTTCAGGCGGTGGACATGGCACGGAAACTGTAGGGAGTGTTATGACAGTTGTATATACTGTATATTTTTGTGTGTACACTGTATATAGAATTGCATAGAAGTTTCTAGACATATATATATATATTAACATATATATATTAACATATATATATATTAACATATATATAGATATATAGAACTAATACACGAGAATTCACAACACCATTTAAGTAATTGGTACTTGTAAACATCCAAAGTTGGAAAAACTGGGAGGGCCAGGTTCGAAGATGGGAACGCCCAGCGACTGACCCCCAAGTCGCCACTGGTACAATCAGGTACCCCTATTCTCCCATAAAAAGGATCATTTCCCATTAAACTGGCCTAAAGGGAAACTTTAGGAATGGCGTATTCCACCGTGGATAAATCATTATATATAAATCTAAGTGCCTGAGGTTGGTGAACCAGTTCCTTTCACCACCGATCCTCTGGGAGGCAAGACACGGAGGCTTTGTCCCAGCAGCTGAATTTGGTTCATGTCTTCAAGCACGGCTTCGATGAGGACCGGGAGCTGTGAAGTGTTGGCTGATCCAGCTGAGTTACTGATGTTTGGTGGGCCCCCCCCGGCACAACAGCTAAGTCGGTTTATAACTCGTTTGACTAGGCTTTATGGTAGATATAGCATGAGGGCTTAGAAAGCAACTTATAACAAGTGGGCACCACCTTGTGTTAATGGCCCTTCGGTGGCTTCCCAGCTCAAAACATCTCAGTCATGATAGACTTGCATAAACAAAAACATCAGCATCCAATATCATCATCGAACATTTGACTTAGCCACACATCACTTGCCCGTTGGCAACGTTGGTAATTAAACATAGCTATGGATAGTGGCCCATTTAGTTCGTTGATTTTCCCAGCTATAAACCTCCATGTATGGTTTGGGGGTCTTCCGGCTGGCCATGTTTGATGACACCAGAGGGTACATCCTATTACTGTAATACTTCATTAAATCCCAATAAACCCTACTAAACCCCTATGTACTATGGCTGTAGCACCGGTATCTCCCTAATTAGTACATCACTTAACATCCGGATTCCATTGGACCTCTGCCGGATTCCCGGATTTCCGGGTTCCCGGTAGGACCTGAAGCTTTGGGGCGAAGGCGCTGAAGCGGGAGATGCCACGTTGCAGATCATGGGGCTGGGCAGGTGGGGGACCTGGGGAAAGGTGCCAAAGATCCATGGAATCGGGGACATGTTCAGGGAAATTTGATGAAATTTGGATATTTTACAGAAACATAGGAGAATTCATGGTAATCACTAGTAATCACCCAAAAAATTACCCCGTTCCAGTGGTGAATGATCATTTTCCTGATAAACAATTGGGGTATACCCCATTTTCAGGCACCACTTGGAGGTTGCCCAGGATTCCAGCGAAGCGCTGCAGGTCCCTGCCTAAACTGGAGAAACTGCGGAAAGGGGTGGAGAAGCTGGTGCAGCTGGAGGGTACCTTGATTGCTAGCGAGAAGTTCTTTTTTCCGATCGGATGTGATGAATGTCCATATAATATGATATACAATGATATACATCTGCAATGTATATGATATAGTGTAATTGTGACGAATGTAGTCCAATGTAATGTCATGCAATGCAAGTACATAATGCACTCTTATTTTGTGTGATGTAATTTATTGTAATGGCAAGCGAATATAAATCCGCCCGCACCGAAGGTGCCAAGGCGTGGTAGTTTAGCAGTGGATGCGACCGGACAGATCTGTCAGACTGGTACAGCTTCAGCTGGGGGGGGCCCTTGTTCGCCAAAAGTCGGTTCCCCGCTGTGGTACTTTGCGCATTTTGCAGATCGGCCCAACATTCGGCCAAATGCACCGTTTCGATCCGACCTGGACGCCACATGGGCTCCTTGGGGTCAACTTCGGCCAACAAGGCCCCAACTTCGGCCCAACTTGGACCCACTTGGCTGCAACGGTACTTCGGCCCAACTTGGCTCCAACATGTCGCAGTTTGGCTGAAGTTGGACCCGCTTGGGAGCAACTTCGGCCCACATGGCTTCAAAGTGACTAACACAAGCCGAACTAGTCAAAACGCGCCTTTCACTGATATTTCCCACGTTTTGTCGGCATCGATGACGCTTCGTCGTGTTGAGCAACGTTCCCCGTGTTGTGTCTCCGTTGGGCCCAACTTGGCGTGAAGCTGACGCCAAAGGTCCCAAGTTGCGCCACTTTGGACGTGACTTGGACCTTCATGCGCATCACATGGCTTCAATTTGGGGTACATTTGGACCCACCCTCAGCCCTGCCTGACTCATTGGCTCCAACTTGGACAGCGCAGCTGCCTCTGTGGGGGCCCAAGCTGGGCCAACACTGGCCAATTTTGCGGACTCAGCGCGACGCGCTGAAAGCTTGCATTTTTACGGCTGTTTCCAGCGTTTATTTGGCTTTGATGCGGGTTCGTGCAAGGCAATGTTGCTCTGCTCACATTGGGCAACTTTAAGCTTAACTTGCGCACAAACGTGCCCATGTTGCGCCATGTTGGGCCCCAGTTGGGCTCAACTTGGGCCCAGGTTGGAGCCAACTGGCCCCAGTTCGGCGCAAGTTAGGCCCTAAGTTGGGCCGAAGCGGGCTCCTGACTTAAGACCAAGGACGGCCAAGTTTGACCCCAGTCGGCTTTGTTTGGGCCAAGTACGCCCGCTCGTTTCCTCTCTATCCAATTCTCTGGGTGCGGGCGGTTCTCGTCGCGAAGCGATTCGAATAAATATGGTTGCCTTTGCCTTTTGCATGCTGATTAATATTGCCGTGTGCATGACTTGGCATTCCAAGTGCATGCAGGTGAGTTCGGTCATATGTATCCAAACGAACCTCTGCGATAAGATGGCTATACGTAGGTCAACGCCTTGGTCCCACCTAGTTCACATCAACATGGCTGTGGATGCTCATCCGCTTCATGGATTTTGACGTGTTTTGACAATCCCCAAGTGTTCATTGATGTCCCCGTGGAAGGCTCATAAATAAAATTTCATGAGTCCATCTTTCCAGGCCCCAAAGATGTCAGGTCTCTTTATCCCCATCAAATGAGCCTCCATTCATTCGACTACCCATCTTTTCTTGAGGCTTTCAACTCCCCCCATTTTTCCATATATTTCCTATTTTCTGCTTTTTTGTTGTGATTTAGTTCCCAAGAAACAATAGCATACAATATATAACATTTTTTTGGGGACAATCCCACAGCCATTTGACCCATCGAGGTCAATGCGTCAGCGACGCCTGCGGCCTGGACATCAGCGTGAAACGCGCCACCGTGGAGTTGGACGCCTACCGAAGCAAAGTGCAGAGCCCTTGGGGTCCGCAATATGGTGATTTTACAACGAAGAATGGGGAGGTCCACCACTTAAATATATATATATTTAAAAATAGACGATTATTTGTGTATATATTGATATGTATATATATATATTGAGATATATATATATATATATATTATATGTGTATAAATATAAAAAACATATATAAATAAATAAATATAAATATAAATATAAATAATAAATATAAATATAAATATAAATAAATAAATAAATAAATGATACATATGAGGTTTTCGAAGAGATTTGATCGTGAAGGGCCGAAAAGGCGCCGTGCCGTGCCCCAGCTGCCATTGAGGCGAAATCCGCGAAGAAGCAGAGGCTGAGAGTCAACGGCAGGCGCAGAATGTTGATTCGTTTTTGGGTGATTTACCCATAGATAGATAGATTTGATTGGTTGGATGGATGGATGGATGGATAGATATTCAGACAATTTTACCGTGATTGACCTACAACCTGGGTGATTTTGTTTGGCATTTGAGCATCAAAAGTGGTGTTTGCACCAACAAAAGTGTTAGTATGATCCAAGTAGGATGGGTTTTGAAGGCATTTTAACATTTGGGTTTCCATGGTTTCATATTACCCAAATGAAACATGGGGAATCAACCAATAACCATGGGATATAATGGGATATGCTTAGCACGTACCAACCACTAGGGTATGGCTCAAGTCTTTGGGGCACCTTGATTTTTAGGACAGTCCCAGTGGTTCAAGGGGACATTTGCAGGGTTTAGCATCCTGGAACTCGTGGCAGTTGACAGGGAACACACCATTTCAAAGAGTGTTTTCAACCAGCAATTGCGAATGTAAAACTGCAGATCACTTGACTTTGAGGCCACTATTGACCTATGCGTTATGCATTTTTTGGTAAGGTTTGAGGCCCTTCAAAATCATCAGCAAGTGCTTATGGTTCTAATTTCTTGCGCCCCAACAAGTTATTCAAAGCAGACAACTTAAAGTTGTTATTACACCACAAAACATTCAAACATGTGTGGGTGATATTTTTTTCCTCTGCGCTCCTTTTTTAATCCCCGCAAAAAGAATGGATTGACGTGAGTTTTCAACGTATCCAACCTGATTCCACCCCATATCTTTTGATGAAGTTCACATGTTTGATGCGAAAAAACACACCTTTTGGATGGCTCAGCCACTCGTCACTGAGGGGACCCCGGCCTTGGAGCGGATCGCTCAGATCCTCACGCTGATCCAGAAGCAGCTTCAGGCCGTTCCGGGGCAGCCAGCATTGAATGGAGACTTGACCACCAAGAAATAGCAGATCTAGCCACCATTTCATGGGATCTATGGCAATGTTTTTTTCCAAGAAACATTGGGAATCCAGCCACCAAGTAATGCTACATTTTTTCTGTGAACATTTGGCATTTGACCAACAAAGATATTTTTTTTGCGTAGCAAATGGGGATACAACCAATATACCCCTGCAATAGCCATCAATAACCAAGAGAACAGGTTGGTGGTTTCTTAATACTTGTCATTTTCTATCAGCTGGGTTGAGCCGTTTTTTGCCATGAGTGGGACGTGCTTGGTTGATGAATATTTCTGGAGTGTATAACATCCAAGAGTGATGAATCACATTGAATAGCTATAGGATGAGAAATGGTTTCCTGGGTTGACATCTATACAGGCCTGATAGATGTGATTATTCGCAGACCTCTTGAGGTCAAGGATGCCAAAGTGGTATACCAAACCCACCCTTGATTCTTGACACGAAGGAATTGTTAGGTTTCCCATGAAACTTGGGGATGTGAAACAAGCAAAAGAAGGAGTGTGTTGCTGATACAACCATCAAAGCTGGTTGGTGGTTTCAACTATTTATTCACCTTGCATCCTATTAAATTGGCCCATCACTACCTGCACTGACGACAATTTTGCGGATGGGGGCTCGACCACAGTACAACCAGTTTTTTAAAGGACTAGTCAGCGATCGCTGAGCACGAACATGTGAGAAGAACCCACGCAAGTTTCATTGCAGGTACCTTTTGGGTGTTGCATGGTATGACAGTGGGAATATCATCTCCAAATGGGCGCAAAAGAGGGAATTCTCCATTTCCATGGTTGATTATCTTATGGTGCCTTAATGATGTCCAACTATATAGTCATTTAATGCAATTTATTCGTATATCTATTTGGTCAATATCTCACTTTGACCCAGTTTCCAGCTCCATCATCTCCAGTTTCCAGCTAGGTGAAGCTAGAAGAATTGCACAAGCTCACAACGTTGGAGATGGGGCAGACGCATGGCTTCCCCTGAGATTTGCTGTGTCACCAGGGGTTGCAGGTTATGAAGCAACACAGAATTAGCAACAAGGGGATGGGAGTTAACCTATATACTAACCTTACTAACTTTGCTAACCAGGGTTTATATTTTGTTGTGTCATAACATTAAAACCATCATGGACCATTATCGACATGGCGGAATGAATCTCCACAGCAACCCTCGTACTGCAAGAATGACAGACAATGAACCCAAAGTGTCTGCTCAATGATAGTCAATGTTGCCCGCAGAACCAGACGTTCGCCCATGCTCACATAATTTCCAATTTTTGCCACGGTTTTAACAGTTCTCTCATCCAAATACATACGAATTCCCTCCATTGTTCCATCATTTTTCCCATTGATTCCATAATGTCGCATTTTTCCCACGACATTACCCTATATTCACTCAAAATCCACGGGAATTCATGTTTCCCACGGTTCCAAAATCATTACAGAAGGATATATACCTGCCAGCCGCTCAAACAATACGTATAAAGGTCTTATAATGGTTGTATATTTTATCTTGTCCCGAATACATACGCTTTATAATGCCGCTTTCTGCCCGAAAATCTGGGATCCGGGAGAGCCAGAAAAAACTCGGGTCGTTTTACCCGAAAAAACATAGGCTCCCGTCGCAAACGTCCGGATCTGTGCGCAATGTTGAAACATGATGGATGCCCGTCGCCCACTTCATTCAATCACACACACACACACGGATATATATATATATACACACATAATATAAATACATACGTGTATATATATTATATAATATGTATATATATATACATATTATATATACATATTATATACATATTATACACATATATATATTATATATATACACATATTATATATACATATTATATATACATATTTTATATACATATTATATATACACACATATTATATATACATATTATATATACATATTATATATGTATACGTATTATATATATATAACTATTATATATACACATAGATGCATAGATAGATAGATAGATAGATAGATAGACAGATAGACAGATAGACAGATAGACAGATAGACAGATAGACAGATAGACAGACAGACAGAGAGAGAGAGAGAGATATATATATATATAGATAGATAGATAGATAGATAGATCCATACATACATACATACAGACATACAGACATACAGACATACAGACATACAGACATCCATCCATCCATCCATCCATCCATCCATCCATCCATCCCGCCCGACTCCCGGCAACCCTGCCGCCATTGCTGGACCAAAAGTTGACTTCTACGCTGACCCAGGACCATTGACATGGTCGTGACCTTCTCTGAGGGCCTCTCTGAAGGACATTCATGGTGATTTAACAGGTGTGTATATATATATATATGTATGTATGTATGTATGTAATGTATGTATGTATGTATGTATGTAATGTAATGTAATGTAATGTAATGTAATGTAATGTAATGTAATGTAATGTTATGTATGTATGTATGTATGTATCAATGTATGTATGTATGTATGTATGTATGTTTCTAATATATATATATATATTTACATATGTATATGTATATATATATATAGAGTTTATATATATATATACATACATACATATACATATGTATATATTTTCATGGGATATATAACCAATCTGATACGGTTTTTGTGTCTGAAAATGAGGGATGTAGCCCCAATACATGGCCATTTTGAACAGGAAAACCAACATCCACTGGGATGTCAGGAGAGGTGACGAAAGCCGTCAGCGCGTTGCAGGCTCCAATGGGAAGATGGTGCAAAAACTCGGGGATTTTGCCAAACATGGGGATTTGAACCAGCATGAAATGTGACAAATAGGTGATTTTACCCAGGACTGGTGGATATGAACTACTAATCATCAGTTCTTGATAGACATGCCTTTGACATGGGTTAAGTTGAATCAGTCCAGTTGGACATCTACGAATCTTTTTCAGGAACCCGCTCAGAAGTGGTTGGTCGGGCACAACAGATCAAACAATCAGAAAAATGAAACAACAATTACCCTCTGGGAATTTAACGTAGCTATTGAAAATGGCCATTTATAGTGGATTTTCCCATGAAAAATGGTGATTTTCCATAGCTATGTTAAATAACCAGAGGGTAAACCATGCTGATCATGCTGGCAAAAAGACAGATTTCAACCATGCAAAACAACCAAAACCTCTTCCGCTGGGTCCCGGTAGGCCTTAATCTCCTCGCCCATTTTCGCGATGCCTGAGGGCATGCCACAGAAACCTTTGCGAGAGTCACTTGTCATGGTGACAGCAAGAAGTCCATCAAGAGACACGGGGATATTTATGCAATCGCGATATAAAACTACCCATTCTATGGGGATATGATATGATATAATGAGATGTATGGGATATATAATCAACAATATGACATGGGTTTGCCATGGTTTGTCTAAGAACCAGGGATACGGGATACTCGAAAATGGACCTTTTTTAGGGAAGACATTTATGATAAACCATGCGTAGGATTCTTTGGCCCACATGGGGATCGGGATCGGCCAAAACCTGCAAGTCTCAGATGAATTGGGAGATGAACAAGGAAAAAACAACCACCTATTTTGATGTGAACTACAGTGTGCTGGGTTTTGATAACAAATATAAGAAAAACCGCAGGACTATTTGAATGCACAGACTTTGATGATACTCACTCTTTCAAGATTCCGCTTTCAATGCGCAAGTTGTTTCTAGGCTGTCAAGAAAAGTCAAGCCTTGAAGCTGGCCGTGAACTAAGGTATTCTCCAGAGGAAGTGCAAGATACGCCCGAAACCACTGAGGCAGGGCCCCGCCATCAACTCTCAACACTCAGTTGATGTATGTTCCCACTGGTAAGCTACCATGGCCATGGAAAATTGCCATGTCCAACGGGTAAAGCCTCTACAAATGGGGCTGGGCATCCTGTATCATGGTGTATCTTATTGCATCGAAAAGATGACTGAAGAGACTGAAGTGCTTTTCTTTCATACATTCGGGGTTCCCTCCGGCCCCATCCCAATAAGACCCCCCTATCCCCAACATGAAGAGATTCGGCACCAGGCAGTTCTGCGTCAGCTGATCCGAATAGAAGGAGTCATTGGCAAAGCCAAGAAATCCGCGGCCGAGCTTCTGGCAAGGCATGCGATGGAGATGATGTAACTGATATACCCTGGAGTTGGGTGATGGTGATGATACTCATCCTTTCTACACAGACTTCAATGGCTATGGATCAAGGTTTTGGCCCAAACTGGATAGGTTCAGATTCCCAAAACGTTGGTGGCCCCCAGAACTGGTCACCATGCGCACTGCGTACCTTCCAGACCCCTATCGTTCCGCTAAATTCCCTTTTTGTTGATTTCAATGATGAAATCCACATTTTCTGTAGGCCAAAGAATCCAAATTTGGCGTTGTTGTCTAAGCTGTACTTTTTGGTCGATCACCTCTTTACTTGATTGATCTTGATTGTACCCTCTGGTTATTTAACATAGCCATGGTATAGATGGCCCATGGAAATAGATGATTTTCCCAGCTAGAAACCTCCATTTATGGAAGGGATTTTTCCATGGCTATGTGAAATAACCAGATGGTATTTCTTTTGTCTAAATCCCGGTTTTCCCATTCATTGATGATCTCCCCACTCTTCATGTTTTTTTTCCCCCCTGAGGTGACCAAAGGTGTACAGCCCCTCCGTTCCAGGCCGCCCCCGAAGTTTCTGTTGGATGTGGCCGTGGCTTTGAAACAGGCCACAGGATTTCCAGCCCAGCTGGAGGTGGGGACCTGAGCTCCCCATGGCATCTGTCAGTTGGGTTCACCATGGTTCCACCTGGGGCCCTGCTTCAGGAAACTTGGCCGGATTCCAGGGAAGATCGTCTGGCACGCTTTCAGCAAATCGCGGATGCCATCAACGGCGCCTTGGCGGCCTTGGTTTTTTTTGGCATCAAGAGACCCACATTTTGGATTGAAAAGGCGGGATCCATCTAGATTTTGATTGGATTGTATGATTGAACCCTTCATATTTGATAAACATGACAATCACATTTCAAAGACCCCAAATGCAGCTGCTTCCCGTCCAGGACCTACGCCAATCTTTTCATCATTTCATCATCTCGCTGAGAGATGATGGTAGAGACCATCGTTTCCCGTAGCATTTCTCTTTAAGATACTGCACATGCATTGAAAATACGGGAATGGTCCAAAGTTGGGCCTCTATCTGCTACATAATCATTGACAAATTGACAATCCAATATCTGCATATGAATCTAGTTCTAGACTAGTACGACTGTACGACTACCCTTCTGGTAATCAAACATGGCCTGGAAAATCCAGGATATTTATAGATTCTGCTCCCATTGAAGTGCCCATTGGGGATTTCCCAGCCATATTTGGTGTGGCTTCACCCTTCCAGGTGAGCTTGGCATCCAAGTGGATTTCGATGGTGTTGGCGTGCTGAAGGGCAAGGAGGTCTCGAAACGAAGTTCTCACATCGGAACAGAAATCACTTGGAGCTGGCCCACCTTTTTTCGACACATAGAGATGATAAACCACAAAGATAGGGAAACAATAGCTGATTGAAGCATCAAGCGTCGAGAGTTTTCACCAGCAAACAACGCTAATTTCTGTTCATTTTTGACTTTTTACTATTCATGATTATTCATAGAGGCATATGTCAAAATCAACTCCTGCATAATTTCTTGTCATTTTTTTTGCTCTTCGTCGCTCCCATGTCTGGGGTACCCAGTTTGACACGACGCCAAATCACGAAACAAAACTGAGGAATGCTCTCTCTTTCTCTCGCCTTTGTAAAATCTTCTGATCATAGCTATCTAGTCCCACCGGGTATACCTCAAGAGCTATTTACGCTTCCCCCTAACATGGGAGTTGTCATATCACCAAACAACCAATTTTTGGGGTTTCATTTTGGTACCCCCTCTAGACTTGGTGAATTTTTTCCATGATTTAATTACTGTAAATTATCGCTTAAACCCACTCAGCTATTGGCTGCTTTTGAGATGGGCCGAATGGCTTGCCATTGACAGTAGATTTTCTCTTGAATTCAACGAGTGAAGTTTGAAACATAATGAGTTGAATCTCCCATTTTCCTATATATTTTTCCTGGTTCATATGATTAGTTGCGATGTTATTGCCTGATCAAGATGGTCCTTTTCCCATTTGGAGGTTTCCTAAAATAGGGGTACCCCCAACTGATCCCTTTTTTTTTGTGGATTTTCATTGTAATCCATCTAGCGATTGGGGTACCCCCATGACTTAGGACCCCCCCCAGGTCCCGAAGACCTTGCGTGTGCTGCAGCTTCTGGCGCTCAGCGCCGCGCGGCAGAGCCCTCCGAAGCACGGGGAGGAAAAGACGAAGGTGGAGGGCTGGACCGTGACGGAGGTGCCAAGGAGCCTTGGAAAAGATGGGACGATGGCGATGGTATGGGATAATGTGATATATATATATATATGTATGTATATTATATATACTGTATATATTATATATTTTCATGATGAAGAGTTACTAACTGACTATGGTTTTAAACTATGGTTACCAATTAATGTGGGGTAAACCAATGCCATAAAGAAACAACTACCATTTGGGAGATGGTTTAATTATACAACCCACGCAAAATGGTGATTTTGGGGAAGTTTATGGCAGGCTTGCCACATTGCCCAATTTTCAGACAAACCCAGGTGGGCAATCTAAGCTGGCTGGTAAAGGGATGGGGTAGGGGATCCCTATGGTTGCTATGTGAGATAAATGACAGGGGATAACCCGAAACTGGACATTTGGACGTCTTTTAGGTTTTCGCGGGATGAGTCAAAAATGACGTTTTTTTCACAGCAGAGCTGGCATATGCAGCAGCCACAGAACAGATTGGGATATGAAGCACCAAATATCGGTGGGGATATGGATTGATTGGGAGGGTGCTGCTCCGTAGCCAGTCATTGATTTGGGATCCGGTTTGTACCACGTGGTGATACTCTCCGCGCGACCTGGATCAGGTCTACTGTCCGAGTTCTCTCTCACTCTGTCCCTGTTTGTGTATGGACATTATACAAACCTCTGGATCCAACGGGTGCAGTGATCCAAGGATCCTCGACAGCCTGGATCGCTGCATCCGCACAGCCAAGGCCTGGATGATGGATGGGATGATGGGGGGATCAAGATCTTTGGGCATGTGAGTTACCTTGATTTCCATAGGTGGCTTAGCTGCTTAACTGTTTCCAGAAAACTTCAACAGTCAAAACTGTAGCACAACTCACCAAAACCTGCGGAGCCAAAAGGTCCAGGCCCAGCGATCCTTGCGCGCTTCAGAAATCTAAAAATCCCGAGTCCGAAACGAAAAAGTGCGATTCAGAAACCAAAAAAGCACGATTCAGAAACCAAACCAACACGATTCAGAATTCGTTGCAGAACCCCCTGTGAACACCATCAAATCCGCTGCCCCTGAACAAGACATTGCATGTAGAGCATCACTAGATCTCGAATCTGTCGCTCTCTGTGAACAATCGAGAAAAACCCTGCGAGCCATTGACCATGCATCATTTGTCTCGCCTGGCACACACTGGTTTGTAATCCACCTAATTAAGCTGGAGATGTCTTCGGCAGGTTTTGGTTGCAAATCCAGACGTTTTAGTTTTTGAAGAATTCTTTTGGTTTCAAAAGAGTCTTTTTTTTGGTGTCCGAAGAATTTCTCGACCCTCGGCCCCAAAAATCCTGTCAGACCGTGGTGGAGAGTCAGTCTCGCAACACTGAAGAGCAGAGTTTGCAGGCACGGCCTCAGAGATTTTGGTGAGATCATAACTTCCCAGAACTGGGGATAACAGGACGCCTATGATTTGTTAGTATTGGTTATAGTTATATGCCTGATACCATAGAACCAGGCCGCAGAAGAAATATTTGGGCGACTTCACATGTCACATGTTGTTGATACAGTTACTAGCTGCTTGTTCCAATGCTTCCTTCTCATTGTTTCCATTGTTGTTTTTGCGATTTAAATATCATAACAACAAGACAAACCCGTATTATTCATTGTCATTGCATTTCATCACAGTCCCTCGTCTTCAATGGTCTTAGGGGTGTCTGCCTGGACGGGGGCCGTGCCACCCATGCCCGGGGTGAAATGACGCAGGCCACCATTGATATCATGACAGGTTCTCTGCAACCACTATTTTTACCATGTTTGATGGTAAAATATGTCGAAATCACCATTTCCATTGGTTGTATTTCATGATCTCCCTCTAAAATCCCCATGAAATCCCAGGATTCTGCTTTTATGGCCTACCATAAAATCTGCTCAAAAATCAAGAATCACCCATGATCATTACATATTTTTTTGATTTTTTGTTGCATATCTTGCCGGAGGAGAAGCTCCTGGCCATCGAGGCGTCCCTGGCCGAGGAGGCGCGCTTCCGGCTGGCCCAGGAGGAGGCGCTGCGGGCGGCGGAGCGACATCTGCAGGAGACCAAGGCGCGGGGCGGGGAAGCCGGGGAAGCCGGGGTGGTGGCCATGGGGGACTGAAGCTATCAATAGGGGATAGATATGGATGGAGTTCAGGAGAAGGGTTTTGGATGGATTTGAAGCAAGAAAGGGAAGTTTGGAGCAGGAAAAATGGGAATTCGAGTAATGAAACAAGGTTTTTGAGCCATCAAAACGGGATTTAGGCATCAACAAGAGGCATCTCACCAATGAAACAAGGAATGGTTGATATATGGTGGATATGAGGGTGGATTTAACGGTAATGGTGGTACGAAACTGTAAAATTCGACCGTTTCATGGCTTTATGGAGACAAAATATGGGACAAATGGAATGTATATATATATATATATATATGCACACACACACATAGAACAATCACCTACGTGATATGGTATTCAAGGGTCACTAGTGGAGATATTGTATGGGGATACGATGGGATGTGATGGGACATGTGTCTGAAAATGGGGGACGGCCCCCAAAAATTGTTATTTCAATACGGAACATGATCATTAACCAGTGGATGGAATGGGGTGCACTTTTGTCAGGGAAAAAAGAAATGAAGCAAGACAAATCTGGGTTTCATATGGCAATTAATGCAGAAACATATTACCAAACAATCCAAACAAAATTGTCAGGGTATTCAGTCAACAAGAATGGAGATATCAATCAAATATTAGGATGTAACCCGTTCCTATCTACATGTTATCTAGGTAACGTTTGAGCAGGGTAGTGTCTTCGCTGGTTTCATGCAAAACATATGGGTTTAGATTATGGGTTTAGATTAATGGCAGTTGTTGGTGATTGGGCCATTCTTTGGGTATATTTCTTTGGTTGAAGAGTGTCACTCCCCACAGGACAAGTCATTGAATACAAAACAAATGTAATTATAAGGATTAGTAAGCCGTCATTTTGGGGATATGAAGCAGCACGTATGGAAATGGATCAAAATGATCAGCCCCCAAAGAACGGATAGTTTTTTGATGTTTGATGGACATGTTGACAAGAACCGGTGGAAAGGCAGGTGTTTTCTTGGTTCATACATTTTTTATTTCACAGTTTTGGTTGAGTGTTTAGTGGTCCAAAACTTGAATGGTTTGATAGGCAAAATCATGACTCATGCTGGGGCTATTGGGGTTGTCCAGACACCTGAATGTTTGAACGGGGAAAAGGTCGGGGATGTTTTTCGGGTTGTCCTCAAAATTGGAGGGTTTGAACCTCAAAAATGGGTTGCTGCCTATAGCTTTAAATTGGATGTGTGAGGCTTTGGATGGTTAGACCAAGGCATAAACAATCCCCAATGACCTACCCTCTGGTAATCAAACCTGACTTTATGGAAAATCCACGTTATTTATTGACATGTTTTTTCCATTAAAATCATTAAAACCATCTTAAAACCTCAATTTTTCCGTTCAGGGATTTCCCAGCCATTGGTGAAACCCCAGGGGCACCAGGTTGAACCATGTTGAACTTCAACCGACAGGCCACTCTTCGATCCATCTCTGCACAGTGCGAGCAGAAGGAGGTGCAAGCAGTGCAAGCTGCATCGACGGCTGATCAGGAGCTCCACCATGGAGCCATGGAGGGACGGGTTTCTGCAGAATCAGTGGGACGATTTCTTGAAAGTGATGATAGTGATGATAGTGACTTGAGATGTCTTGCAAATGATGATCTTCGTGAGTGAAAAACAATGACTCTATGATGATTTTCAGATCTTTTGAGTCTAAATTTGATAGTTTTTCACAACATGAATGATTCTTTCCCTAGAAACGCCCCAGGTTTTCGTGTCGCAACAGTGGTTTTTCGCAATGTTTCAGGAGCTTCAGGAACTGGAAAGACAGCTGGAGGAGTTGTCAGATCCCAGCAAGTTCTCAGAGGAGGGGTGCATCCCAGTCAGTGGATATGGGGGTTTCCTAAGTCATGGGGATACCCCAATTTATGGATGGTTTATTTCATGGAAAATCCCCCCAAAAATGGATGATGGTTTAGGGGTACCCCCCATGACTTAAGAAACCTCCATATAATATTTAAAAAAACACATGATGATTGGGGGAATTGAACAACACGATAGGAGATATAATGAGGATATCATGTCTATTAGTGATTGATAATGTGATTAATATGGATCATATGGATTAATTACCATCTCGCCGTTCAACATAGCAATTTTGAAGCCACGACCCATTTGAAATCGATGGACTTATGATGATTTATATATCTATCAAAGATGGTGATTTTCCCACCAGCGATGTTAAATTACCAGTGGGCAATAACCATATAATTATAAGCCGGTGAGATTAGTGGGATATACTAATATACCATGATATACCCCATGTACACTTTTTTGTGAAAAAGCAAGCACTCTCCAGCAAAAAGCGATGGATTCGTTTCTCAAGAAAACGCAATAGATTGGATTTCACAGAAGCGGTGATGCCGAGCCATGCCATTGATAGCCTGGAAATCTGGCCCTGGATATGCTTGTGCGAGACGCATAGTGGCAAATCCATACTGTAGATTTACCCCCTTCTCAGGGGTCATTCAGTTCTCGCATTCAGAATCATTCAGGAGTCACTCCACTGTGACACAGTTTTTTCCCTCGCAACATGGTGGGATCATTGCAGGCCAACGTGATGAAACTACTTGCGGGGCAGCTTGATGCGTTGAAGGTGGAATTGGAACACGACCAAGAGGACAGTTGGGGACCTGCGGTCAGCCATTGGAGGAACGGATATCTAATATGTACCCTCTGGTAAACTAACATAGCTATGGAAAATCACTATTTTTCATGGGTAAATCCACTATAAATGACCATTTTCAATAGCTTTTTGTATGTTCACCAGAGGGTATCAACCAACATGCAGAATTGATCTGGTGTCTCCATTGATCCCAGATGGACCAGCAATTGTCCCCAGGAAGTGAACCAGTTACAGGATAGGCGCAAAGAGGTGACGAAGGCTCTGAATGTGGCTTTGACTATCCATGTGGCTGTGGATCAAATTGGGTACCCAGAGATTCGGGTGCTTAATGATGCTTAAGACTGAAAGTCGCTATCGATTTGCGGGTCGGTGTGACTTAGATTTTGACTCACATCATCTCACATCAATGTTTGCAGTATCGCTTGAGTAGATGGTGAAGTCCGAACTGAGCAGAACGCATTTGTCCTCATCAAACCTGAGAGCATAAAGGCAGGGCTATATCCCCGTCAGGCTAAACTGGCATGTGGTTTGAACAAGTCCTCACTTTTCATGGCTATAGAGTATACTGGGTATGGCTCAAACTTCCAAAGTTGGATGGTTCTGGCTGCAAAACGACCTGACTGCTTATACTGGCCGAAGTCACGACGTGCATGATGCTTGAGGGAATCATCCCCAACTGACCTCATCTCAGGTTGTTGATTTACTGTGAAGCCAAATGGTCCCCAAATGGTCTCCAAGTGGTCTCATACTAAATAAGGCAAGCTTTTTGGGTCCATTGAGATCCTATTTCTGATGGTTCACATGCCTCCCAGACTTGGTTTCAGAGAATGGATTGACAGAAAACTTCAGAAAACCAGTATATATATATATATACTGTATCATACAGTATTTATGGTTATATATGTATACATGGTTCCAGAATGGTTCCAGAATGGTTCCATGTATATGTATATATATATATATATTAATATGGTTTATAAAATATGTAAGAACCATGTTTTTTCATATGTTTCCTCCAATCTGTCAATCTGTCCATTTTTTCTCACTCCTTGTTGTTCACACACGTTTTCATGTCACGTCACGTCGTAGCGCTAAGGAATCGACCTCCCATGCACGGCTGGTGGAAGCAGAAGTGCAGAGGGCACGTCAGAAGCGCGAAGCAGATGAAGAGTTGATCGGCCAAGCACCCGAGGAAGCCAGTTGGTCATCAATGGCCAGAGTGGTTAAGATGTTTTTTTAGGCCAAAACAGAATTACACGGTCAATTATAGATATTCAAATATTAACTGGTTTTTTAAACAGTATATATATATAGTAATTATACAGTTCATATTTAGATGTTGCAACCATCCCATATCCAGGTTTCCCATGGACCCCAACATCGTCAGGAGCAGCTGCAAATTCTCCAGGCACGAGGCCAGGAGCTACGGGGCCGTAACGAGGATTTGGAGCAGCAGCTGGCCATGATGTCCTCGGAGGCGACTGGGGCGATTGGTAAGGGATGAAGATCCCCAAGATCCATCAAAAGGGCGAAATTTTGGGTGTTATTTTGGGTACAAGGTGTTTTGACTTTGACCCATCACCGCATTTTTTTCATGGAGATTTATAGCGATTTAATCTTCAAATTGTGCTTTCTTTGCCATCAAACATTTAATAAAATGATGCCTAGCAGTTTGGAAAAAAAACAACAAGTTGGATGGGTTTTAGATAGGAATTATTCACTATATATTGTAGAGCTTCGCACACCGGCGACGCCGGTAGGGGTCGGGGGAGGGAAAGAGAGAGGGGGATGTCATCTGAACTTGCGAACATGACATGCTGAGGGTCGGCGGCCTATCTTGGGGCTATGTTGGCCCAGCTTGGGGCTATGTTGGCCCATCTTGAGGCTATGTTGGCCTATGCCTATGCGCACAAAGTGTTGTAATTTACAGCATTTTGCGCTTTGAGATGGCAAGAGCCCGTGTAAACACAACAGTTTTAGTCCCCGAAAGTGGCTAAAACATTCTTATTTACAGAGTTTCGTTCACATCACGATCTTCGATTTTTTGAAAAACGTGCAAATACCAGCGTTTGTTGCATGCAGCAAGACAAAAAATCGGTTCAAAAAGTGCAAAAAATGCTGTAATTTACAGGGGAGTGGACCCGTCACAAGCAAAAAACTGCGTAAATACCAGCGTTTCGGCGTCCAAAAGTTGCCAAAACACCGCTATTTACAGTGTTTCGTGCCTTCCACGTTTGCTTGAAATTGCAGAAACATTGTAAATACCAACATTTTTTGCGATCAACCCGCCAAAAATGCTGTAATTTACAGTGTTTTTTTGCTTGGCTTTCAAAAACACTGGTATTTGCAGTGTTTTGTGCATCTCGGGTCCAAAAAGTACTAGTATTTACAGCATTTTCTGCGTTTGTGCATGGCTCCCGCCAACGACGTTAAAACGCAAAAATGTTGTAATTTACAGCATTTTGTGACTTCCGAAAAGCGAAAAATCGTCCGAAAAATGTGTCAAAACGGCATTTTTTTTCCGATTTTAGGACTTCCAAAACGCATCTTGAAATTTCACCCTCTTTTTGTCCACCCCAGACCCCTTTTTTCCCACCCCGAACCCCCAAAAACGTGAAAACCCCACCAGGCTGAAGGATTTTAGGGGAGGGTCGCCAGGTGGTCGGCGGAGGGTCGGCGGCAGGGGCGCGCCCCCGGGTAGCTAAAGCTATGCTTAGCCACCACCACCGGACGGCGTCGCCGGATTTAAGGGCTGCCGCCCCTGCCGCCGACCCCGGAAAAGAATGTGAAGAAGCTGGGGAAGGCCAGAGACTTCGGACAAAGTGACATAGTCGGTGGATTACCAAGGTCACAAGATTGACCTAAATATTCTTCAGTATTTCATAAGGTATATTTAATATTTTTGAATGCAATATATTTGACAAGATATTTTGATATAGTAAGAACACCCACCCACCAAACCCCTTCACCCCCCTGAGCAGTTCCTCGACGACTTCAACCAGAGTCTGGGTCTTGAGCTCGTGAATTACTGTCCCCTGCAGCTCTTGTTTGGTGGCTCCAAGCTGCAAGCATCAGGCCTCCAGAACGGACCCTTCGCCACAGCAAAACAGCACCTAATTGCGTGCCGAAACCGTGCTCAAACTTATCTACACAAACTGCTTAACGTCCCTTGTGAATTCCTAGAAAAAATATCTTTTTCTGTCTCCTACAGCTGTTGTTTGGTGGCTCCAAGCTGCAAGCATCAGCCATCCAGATCGGACCTTTCGCCACAGCAAAACAGCACCTAATTGCGTGCCGAAACCGTGCTCAAACTTACTTAGGTGTGCTTTGGAAGTTGTGGCAATTTTAAACACCACCTAATTGCGTGCCGAAACCGTGCTCAAACTTATCCACAAAAACTGCCTAACGTCCCTTCTGAAGTCCTAGAAAAAATGTCTGTCTTTTTCTGTCTCCTGCAGCTCTTGTTTGGTGGCTGCAAGTTGCAAGCATCAGCCCTCCAGAACGGACCCTTCGCCACAGCAAAACAGCACCTAATTGCGTGCCGAAACCGTGCTCAAACTTACCCACAAAAACTGCCTAACGCCCCTTCTGAATTCCTAGAAAAAATCTCTTTTTCTGTCTCCTGCAGCTGTTGTTTGGTGGCTCCAAGCTGCAAGCATCAGGCTTCCAGAAGGAACCCTTCGCCACAGCAAAACAGCACCTAATTGCGTGCCGAAACCGTGCTCAAACTTACCCACAAAAACTGCCTAACGCCCCTTCTGAATTCCTAGAAAAAAATCCGCCGACCCCGGCCGACCGCAAGGGGGAGCGCGTCAGGGAAGAGAGGTTGTGGACAACAAGAAATACAACAACGGGTCGGGGACCAGCAGCAGCAGCAAAAGCCTCTGCAGCAGCAGGAGGAAAAGGTAGCCAAAATTCATAGCAGCAGCAAGAGGAAAAAGCAACCAAAATCATCATTTTCTATGCGTTTTCGTTAGGCATTTATGGGGTGCAATTTTGGGTTTTCTCCGTCCTTCACTGCCATGGTGTTTTCCCATCCAGCAGCAGCCAGCAGCAGGCAGGAGCAGGCAGCAGCAGGCAGCAGCAGGAGCGGCAAAGTTTCAATTTTATAGTAGGGTTTCAGAAGTGACGTTAGGCCCTTTTTTGGGGTTCCATTGCTACGTTTTTGCTCTTTCGGATGTGTTTCGAAAAGGGTGTCTGGCTGTTTGTTTCTTGCTTTGGAGGCTGTTTGATTGCAGCAGCACCACAGCAGCACCACAGCAGCAGCAGGAGCAGCCACCAGTAGCAGCACCAGCAGCAGGCAGCAACAGGCAGCAAGCAGCTTCTGCCAGCAGCATGCGGCAGCAGGCAGCAGCAGGCAGCAGCAGGCAGCAGCAGGCAGCAGCAGGCAGCAGCCAGCAGCAGCCAGCAGCAGGCAGGAGCAGGCAGGAGCAGGCAGCAGCAGGCAGCAGCAGGCAGCAGCAGGCAGCAGGCAGCAGCAGGCAGCGGCAGGCAGCGGCAAAGTTTCAATTTTATAGTAGGGTTTCAGAAGTGACGTTAGGCCCTTTTTGGGGTTCTGCATTCAACGCTGCGGCACGCTTGCGGATGGCAGCTTGGACTGTGGCCACATGACATGCGTTGCAGACCCGTGTGCCATGTTGACCCCGGCCGACGCAAGGGGGAGCGCGCCAGGGAATAAGACATTTTCCGCCGACCATTTGGAAGCTTGCAACAGCAGCAGCAGCAGGCAGCAGCAGGCAGCAGTAGGCAGCAGCAGGCAGTCACAAAGCCATGCAGCTTGTACTTATAAGGGTAAGCAGCAGGCAGGCAGCAGCAGCAATATGATGTTTCGCAGTCCGGGGCCCGCGTTTTTGTAGTCTAGGATTCCCGAAGAGATTCCCTAGCATTTGGGATTCTCTAGGTAGCAGCCAGCAGCAGCGAGTAGCCAGCAGGGCCAGCAGTCAAGAAGCAGGTAGCAGGCAGCCAGTCGAAGCCTGATGCACAAAAAAAGAGATATTTTTTCTAGGAATTCAGAAGGGGCGTTAGGCAGTTTTTGTGGGTAAGTTTGAGCACGGTTTCGGGACGCAATTAGGTGCTGTTTTGCTGTGGCGAAGGGTCCCTTCTGGAAGCCTGATGCTTGCAGCTTGGAGCTACCAAACAAGAGCTGCAGGAGACAAATAAAGAGAGATTTTTTCTAGGCATTCAGAAGGGACGTTAGGCAGTTTTTGTGGGTAAGTTTGAGCACGGTTTCAGCACACAATTAGGTTCTGTTTTGCTGTGGCGAAGGGTTCCTTCTGGAAGCCTGATGCTTGCAGTTTGGAGCCACCAGACAACAGCTGCAGGAAACAAATAAAATAAAAAAGAGAAATTTTTTCTAGGAATTCAGAAGGGGCGTTAGGCAGTTTTTGTGGGTAAGTTTGAGCACGGTTTCGGCACGCAATTAGGTGCTGTTTTGCTGTGGCAAAGGGTTCCTTCTGGAAGCCTGATGCTTGCAGCTTGGAGCCACCAAACAACAGCTGCAGGAGACAGAAAAAAAGATGTTTCTAGGAATTCAGAAGGGGCGTTAGGCAGTTTTTGTGGGTAAGTTTGAGCACGGTTTCGGCACGCAATTAGGTGCTGTTTTGCTGTGGCGAAGGGTCATTATTGTGGGTAAGTTTGAGCACGGTTTCGGCACGCAATTAGGTGCTGTTTTGCTGTGGCGAAGGGCCCCTTCTGGAAGCCTGATGCTTGCAGTTTGGAGCTACCAGACAACAGCTGCAGGAAACTAAAAAACAAAAAAAGATAGATTTTTTCTAGGAATTCACAAGGGGCGTTAGGCAGTTTTTGTGGGTAAGTTTGAGCACGGTTTCGGCACGCAATTAGGTGCTGTTTTGCTGTGGCGAAGGGTTCCTTCTGGAAGCCTGATGCTTGCAGCTTGGAGCCACCAAACAACAGCTGCAGGAGACAGAAAAAGAATTTTGTTCTAGGAATTCAGAAGGGGCGTTAGGCAGTTTTTGTGGGTAAGTTTGAGCACGGTTTCGGCACACAATTAGGTGCTGTTTTGCTGTGGCGAAGGGTCCGTTCTGGAAGCCTGATGCTTGCAGCTTGGAGCCACCAAACAACAGCTGCAGGAGACAGAAAAGAGAATTTTTTCTAGGAATTCAGAAGCGACGTTAGGCAGTTTTTGTGGATAAGTTTGAGCACGGTTTCGGCACGCAATTAGGTGCTGTTTTGCTGTGGCGAAGGGTCCGTTCTGGAGGGCTGATGCTTGCAGCTTGGAGCCACCAAACAGCAGCTGCAGGAGACAGAAAAACAGATTTTCTCTAGGAATTCAGAAGGGACGTTAGGCATCGTTAGGCAATTTGTCTGGATAAATTTGAGCACGGTTTCGGCACGCAATTAGGTGCTGTTTTGCTGTGGCGAAGGGTCCGTTCTGGAGGACTGATGCTTGCAGCTTGGCGCCACCAAACAAAAGCTGCAGGAGACAGAAAAAGACAGACATTTTTTCTAGGAATTCAGAAGGGGCGTTAGGCAGTTTTTGTGGATAAGTTTGAGCACGGTTTCGGCACGCAATTAGGTGCTGTTTTGCTGTGGCGAAAGGTTCCTTCTGGAAGCCTGATGTTTGCAGCTTGGAGCCACCAAACAACAGCTGCAGGAGACAGAAAAAGAAATTTTTTCTAGGAATTCAGAAGGGGCGTTAGGCAGTTTTTGTGGATAAGTTTGAGCACGGTTTCGGCACGCAATTAGGTGCTGTTTTGCTGTGGCAAAGGGTTCGTTCTGGAGGGCTGATGATTGCAGCTTGGAGCTACCAGACAACAGCTGCAGGAAACAAAAAAACAAAAAAAGATAGATTTTTTCCAGGAATTGAGAAGGGGCGTTAGGCAGTTTTTGTGGATAAGTTTGAGCACGGTTTCGGCACGCAATTAGGTGCTGTTTTGCTGTGGCGAAGGGTTCGTTCTGGAGGGCTGATGCTTGCATGCAACTTGCAGCCACCAATCAAGAGCTGCAGGAGACAGAAAAAGTCGACATTTTTTCTAGGAATTCAGAAGGGACGTTAGGCAGTTTTTGTGGATAAGTTTGAGCACGGTTTCGGCACGCAATTAGGTGCTGTTTTGCTGTGGCGAAGGGTCCGTTCTGGAGGGCTGATGCTTGCAGCTTGGCAGCCACCAAACAAGAGCTGCAGGAGACAGAAAAAGACAGACATTTTTTCTAGGAATTCAGAAGGGACGTTAGGCAGTTTTTGTGGATAAGTTTGAGCACGGTTTCGGCACGCAATTAGGTGCTGTTTTGCTGTGGCGAAGGGTCCTTCTGGAAGCCTGATGCTTGCAGCTTGGAGCCACCAAACAACAGCTGCAGGAAACAAATAAAATAAAAAAGAGAAATTTTTTCTAGGAATTCAGAAGGGGCGTTAGGCAGTTTTTGTGGATAAGTTTGAGCACGGTTTCGGCACGCAATTAGGTGCTGTTTTGCTGTGGCAAAGGGTTCGTTCTGGAGGGCTGATGATTGCAGCTTGGAGCTACCAGACAACAGCTGCAGGAAACAAAAAAACAAAAAAAGATAGATTTTTTCCAGGAATTGAGAAGGGGCGTTAGGCAGTTTTTGTGGATAAGTTTGAGCACGGTTTCGGCACGCAATTAGGTGCTGTTTTGCTGTGGCGAAGGGTTCGTTCTGGAGGCCTGATGCTTGCATGCAACTTGCAGCCACCAAACAAGAGCTGCAGGAGACAGAAAAAGTCGACATTTTTTCTAGGAATTCAGAAGGGACGTTAGGCAGTTTTTGTGGATAAGTTTGAGCACGGTTTCGGCACGCAATTAGGTGCTGTTTTGCTGTGGCGAAGGGTCCGTTCTGGAGGGCTGATGCTTGCAACTTGCAGCCACCAAACAAGAGCTGCAGGAGACAGAAAAAGACAGACATTTTTTCTAGGAATTCAGAAGGGACGTTAGGCAGTTTTTGTGGATAAGTTTGAGCACGGTTTCGGCACGAAATTAGGTGCTGTTTTGCTGTGGCGAAGGGTCCATTCTGGAAGCCTGATGCTTGCAGTTTGGAGCCACCAGACAACAGCTGCAGGAAACAAATGAAATAAAAAAGAGATATTTGTTCAAGGAATTCAGAAGGGGCGTTAGGCAGTTTTTGTGGGTAAGTTTGAGCACGGTTTCGGCACGCAATTAGGTGCTGTTTTGCTGTGGCGAAGGGTTCCTTCTGGAAGCCTGATGCTTGCAGCTTGGAGCCACCACACAACAGCTGCAGGAGACAGAAAAATATATTTTTTCTAGGAATTCACAAGGGACGTTAAGCAGTTTGTGTGGATAAGTTTGAGCACGGTTTCGGCACGCAATTAGGTGCTGTTTTGCTGTGGCGAAGGGTCCGTTCTGGAGGCCTGATGCTTGCAGCTTGGAGCCACCAAACAAGAGCTGCAGGGGACAGTAATTCACGAGCTCAAGACCCAGACTCTGGTTGAAGTCGTCGAGGAACTGCTCAGGGGGGTGAAGGGGTTTGGTGGGTGGGTGTTCTTACTATATCAAAATATCTTGTCAAATATATTGCATTCAAAAATATTAAATATACCTTATGAAATACTGAAGAATATTTAGGTCAATCTTGTGACCTTGGTAATCCACCGACTATGTCACTTTGTCCGAAGTCTCTGGCCTTCCCCAGCTTCTTCACATTCTTTTCCGGGGTCGGCGGCAGGGGCGGCAGCCCTTAAATACTTATTTATATATATATATTCAAATGAATATATATATATATATATATATATTCGTATAATGAATATATATATATATGGATTTATGGATATTTATGGTAGGTATATCTATATAGATTCAAACAAATATGGCTTATAAACTGGGCACCACCTTGTGGCTGGATTTGTGCAGCGAGCCCGCTGTCCTCAAGTTCAGAGATGTTGTGGGCCTACGCCAAACGCTCCAAGGTTGGGTGCTTCCCAGCAATGCACACATTCCTCTTCATTTTCCACAACATCACCATTTTTGGGAGACATCAACCATTTTTGGGGGTGAAATATTCCATAAATTCCACAACATCAACCATTTTTGGAGGTGAAATATTCCATAATTTCCACAAACTCACCACTTTGTTTGAAAGCAGACTACTCATTTTTCACAAAATCACAATGTTTTTTGCCAAAAAAACCATTTGGCTGAATTATAAGAATTCACCAGCTGTTCTCAAATGCCATGTGGGGATGATTCACGGCAATCGAAGCATCATTCCAGTGTTGTCAGTGAGTCCATTGTGATTCATCCGGATAATATGTATGGGTGGTATATGGGTCAATTACAGCCATTCACCTAACCTGACATCACTGAAATACACCAATTTGGGATGATTCAAGTTGAATCATCTACAGTACAGTGACGGAGCAAGGAGATCGTTATCACCCAGATTCACATCCAATTCGTATATCATAGATTAAATCATGTATAATATCAATATCCATGACACCCCTTACGGAGGCACTTGCACATTTCAATATATATATACATATACACTAGTATATATATAATACATGTATATATATATATATATAATATGTATATATATATGCGTATGTATATATGCGTATGTATATATACGTATGTAAATATATTTGTGTATATATATATATGTATATAAATATATGTATATATATATATATCCCCCTTGTGTTATCCTTTGAAACTTTTATCACCATTGCATCGCCATGGTCTTATATCAAATGATATGGGTACTTCTGATCTGTATATGCCAAAATTTATCCAAATGTGATGAAGTGTGTGTGTGTGTGTGCATGCATATATACATACATTATATACAATACATTCATTATATACAAATATACATATACACACATACACGTCTGCATTAAGAAGTAAGAAAAGGTGCACACACACATATACATATGTATATATATATGTATAAATACAGATGTATGCAGAACGCTGCCTTGTACAATATATATATATATATATATATATATAGGCGACATATATTCATCCAATCATATGGTTATACAATAACAGTGATCCGGACCTTAACGAGGCCTTGGCAGTTTTTGCCACGCCCGGCGCCTCGTTTCTGCCTGCGAATGGAGCCAGGAAGGTCCTCCGGGTGAGCCTCTCTGACCTGATGCAGTCGTTTATCGGACTTGGGAACTTGGGAATCCATCAGAAACCTACAGTTGAAATGATTCAATGGACTGGCTTAAGGGAAAATCTGCAGGAAACCATAGATTTTCCCAGTAAATATGGGGTTGTCCTGTAGTTTTTCCCTTAAACCAATCCATTGAATGATGGGTTCAACTGGTTCAACCATTTAAAATGCAGCAAAACCAATGATTTTTTTGCAGCAAACAATGTGGATGTACACCATGAATCACCATGATATATCTGGTTGTTTCTTAGACTCTGGGGACCCCTTCTCGCCGTTGATTTCACAGGGCGCTAAGCCCTACGACCAAAAATATCAACAGTAATGAAGAAAATCACTTTGGTATGTTTTGGGTAAATCCCCACGTAAGCTAGCACAAACAAATAAACTGCGGAAATCAACGGGAATGACTCATATGTGAAATAAATTGAAATAACAATTCCATCCTTGGCAAATATTGAAGATGTGTGTGTGTGTGCGCCCTGACATAATCCAATCTGACAATAAACACACACAAAACCTGGTGAATAAGTTTCCACTCCAACCTGGAGATTCCAAATGTCCAAATGCCATGGCATGTTGAACGGGCAGCTCTCTGTTGCTTCAGTCTCAAAAAACTCCTCACTGCAAGCAGAAACTCGTCGTTGATTTATTAAATTAAATGCCTGATCAATCCTGAGAAAATCCGTGAGTTTGCTGATGGAATCATCAATCCCCGAGTTTGCTGATGAAAAAACTGCATCCAGAATCCCGATGCACATCTTTGCTGGCAAGAATCAAAATTCCCATCAAACTCCATCAATCTCCAGTATTTGCTTTTAGTTACCACCAAATAAAAGGATAGACGCGTGATTTCACTTTAGCCCCGTTTTTGGGATTGGAGGTTTTAGCTAACAACAAATCATCCGTTGTATGTTTTGTATGTGCTGTATTATTTTATATCTTTTCTGCGTGGCTATAATTATTTAGACACATCCATCTATGGATTGGTTTGAGGGAAAATTAAACCGGATAAAACCGGAATCCCCATATTTCATGGGAAAAATCCATGGTTTCCGGTTAGGATATTCCCGAAAACTCATCCATTGAATCTAGACATGCCATTTTCATCCATTTTCACCAGCGATGTCGCACCTCTCAAGGCTTGCGCGGCAGAGCCTTCGCCGGGGCGCGTGCCCAGCGAAGCGTCGTATTGGCGCCTCTTCTCAGGATTCGATAGCACCTGAGAGAGGAAAACATTTTCATGGGAGGGATCTATCTGGTTGACCATTTTACCCTCTGGTGATGACTAACTAACAGTTCGCCATGGAAAATAGATGGCAGATAGAAATAGATGGTTTACCTAGCTATAAAATGGTGGATCCTTCCATGGCGAACTGTTAGTCATAACCAGAGGGTAATTGAATATGATCTATCTGGTTTATCCCAAGAATATTCTCATAGTTTGGTAAAATACCAATCTATCTGGGTTTATCCCAATAATTTTATTTATAAGGAATATCATAATTTTACCAGAGGGTTATGATAATATCCCATAACCAAAGGGTAACTTCCTATTCATAATTTTAAGGGAATATAGTGGGAAAACATGGAATATCATAGATCTAGTTTGATGTGATGGGAAAATTTCGATTGGGCGGTGCCGTTTGCGCGAAACACAATGTCCCTAGTCTTCCAGGTAGCTTCCAGGTACCTGTGGGATAGGCAAGCCAGTGACCTTATCTGAAATGATTCTTGGGGCTGACAGGTAAGTGGAAGATTAGCGATGGGAATGGGATATGAATCTATGTCATATATATATATATCATATATGTATATCATATATATATATTAGCATATATATATATATATGATTTACATATATATCATATATATATATGATATATACATATATATATATATATATGTATATCATATATATATGTGTGTGTGTGTGTTAATATATATATATACATATGTACCGCGTACCTGAATTGAATCAATTAACCAAGCTGAAATAAAGCCATTTGGGGACAATTCCCCCACATAACAAACCATAATCACTGGCGTGGTTCTACTTGGATGTGCAGGACCCAGTGGAAAATATACATAACTAGTCTAAGTATGTAAATATATATATATATAAATGTAATTATATATATATGTATAACATTGTATATAGCCGATATAGTGTATACCTGACAACCTTGCGATGTTCCCTAGGAAGGCGTGCTGAGGGTTGCACATTGTAGGCTTTCTGGAGATGTTCGAAGGCATGGGTGGCCCCTTTCCTAATTTTTGGCAGGCACAGCACTGGGAATGTTTCTGGAAGTTTGGATGAAGACATGGACTCTAACCAGCAACGACTCTTTAGTCATTTGGAGGGTGCCCAGAACGCTCCGCTTTAGGGCTTGTCAGAGATTTCAAGCAACCCATGCTCTAAATGACTCCTCTTGCATGAAATTCATGTCCAGAACATACCGCACCATGTATGACACCAGCACCTTGTGATGTTCCACCAAAGGGCTCAATGTCAGTGCCATGGTGTCGGTCTGGATGCATCCTCGGCAGCATCGGTGGCATCCACTTGTAAGACCAAGGTGCCACTAACAAACACCATCTGCTTTGTGGTGAACCAACGCCCTGACACAACTTTGTTATAGTCAAGGGTCATAATTCCCACTTTTGAATACTTTGGAGAGGTTTCAGGATGGATACAAGCACGCTTGAACAATTTAAAACTACTACGCTTGCTGCGGGCAAGTGATGTTCAAGTAGCCTCAAAAAATGTCGGACGTGGCAAAGTGCCAACACTGAGGCCGCCACTTTTTCGCCAGCTGAAAATACGCCTGACGCAACACTGGGGCTGGAGGGTTCCACCCCTGCCGACGATGTCAAGAAAAATACTGGAGAGTCAGGTCTGCTGAAGAATCAAGAACCAAGAGCACAGCCAACATCAAATAGCAAGTCAGTTTCCAAGTGCCCTAGGAGAAACGAAGATTTCTCAAATTTTGTGTAAGCTGCAGCTGCGAGCATCAAAACACATCGAGGGATTTCAGTGATCCCTGACCCCGAAAGCTCCTGAAATTGTGAAAACGTGGAAACTGTAGTTGATACAATCTGATATAATGTGATATCTTGGTGTTAGTCGCCTGCCAGCCAACCTCTCTTGCAGTGTTCCCCTAAAAGAAACAATACACACGTGCAGGTGTTGATGCTGTATATTGCTACTATCTATCGTATCTCTGGTACATATACTGTAAATAGATACACATGATTGTATATGCCGTCTCCCACTCTCTCGCTCTCGTAATTTCATATAGCAATTGTGTATATTAAATATATGCATATATATATATACATTTAAATATGCATACATATATACATATATGTACATATATATAATACGCATATATATATATAAACTAATATTTAAACATATGTATATATATTTAATATGTACATATATATATGTGTAAATAAATAAACAAATTTATACATATATATATACATATATATATAATTAATATGTATATATATATAAACTGATATATATATATATATATATATACATATATACAGATACCTTCAAGACCAAACAAACACATACTTGCAGCAAGATGTTGCCAGCATTGCCTGTATCAGCTCTGCATCCCATCCGATTCGCCTTCTTGATCTGTGTCGGTCGGGCGTCTCGCTCCAGCCCCAGCACGCTATAGTAGTCAGGCACCGACATGGCTGACGAGTTGAGATATGTTATGCCGTGGATGTGGCGAGTTTGGAGCACCCCAAGTCAGGGAAGAAACACGTGGAATAAGTGGAATAATTATGTTTTTATCATACTTCAATGTTGAATTGAGAATAAAACAAAGTCGAGTAAATTTGAGACTTGACAGTGTGCTTCTCAGATGTCAGGGTGTCAAACAAACGTGGAAAAAACATCGCAAAGTTTCAGCTACCGGGAGGCCACTGAGACTACCTAGGATAGTGGTTGAAGTTGCCTCATGATGTTATGAGCTCCTTGAGCCACTGTTCTTGCTTATGGCAGAAACCATTGGCATCCGACTTGCGGGTCCAATACTCTTCCAAGTCTACCATCTGTGTGCAAGTCGGATACCCTTCGATGGACTTTTTGGCTGTATGATTCTTTACTACAGTACAAATGGATAAAAGGTGCTTCAGATTGGTGGTGTGGAATCTCAAATTACAGTATTCCCAGGATTCCTGGGATTCCAAAGGGGCTTACATCGCCATGCCCCGTCAATCATTGGCTGACTCGAGCAGGGGCCCACTGCAAAGTAGTATTCTGATAGAATGGGACTCCACTGGCACATGAATCTGTAGCCACTACCAACAAATAACATCTATAACGCCTATCATAGCCGGCGATCCTTCCTGGTGACAAGGCAACATATCAAGAAAGATGAACTGAACGCATTATCTTCAATAAGTCATATTAAGTTCCTCCTTGCCATTCACAGGGCGTTGGAAGACTCCGTTCATCCCGGCGGCCGCCAGAAAGCTGCTGCACCCTTCTTCCTTCGCAAAGGCCAACGATCAGGTTCCTTGTCGTGACCTCGGCGCACGAAGTGGTGTCACAAGGCTCCCAAGTCTTTTAACTAATGGAACCGGTTCGGTTGATGGTATATCTATGATATTCTGTGTATATATATATACACAACATTTTAATTAAATATTCAGTAATTATATGTTATATAACCTACACTTCATTAAAACAAAAAACAACGCCACATTGTATATTTCTTGAGGGTGCATCTCAGAGTGAATACATCAATCAGTCAAAAAAATGAACCACTAACCGAACAATTTTGCATGGCTCGGGATAAAAAGACTAATTATTGATATAATTTATATACCCTCTGGATCCCTCTGGTTATTTAACATAGCCATGGAAAATGGCCCATTTATAGATGGTTTACCTATTAAAAATGGGGATTTTCCATGGCTATGTTAAATAACCAGAGGGTATATAAATTATAAAATACCTTCACCAAGGTGAAACCAGGTGATTTCAGGATATCGCCAGGCTGATGCCTTCGATTCATAGCGCACAGGTCAAGAGTCTTGGGGAAATGTCCAGTCAAGGCTAAAAAGAAACTGGTAATGGTGGCAAACCTACTGCTCAAACACAGCACAGTTTAAAAAAATAAACCTTTCAGGGCATGAGAAAAAACATGCCCCAAAAGTTGACTGTTGGTTTCACCATGTTTCACCAAATTATACATATTAAATAATACCTTTTCCATTGAACCAAGTCTGGATCAGTCCGTATGGCTTAAGCTCGCACCTGAGCCGTGCAGGAGCTTGACATTCAGACTCGCCCCGACGCACACGATCAAGAAAGCCTTTGCAATGATTTCAAAAAATTTGGCTGAGGTGGGGAGTAACACATCTAAGTTTCATGATGTTTCATATTGAATCCTGCTGAAAAAGTGGTGTAGAAAAGCATCGCACAATGGGGCAAAAAGGTAGGATTGACTTTTACATTCTTGGGGACAAAGCCCTGATGTTTCAAACCGGTCGCGAGCACTATATATCATGTGTAAACCGGTTTGTTCTCCTAACCGGCCCCAAACATATCTGGTCATTTTTATCTAACAGTAGGATTCTTAGAATAACAGTTCATATATTCAGAATAAGAATAAGAATATATTAGGATTCTGAAGTTCATCTTTCATATCTGGTCATGTTTATCTAACATTATCTAACATTAGAATATGTGAAACCATAAGCGCCGTGGCAGCATGAACTTCAAAAAGCTTGTCAAAGCGCCAAAGGGCGATGGGTCAGTTCACTCTGGCATCCTGGTTACAAAGTAGATCAACATAGCAATGGAACATATCAGCATGTTCCATAGGTAAACTATATACAGTTTATAGCAAACACGTGTATATATATATACATATACATATATTATACATATATTATATTATATTATACTATGTTATATTACATTATATATCATATTATATTATATTATATTATATTTTATTATATATCATATCATATCATATTATATTATATTATATCATATTATATTATATTATATTATAATATTATATTAAATTATATTATATATATGTTATTATTGTTTATACTATCTTATATAATTATAAATTTTGGGCTATGTACATCCATTGTTCCATAGCTATGTTAAATTACCGGAGTGTAGCTGGAAATAGCTGGCAATTGGACGTTCATCGCCTCGTTCATATGGAACATCAATAGCACGTCGCGTCTCTTGTGCTGGTCAACGCCCTGATTGAAACATTTGTTGAATGTAGGATCCGCGAGAAAACATACATCCTCATGCTCATGTTCTACTTCATCAGATTGGTGGTTTCAACACGAACAACATGCTCGTTATTGAGGATAGTCTGGGATCATTATCCTATTTATTTCTATGTTTGACAATGAGTCGTTTTTGAACCTACCAGCCAGTCATTATGGTGTATCATCAAATGCAGCTTGCTGGAAAATCCACCATATTTATAGCTGATTTTCCCAGCTATATAAACCTGCGTCTATATCCATATATAGAGGATTTCCTCTCATTTATAGGAGTTTTCCATGTTTTCCTATCATTTACTTTCAGGAATTTTGGGAATTTCCCAGCCAGCTACATTTGATGACACCGCAGGCCCCATTTTGGGATGTAGCGTTTCAGCTTCAGCCCAGAGACTGGTGAACATGTAGGCCCCGGCATCGGCCGCTTCTTATAGGGACCTTGATCCAAAATGATCCAACGAAGGATATCATTGGCTTAGTTTTGGGAAACATGTCCAGTTAAAACGCTGGTTCATCCAATTCTGGGAGGATCGGAGTCATGGTCTTATACACCTCATTACGGAGAGATTTGGGAGATTATGGAACCGTCCCAGCAGAAGAATGACCCTGTCTTGTTGGGTGTTTTAATCAACATGTAGAGGGATTGGATGTATACAAGGTGAGCCCCCCCAATTATAAGCTGGTTATGTTGCTTTATAGACCCCTTTAAGTATTGCTTATACTGCGCAATCGCAAGAACCCTAGTTGGCCAAGTTACAAACCAACTCACAGTAGCTATCCCAGGAGCCACACATTGTTCAGAGTATACAGTAGGGGGATGAGGATGCACTTATATTGTAGCCGTTTCATCGGGCACGGCCGCGAACTTCAGAAAGTCAGATCCCATCATCGGTGGTCACGTGGTGCTAATCCCCACAGGGATGCCTTCTAAAGGGATGCCTTCTAAAGTTAGTACCCTCTGGTAATTTAACATAGCTATTGAAAATCATCATAGAAATAGTGGATTTTCCCATTAAACATGGTGGATCTTTCCATAGTTATGTTAAATTACCAGAGGGTAAATGATCCATATGTTAAGTTGCTTGCGGGCTGTGTTTCAGAGGGTAATGTAGTTTCGGTTTGGAAGAAGCGTTTTGCCATTAGGGAGCAAAATATAAAACGCTTGTTGGGTATAGGATATGTATTTTTATGGAAAAACGCTTCTTCCAGAATTTCATTCAAATAGTTGCTCATCCAAACTAACCTAATTGGAGGTACTATCCCATATATACTAATATACAATGCATCCTTATATAACCCTTATGTATACATAACCCCTTACATACCCCTTATATATATATATATATACAAACCCCTGCTGCCAATACTATGGAGGTCTCAGGGGAGAGAAAAAAACCTCCAACCAAAGAAGATGTTGTTGAGGGTTTTTTGAGATGCAATTTGAGGGTCTATGTTGGGCCTATGTGGGGCCAAGTTGGGCCATTGGCAGGCGATATTAGGCTGATGTTTGGCAAATTTGGTGCATGTTGGGGGTATTTGGTGGCATTTTAGCTCAGAAAGTGTTGAAACCATGGAGCCCCGCAGCCCAGCCCCAGCTCCAGCTGGTACAGGATTTAACTAATTCAAGATTGTTTTACCTGGTTCAAACAGACTCCAAGAATTGTTTTATAGCAGGTGTGCAACAAATTTACATAGTTCACCAAATGTTTGCCAGCTGTTTGAATTTCACTTGGCATTCATGGAGCCACAAGCTGTGTTTATTCTTCACCAAGTTTTCACCAGGTTTCTGGATGTTCACTGAGTTTCTGGATTTCACCAGGTTTCCACCAGGTTTTCACCAGGTTTCTTGATGTTCACTGAGTTTCTGAATTTCACCAGGTTTTCACCAGGTCTCCACTAGGTCTCCACCAGGTTTTCACCAGGTTTCTGGATATTCGCTGAGTTTCTGAATTTCACCAGGTTTTCACCAGGTTTTCTGGTTGTTCACTGAGTTTCTGAATTTCACCAGGTTTTCACCAGGTTTTCACCAGGTTTTCACCATGTTTCTGGATATTCACTGAGTTGCCAAATTTCACCAGGTTTTCACCAAGTTTCTAAAAAAATCATCAGGTTTTCACCACGTTTCCAAACTCCACCAGGTTTTCACCAAGTTTTTAAACTTCACCAGGTTTTCACCAAGTTTGCACATTTCACAGGGTTTTCACCAGGTTTTCACCAAGTTTTCCAAATTTCACCAAGTTTTCACCAAGTTATTAAATTTCACCAGGTTTTCACCAGGTTTTCCAAATTTCACCAAGTTTTCCGAATTTCACCAGGTTTTCACCAAGTTTACCAAATTTCACCAAGTTTTCACCAAGTTTACCAATTTCACCATTTTGCATCAAATTTCACCGTGAAAACGGTTAAATTTCACCAAAAAAAATGAAATAACGCTTCTTTTGGTGAAATTTCAATGTGTAAAACACTTCTTCACACAATTTCACCAGGTTTTCACCAAGTTTTTCAAATTTCACCAAGTTTTCACCAAGTTTCCAAATTTCACCAGGTTTTCACCAAGTTTCCAAATTTCACCAGGTTTTCACCAAGTTTCTAAATTTCACCAGGTTTTCACCAAGGTTCCAATTTTCACCAGGTTTTCACCAGGTTTTCACCAGGTTTCTTGATGTTCACTGAGTTTCTGAATTTCACCAAGTTTTCACCAGGTTTTCACCGGGTTTCTTGATGTTCACTGAGTTTCTGAATTTCACCAGGTTTTCACCAGGTTTTCTGTTTGTTCACTGAGTTTCTGAATTTCACCAGGTTTTCACTAGGTTTTCACCAGGTTGCTGGATGTTCACTAAGTTTCTGAATTTCACCAGGTTTTCACCAGGTTTTCACCAGGTTTCTTGATGTTCACTGAGTTTCTGAATTTCACCAAGTTTTCACCAGGTTTTCTGTTTGCTCACTGGGTTTCTGAATTTCACCAGGTTTTCACCAGGTTTTCACCAGGTTTTCAACAGGTTTTCACCAAGATTTCACCAGGTTTTCACCAAGTTTGTATTCATTGTGTTATATATATATATATATATATATTTAAGTATTTCATAAGCCGTCTACATAAATTTATATATTCATTTATATTTATTTATATATATATATGTATATATATATATATATAGTGTAGAGCTTAGTATAGTATAGTACAGTATGGTACTAGTAAAGTCTAGTAGAGAGCTTTGCATAGTAAAGTATAGTATAGTAAAGTGTAGGAGAGTATAGTGAAGTATAGTATAGAATAGTATAGTATAGTAAGTATAGTATAGTAAAGTATAGTATAGAATAATATGGCAACGGAGAAGCTGACAAAGTCCAAGCCGGACAAGAATGAAAAAAAGGAGAAACCTGAGAAGACTGAGAAGGAGAAAAAAGAGAAAAAACCAAAGAAAAAGGAGGTGGACACGAAGAAACAGAGAAGCATGGCCGACTTCCTTTAGGGATTCTGTTTAGCCAACAGCAGTTTGGCTTGCCATAAGATGGCACAATCTTTCAAAGATGGCAAGATCTTTAAAACAAGATCCATGCCCAAGCCTAAACACGCTAGGGGTGGCGTGACATGGGAAAAAAATGCATTTCTGGACAGGTAGCATTTTTTGCAAGAAGCGTTTTACACATTGACCCAACGGTGTAAAACGCTTGTTGCATACTGGAAGAAAAAAACAATCTCAAAACGCTTGTTTAGCCCCCGGACCTAACAACTAAGCAACCTAACAGATCCATATCAAATATATCAAATATACCCTACGGCTTTCCCTAGGAAAATGATCTACAACTGGTGGATTTTCCACGTGTAACGTGTATGTTAGTTTACCCCGGGCAAATACAGTGTGCATATGTATATATATATATATGTGTGTGTGTGTCTAAGTAAGTAAGTAAGTAAGCAAGTAAGTAAGTAAGAAAGTAAGTAAGAAAGTATATAAGTAAATAAGTAAGAAAGTAAGTAAGTAACTGGTTGGTGGTTTTAACCATCTTGAAACATATTCGTCAATGGGAAGGATTATCCAATACATTCTGGACAATAAAAAAATGTTCCAAACCACCAACCAGGTAAGTAAGTAAGTGAGGAAAAAAGTAAGGAAGTAAGTAAGTACGTAAGTAAGTAAGTAAGTAAGGAAGGAAGGAAGGAAGTACGTAAGTAAGTAAGCAAGCAAGTGAGTAATTAACTAAGCAAGTAAGCAAGTAAGAAAATAAGGACATATACATGCAAGCAAGCATGCATGCAAGCATGGATGTACGTATGTATATATATATATATATACACCGATTATATACCAATAGACTTCCATCTGTCAATGAGATATACAAATTATCCCAGTTGTGTGAAGATAAATCATAATTCATATCCCAAATACATGTGCATCTGCAGCGTATGCCTGTGTATATATGGGTGTGTTACATGACATCATGACACCCATTATGCACTCAACGGGTATGAGTCAAAAACTGTGATCCCCCGGGTCGAAAACACCAATTTGTGATGGGAATTTCCACATTCCATTGGGACCATCCCATGGATCAATGGGGCTCTCTCTCAGATAATTATTATGAAGGGGGTGGGATTATGTCCTATACTCCACACCTGTCAACCACCAAAAATCCCTGGGCCGCCCGTCACACCCGAACTCATTGCCGACAGTTCCTTCTTTTCAGCCACCTCCGCCGCTTCCCGAGCCTGGACAAAGCCAGGTGAAATCCATGGAAATCCAAATACCTGGACCAAAATCCATCGTGGAATGGATGGAATTTCAACAAAACATACTAAAAAAAATCTAGAGACTCTGTGCATGAAATAGCCAGTTTAGCAACCAACAGATGGACTTCTCCTAGAACCCATCCAACTTGGATCAGCACGGAGAGCCTCCTTGAGTTCTTTCTGAGCCCTCTCCCAAGCAGTTTTGGTCAAGAAGAGTTGTGACCTGGAGAGTTTCCAGCTGACTTCAGGATCAGCAGAAATGCAGGGCATTTCTAGGTTCCCAATGGGTCAGTAAGGCCGATCCGAAAGGATGATCTGCTGCCAGGTCACTGAAGCCTCTTGGTCCTCAGTGAGACCCCAGGGACCCCAGGATCCAGGCAACCAGGATGTTCTGTTTGTTTTGAGATATATGAACATATCCACCAATATGATTGTACATGTCTGTATTAACACCAATGTTTGCAACAAACCATTTGCAAATAGTGTGTCCATCGCGGAAGAGGAGGCTTCGACTATGCGTCCAAGTCCATGCTTTGTGTGATTTTGATATATTTTGATAGTAGATATAATGACCCGATGTCCAAAAACACATTGCTAGAGTTTACGACCATACGGTACATAGATATGCTGGCCAGCAGCAAAGACTGACGCAGTATAGGGCCAAAGATATGAATTGACTCTGAATTGACTTTCTCCTGGGTTCTTCCCACTTGATCTTTGTCATATTCCTAGAACTTCAGTCAAAATCGGGTTTCCAACATGTCTAGTTACACTCTTGAGGACTCATATCACACAAGGAACAAACATGTGATAGTCTGTGATATTCCCCAAATTCATGTATTATAACTATATTAATATTTCCCACTGGACTATGTTTGGTTCAGATAATTAGTTCTCTGGTGGTTTCAAACCGTCCAAACAAATTATATAGTTACCTCGACCAATCATCCCAAGTATGGTTGAAGAACAATGCATAATTCATAATTGAACCCCCAACTCCTAAACAGTTCTTGTTTGAAACTTTCAAACCATACCCCCAAAATCATGGCGTTTTGCATTGCTGTGGGCCCAGCAGTCCCCCAGGCCGTCCGAGAGTCTCTGCAGACACCTGTCGGTCTTCGTTGCGGTCCGCTGCCGCTTGATCCCCATTCATCCACCTCAAAATCTTGAGCTGGAAATGGTGTCCCCCATGTCTGATTGTAAACCGTTGTAAGCTAGAAGAAACGATTTAAAACTCATGGCGTTTCTTCAAACCAACCCACTAAAGTGACTCTGATGGGGAAAGAGCAACGCTTTCAACAGATTTTTGCCTACATTATTTGTTTTGAGAAATCTGAGAAGAGGCATACAAGTTGTAGCCTACAATGGCCTACAAGACAAGCTGTCAAATCCTTCACCCTGAAATTTGCAACATTTTCAGTGTCGATCGATGGTACCCTATATGTTAGGTCTTTTGGGGGTTATCAGGCTTCCCAATCCACCTAGTGCCCAAGCCAAGCATAAACCCCAACCTTCAAACGTCTTGCCAAGAGACTCCCAGGTGGCTTCCCACCAGCTCATCTCACGAGAGGCTCTCCCTTGGTCGAAATGGGTTTCCCGGTGTGGTTTCCAGGTTCTCTAAGGTTTATGGTAAATATGTTTGTGCTATTCTTTTGGATTCTGTGGTATTCTCTGCTAGTCTCTGGTGTTCTATAGTGAATCAAGAGTTTTTTAGATGAGTTGGTTCTGAATGCTAACTTCATATATATATATATATTCATTTATTTAATGATATAACTACAGACTATAGTATATTAAGCCAACTGATCAGGGCACCACCTTGTAATTAACCCCCTAGCCGTCCCAGCCTTACAGTTAGCTCTGAGATTGGTAAGGGGCATGTAATGTATGTAGCATAGCTAAAGAGTTATCAATAGCCACATATGACATGACTCTGACAATACGTGTCATCTGGGTGGGGTACTCTCTGGTGATTAAACATGGCGGCTGGCTGGAAATTACAAACTTGTCCGTTAATCATTTTATATATTCTATGTAATACACCGGGGTGAACATAGATGGCGAAAAAAAAAAGCGACGGGAGATGGCGCAGCCTGGCCGTAAAATCGCTATTTTTGGCAGATGGCGCGGCCCTGCATAGCATCGCTATTTCTGGTAAATAGCGATTGCTTTCTTTTTCCTTTGATTCTCACCAAATTTTGCACCAGGGCTACTGCCGGTGGAGCTGCCATCTTCAAACTCAATGCAGCCATATGCAAAGCCATGTGGCTCACACACACACTAAACTGCGCACTGTAGATGGCGCAATGCATTTTGGGAGGCAAAAGATACACAGGGCAATCCACCCCGAAGATCGCATGCACGCACGCACACACACAGACAGGTGGTTTCCATGATTTTCCATTGCCAGGTTTAGTTTTGGACGGTACATCGTCTATGATATGATACAGTATGCATTTAATTCAGGACATAATTGATGCAGAGCTGACACCGCTATGCATTGCATGCAACCTGCGCACACACACACACATATATATATATATATGTATGAATGTATGTATGTAGGTAGGTATGTATGTATGTATGTAAATATGTATGCATGTATGTATAGATAAATATAAATATATATATATATATACATTTACTTACAATTGTATACATGCGTGTATTAAATATATACATACGTACAATGAATGTAATAAGATGTAATAAGTATATAATGCATACACCATGTATACATTATATATAAGCTTGTGCGCTTATGAGTACCTTTGTCGCCTTGATGCTGGTCATAACTGTCCCATTGTTTCATCCTTGGGTTCCCATGTATCCCTGATCCGACCCTTGTCAGGTTTCACTTCTGACACGCACTGATGGATAAGGTGGACCATCATGTCCTACTGGTTGTCCAAAGCCGACCCGTGCCAAGATTCTGCTCTTGATTTCTTCGATTTCTTTTGCATGTTGATCCAGCCTGCAGTTTGCTAATCTTGGCAAAACCTCATCGAAGATCCAAGATTATCCAAGATGGAAAAATAAGAAACGGCTTTTGGTGGGGAACACCCTCAGGTACGCAGGCGCATGTCTACCTAGGAACATTGACTGTTAATATATACCCCCATCAAGCCATCAAACCTCATGGTGAATTCCCATGTCATCCCGTGACATTCAATGATGAAAGTCCGTCTTTTCAATGGGGATGCTATAGATGAAACCACAACATATCTCCATTATAATCGTGTTATACCCTCATGGTAACCATTTCATGACATCTCCACTGTGTCAACATTTCTGTCAATGCTAAATCCCTATTACATTCCCCATATCCACATATGGCAGTCTTGTCAGCTCAAATGTGGATACAATGGAGATAAATAGATATGGTAGTCCATGCTATTACCATCTGTCAATCAAACATGGTTTGCTGGAAAATCCACCAGTTATAGGTGATTTTCCCAGAATTTAGTTTGGGGATTTCCGTTTGGCTGCGTTTGATAACACCGGAGGACACCCTCTGGTAAACTAACATAACTATCGAAAATCACCAAATTTAATGGGTAAATCTTACTATCGGCGTTGGCCTCTTTATTTGGGCCTTTCTGTTTTCTGGCTTTTGGACCCAGAAACTATTTGCAGATTTCCAGGAACTATTTGCAGAGTTCCAGGAACTATTTGCAAAACACATGCAATATTTTGAAGGAATATAATATGTGCAATATATTGAGGACCATGTGATGATGAGTTGACAAAGGCTAGCTAAAGGGAAAACAACAACAGAACACTTAAATGCTATTAAGTGCTGATTCCAACTGATTCCAACTGATTTCAGCCTCAAGAGTGCGCCCCCATTGTGGGTATGTGAAAATGACAGTATCGGATATGCGCATCCATAACATGCCAACATGTTGCCTGGCTAAACTTTGTAATCTCTTACGTGGAAACAAGCACCTCGGGCATCAACATTACCTTTTTGATATGATAAGCCACAATCGGCCAATCATATCATGAGCCGTGTCAGATATACCAGAACCAAAACAAAAAGTTCAATGAGCCAATGAAAAAACAACCCCAGCCAGTAATGAAAAATGCATTTATTGAAATCATTTCCGCCCTACTGGAGCCTGAGCCATGGAAACAACCACGCAGAAAAACAAGTCAACCTCCGGGTCGGTGAGCCAAAGTTCGCAGGAGCAAAAAACTCAGCGCACCCAGCCCAAACCAACGTGTTAGACAAACCCCTTCCCCTTCCCCACCACCACCACCACCACCACCGCCACAACCACCAGTTCCAGAAAGGCAAGCACGCCCCGAAGGTTAGGCCCAAGCGCACAAAAACCACCACATGTACCACTTCCACCACCCCTCTCCTCCCCCAGCCCCACCCCCTCCAACATCACTACCAAGAAGTCCAGCTTCATGGCACAAGCATTTCAAACGGCGGCCGCTTCCCTATTTTGGCTCCGTGAACGCGTTTAGGAGACCCTTTTGAATCAAGAGGAAGTAAAGGACATGCTCCATGGTCTATCATGATGCTTTTTTCACAGTTGGTGTTTGTGTTTGGAATGGCGTTGCCATCAAGAATGCCGGGTCGTCTGAGCTTCAGCCATGACAGTGATGATGAGACCAGTTCAGATATGGATCTGGTGAGCCAGATTTTCAGCAGCCCTGCACCTGAGAAGAAGAACCTCAGATTATTTTATTCTGCGCTTATACCTTGTTGTGCTGCGTATGTGCGGTCGGCTGGGTCGATTACTTTTGTAGTAGCAGAAAGGTGGTGATATTTTTGTGGTCTCTGTGGTTAAGACTGTCTATGTATTTCGGATTCCTTTTGTCGAAGCTACTTCAGTCAATGATGGGCATATGCCCACGGATGGTAGTCACATTTGAGTCTTGTTAATTCCCGCGCGTTCTACGCGATGTTACTAGCAACGAACTCTAGCGAAAACTGAAACTAACTAATTAAGGAATGCGCGAGAAGCACTACACGTCGACCAGGATGCCGACAAGCTATCTTTTCTGGATTGGGCGGACAAATACTGCAACATCGTTGGGGTCCACAAGATGCAGCTTGGATGCGTGATTAGCTGTTGGTTAAGTATTCGCGACGCCCGATCATCTCAAGTCGCATGACGATTTAGACTGTATCTGGCATCTGGTCTTGTTATTCCGCGTGTTGTCATGTCAGTTGCGTCATGTCACATGTCATGTCTTTGTTCCTAGGAAAAATATTCCAGAGAGTAGGATACCCTATCGTATCCTACTTGGGAGCGCAATTGGTTTTTTTGAGTCATGGAGTCATGGGTATAAAACCAATTATGACGGTATAGGTACGGCAATAATAGCCCCCATAAGTTGGGATAAAGCAGTGAATAGCAACAGTACATGTTTGTGTTTAATACAAAGATATCTGCAGTGAAACCTGGCACTCTAAAAATATCTCCAATGAAAACTGGCACTGCACCCGCAAGCATCTTACAAACCTAGGCAAAAGCGTGCCCGCAGAGCGGTGCAAACCGTGACATTGGTGGAAGGCTGCGCTGGTGCTGGGACAGGAACTTATATCATGAATCTTGTCTTGCAGCTACCCACAAAACAAAGGTGCACAGTGCACAGTAAAGGTTCTACTCACCCAAGAGAGATGAATTCAGATATCAGGTTTTGGACATGGACAGAATCATAGACACTAAAAAATGAATAAGCACCTTCGCGAAGTCGACCTCTACAAACGAACGGTGTTGATTTGGGTTGTTGATTCATTGGCTTTCTGTTTTCAAGAACCTGATTTATCTTGATAAAGTAAAGTAATAATATATAAATCATAAATCATAAATCAAAAATATTATACATATCATATGTTTACATATATTATGTGTTTCCAGATACATAGAATATGCATACTATAATGCATGTTAGTTGCTGCGACCCTTAGAGCGAACAAAATCATTGTGTAGGGGCATTTTTTTGTGAGGCTGCAGCAGGCTTCACTAACTAATTTATTTCTTATCTGCGTTGCGGAAGGGTGGATAGTGTTGTGGATGGGAGGGAGGGCGTTGGATAGTCTATCCATGTGGGTCAAACAAAACAAATGGCTTATAACTTGTACTTGCCTGCCACACAATGGGGACATCGTAACATCACCGTTTACACCAAGAATGGGACTCACAGTTTGGATGGCATCAGTCTAGCAGCGTTCAATTTTTGACCTGGTGAAAATTTACTCTGTTGCCACTGGGTGCATATTGTTTGTCCCTTTGTTACATGTCTGGACTGGCCTTCTGAGTTCGCACTAGATGATTTTTGCATTACCTTGGCAACATACCAACCTGAATTCAATCCGGATTTTTTGTCTTTAGGAAACATCTTTTCCATCACAAGATCTGAGCATCTATCCAAGTCCTAGATTTTCACTTTCTACTATTAATTTGTTGCCTATTGCCTACCATTCAGTTTCAGTCTCCGCATCAGGAGAGAAATTGCAGAGACTTTGGCAGACTACAACATCTCGATCGGCTTCCGCTCTTCTGTGATGGAGATCAACCCAGCCAAGCAACAGTTCATTCTCCAGAACTACAAGCCTCACCGTTCCTTGGCCTAAAGAGTTCGTACTAAATCCTGGTAGTTCTGCCAGTTGTTGGTGGCCAGTGCGACTATCAGTCATGAAATGCGCGAATGATCACAAATCAGCCAGAAAAAAGTAAGCTCAATCAGGTCAAGTCATTTTCCTTGCGAAAGGTTGGTACGTTTAAAAGAACCAATGCGTTTTTGGCAGCCCCGGTTATGCGTTCATGATAAATACGTGCCCAGAGCGTCTGTCTCTTGACATATGCTGATTCTGGTGAACGAACCAAGTTGTGCACGTGCATGACGACATTGCCTTCGGTGTAACTGGTGGGCATTGCGTTTTGCATGAGAAGCGATGTCATTTGGTACCTGACGCAGAGGCCAGACCTGACAAAGTTGCTTAATCTCAAAAGTGACCAAAATAACAGATAGCCAATGGCGACAGAAAGCGGGCTATCACGGGACCAGACTACATTGTGCACCAGACACTTTTATATCTGATAGCGTGACTTCAGTGACATCATGGCCATTGCGATCTGAAAGTGATCAGGTCATGGCATCAAACTACCAAGACTGTGTTCCAAACAAAATCCGCAGTCGTGCTTCTTTTTGATCAGGCCGTTCTGCAAACGATATGAAACGCATCCAATGATGATCCATGTTGAATCGATGACATTTGGGGGCTTTGTAATGGACAGTACATCATGCAACTACACGTAATGTTAGGTTCAAAGCATATTTGGCGGGGCATCCAAGTTTTATGGAGATATTTAAATGATATATGGCTTTTTTACCTGGTGTGAAAATCCGGGTATCCGCCAAGTAACTGGGCAAGATAACGGCCATTGCCACTTACTACAACTGGGATGTCCATCCAAGTATCATGAAGCCATGACTGTGCGTACTGAATGTGGCAATGGTACGAAATTTTGGCTTATGAACACCCCAAGGACATTCAAAGTAGATACTAGTTACTAGACTAGGCTGCAATAAAATGAAACTGACTACCATATATTCGAGACAATACTACAACGTGAGTAGTAGTAGGAGGAGTCGTGGTAGTAGCAGCAGCAGCAGCAGTAGTAGTAGTAGTAGCAGTAGTAGTAGCAGTAGCAGTAGTAGCAGTAGTGGTGGTAGTAGTAGTACTAGTAGTAGTAGTAGTAGTAGTAGCAGCAGCAGCAGCAGTAGTAGCAGTAGTGGTAGTGGTAGTGGTAGTGGTAGCGGTAGGGGTAGCGGTCGCGGTAGCGGTCGCGGTAGCGGTAGCGGTAGGGGTAGGGGTAGGGGTAGGGGTAGTGGTGGTGGTGGTGGTGGTGGTGGTGGTGGTGGTGGTGGTAGTAGTAGTAGTAGTCGTAGTAGTAGTCGTAGTAGTAGTCGTAGTCGTAGTCGTAGTAGTAGTCGTAGTAGTAGTCGTAGTAGTAGTCGTAGTAGTAGTCGTAGTAGTAGTAGTCGTAGTAGTAGTCGTAGTATGTAGTATGTAGTATATTGTAGGTTGTATGTAGTATGTAGTATGTATTTTGTAGTATGTAGTATGTAGTAGTATATAGTAGTATAGTCGTAGTATAGTCGTAGTATATAGTGGAACACCATGTCTCAGATCGAAACCATGCATTTTATACCTCATGACCCCTGTGAGGAAATTTTCGCATTCGGGCCACCGTGTTGCCCTTATTCCATTTTAAATGGAAACCGGGCGAAGAAGAAGAGCATCAACTACAATCCCTTCCAATGCGCTGATGCGATTCCATTTCTCAATGGATCCCGGCATATCAGAACCTTGGCTATCTGGAAAGAAACACAACTAATTTGAATTGTCGGTGGCTCCACCCTTTTTGGTAAACTCGCTGATTCAGTTCTCCGGTGCCAGTACAATCGGTCCAGTGCAGATGTGATGCAACCTGTTCGTGTGGTTCGCAACAGTCAATATATCATAGGAGGTTTTCTCTCAATCGTGTCATGCCGACTAAAACATTCGAAATGATACCAAATACAGAGACGAATCCTACATAACTAGCTGGCACACATGGGGGTGTCTCAAAGCACGGGCGCCGCAATATCCATATCTTCTATACCAACTTATATCTTATAACTAACTTATATTTTTCTAATCCGAAATACATAAAAGATCTAAAGCTTGGGGCGCCCCTACTTCGAAACTTTGCAAAATAAATGATACATTACTATAACATCATCGAATTACATACGTCGCTCTGCTTCTGTATATACTAAGGACATCGGCGTCCAGGGGTGGTGCTGATGGAGCAGGCGTGGAGACAATGATATGTTCATGGTATGGTCTGTGGTACGGATCTGCACATCGGGAAAATCAATATCATCGAATCCCGGTTCGGTACGAGTATGTATGAATCACATTTATTTTGATATTGAAAGTTTCTCATTGACGGCTAGGTTGTAGGTTTTTTGCCCATTATTGTTTTGGCAAGGCTTTCTTTCTTTGCAATCCAGCGCCAACAATTGAGTCGGTAAGCTGTAGGTAAGGTAACCTAGACCCGAGGCGATGTGGTAGTGTGATGCAAAGTAGCTTTCCGTGACACGCATTCAAGCTGTGTGGAAGACATGCGCGCTCTGTCATTTACAGCCGATTTGGGAAGTCCTCTGTTCCTATATACGACGCAGGTGATGGGTATCTACAGACCTTTCCCATCTGGCAGCAATGGTGACTTCTTCAAGGAGTACAAGGCCAGATAAAAGGGCTTTTGGTCGAAGCTCACCAATCCTCAGGCCAAGCACGTCACAGTGACCTGTACAAACATCAACCATTCCGTTCTCTCCAGAAAAAAATGGATCCATTTCCTTTCCGCAAATTATCATCAGCTAAAGCCTCAAGACACTCGATGTCCCAACGTTCATATAGTTTCTTGTTCATGATTTGATTCACCACACAGCCTCGGAAGGCAAGCGATTGTTATGTTGAACCAGGGTCCAACCACTGGGTCAAGGTTTAGTGGTTCCTACGGGGATTCCATGTCAAGGTTTAGTGGTTCCTACGGGGATTCCATAGGCAAATAGCTTCTTTACAACCTGTAACTTGCAACTATATAGCGGCAATCCTGCTTCAGGTATCATCAGAGAAATGATGGACGGAATATATATAATATATAATGTTATCGGCCCGAGAATTACGGTATGTAGTTGATTTTAAATCCAAAACCAGCACCTGTTGTGAAAGCTGGTAGCGGATGGAGCAATAGCTGGCTGGCTGGTAACCCATGTCAGCAAAGAGGGTTAAGTTAACACATCCAAGGGATCCGAGCAAAGCGGAAACTGACTATGAGCTAGCCCAAATTGTAGCCCCCAAAATCGCTTTTATCAAAATCCATTTTGCTGAACCAGCCAGTGGTTCACTTTTCAGGGAAGCTGAGCCAAACGTGTCGAAATCACAGAACTAGCCGAAACAGTAGCTGTAGTACAATTTGCGGTTCCAATTTTTCATTACGACATCCAGGTCGGGAACCTGAGAAAATGAGTCGATGTTTGAATATATGGTTGTTACTTTGCTTTTGTTGTTTAACCACCCAGGACTCCTGGGTCAAAATCTTTTCAGATTTGATTTTGCAGTCAGTAGTGTCAAAATGCCAATTGATGTCAGGCAACAAACTCACTTGGCTAACACATGGCGCAAGAGTGAAGCCATGCCGTTGAGCAAGTTCTTCGCAGATGAACCTGTCGGTGAGGACGTTCCGATGCGGATACAAAACCCAGACTCAATGCTTGAATTTAAGCGTTTGAAGCAAACCCAAAAAGCTAGAAATGCATCCTTGGTGTCTAAGACAGCCAAGAGGTATGAGACTGCAAGGAGTTCTGCTTCCGTCCAAGTCAACGGGGTTCCTGGTGAAGTTCTCAAAGAAATCCAACAGATGTATTTGACGCCCCGTGTACACTATGCCTCTACAATTGCTCAGGGGTATGAAGTCTTGTCCGAGAATGTTGATAAACGGGTTTCACGTGCCAGGTCACGTTGCACCTGGAGCTTATTGTGCTGTTTAGCGCGGTTTTTGGAAGGCCTCTTGCTGATCAACTGTTCTGAGGGAAAGAACGCAAAATATGTGATCAATACCATTATGCCTGACGACACCAACACCCGTATGAAGGGCCCAAACAAGGCGGACCCAAGTATTTGTTGCACAGTAATGAATCAAGTTCAAAATTGTATTGTCACATATGATGGTGAAGATGGCTCTTCCAAGTGGGACTGCTTGGCAATTCCTTGTCCAACGACAATCCTGAACACGCCAGATGCGGTGAACCTCCACGAAGCTTACACATCGTATTTGATTTCTGGCGCTCGGGGTATGGGCCGGAAATTGCAATCTCTTGGTCTGCCTCAAACCACTCCTTCACTAGAAAATGCTCGATGGGCCATTCAAATTATGTGCGGGGATGCCCTTGAGGCCAACAGTTCTGCGTTTCATGTTGAAAGACGGTACTTGGCCAGCAAACACAGAGCTGGGGTATGTTGCAATCAAGCCGCCCTACGTATAAAATGCTGCAATCACCAGTTGGGTTTAATTCGCAAACCATGTGTTCTTGGGGTCGAAAGATTCTGGTCTACACTGGTGCGCCTTGCGCATCTCTATGAGAGCGCAAGTTTTCGAAGACGAATTGCGGCCGGGGTAGTGACTTTGCTTGGGACTGCTGGAACTTTCCAGAGCCCCTTGTCCTTGTTGTTGTAACCTTCAGTTTTCAAAATTAATTTTCACACACACATATCATATATATATATATATATCATACTGTACATACAATTTTACAAACACACATACATACACATACATACATACATACATACATACATACATACATACATACACACATACATACATACATACATACTTACTTACTTACTTACAAACTTACTTAGTTATTTACATACGTTACATACATACATGCATGCATGCGTGCCTGACATGACATACATGACATACATGACAGGCATGACATACATGACAGACATGACATACATACATGACATGACTTGACATGACATGACATGATATGACATACATACGTACGTACATACATACATACAGACAGACAGACATACCTACGTACGCACGTACGTATGTACATACGGTACGTGCATATATGCATACATGCATACATGCATACATCATTCATACCGGCACGCATGCGTACATGTAGCAAATGAACATACACTTTACTAATACTTACTAATACATGCATACAGCACGCACGTCGCATTAAAACCAAACTCATTTTGGGAAACTGTTTTTTTTGACTTGGCCCGGGTATCCAAATATAGACCCCAAGCTGAAAGAATTTTCCGAGGTTTCAAGAATCACACTTTGCTTCTTTCAGGAAGAATGTTTGCTTCAGCACTAGGTTCAGGGTTACTTCTTTGGGCCTCCTAATTGCTATAAGGTCGTCATTTTAGGCAACCCGTTCCAGAAAGCATCATGATGAAGTAGATAAAACTGCAAGGGACAGAAGACCTGGGAGCGCATACCGAAATCACCAAACAAATCACTCCAATACCCAGCCATGAGTATCTGGGGTGTATTCAATATGACGCTTGTAGGGTTGCATCATCTGTTCACCGGTTACATGTGTTTGATCGTTTGTTTGACGGCCCCATGTTCAAACGAAACACTTCGGGTGGCTGCCTATAACTCATAGTTGGTAAATTATGGCTGCCTCCATACCATATGAAATATGCTTTGTCACAGTAGTTTTGAATCAACTTAGGTACCTGAGTTTTGGTCCATGATTATTCCCGAATCTAGTGCCTAATGTAGACGACGACTCGACTGTCTATCTATTTCATATTACGTTGCGCAGTGTTGTACAATGACAATCACTGCCTAAATGTGGTTTTAGCATCATATATAGCTCGATTCTTTGATGATATTTTACGATCATTCATTCGGCATATGGAATCATATATATATATATACGGAGTACGGGTTCAAACGGTTCTCACGTATCAAATGAAAGATGCGCGACTGTGTCACTGTATAGTTGGTTGCGTGTTTTGATTCAGGGTATGGTATGAATTTGTGAAACATGTGGGATGTATATGTCGGGTGTTTCTTCGTATGTAAGTGCTTTCAACCCAACTGCATGTATGTATGGCCTATGGACCACCACTGACCCCAGCTGGTGCCACGGCATCTGAGGAATGCATGTGCTGGAATTCCCCAAGGAGATGGAAACTTGGAGGAAACGGTCAGCTTGGCTACTGAAAGGCTTTCAAGCTTCCAAAACCACGGTTTCAATTTTGAAAGAAATCTTGGATTTCTTCAATGGAGATACTTCGGACCAAGTACTTGTCCACTGGTGTATTCCCAACAGTGTTTCTGGTAAGCCATGCTGCAAGGACGATGCCGAATCTCTCAACAAGGGCATATCATTATTGACATCTTTTCTCACGAAAGGCTATGCGGTGCCACTCCTTTACAGGATGAAGCATTATGGCCCTGCCGCTTCTTTCATTCGTGTAGGATGTTGCCTTCACAGCATCCTTCCCCGCATATTGAATGTAGACAAACAAGCTCTGAGTCCAGCTGATCGCCCTGGTAGCGACTTGAGCAACATTGTCGATACACTTTTGGGGACTGAACACCCCAAAAAACGCTCGGAGTCTGAGTCAAACAAAAACCTGAGCCCTGCGGAGTTTGAAGCTCTTGTGGGTAAGCTTTTGGATGAGGACACAAGTTTCGCAGCGCAAAATGGAGCAAGGTGCCAGATGGTTCAGAAGGAGATCAGCCAACCTGCTTTTCACCAGTCTTCTATTTTGATTGATGCCTTGGTTCAGCGGATGGAACGAGGATTCAATTTCTTTTTGCGCAGGACATCAATTTTGAATGACCTTTCATATTTTAGCCACGCAAATCCAGAGCATGAAGAACACAAGGCAGAGTCCAGCAAAGGGTTCTTGAAGGTGATCCGAGGAGAGCTCGGTCAAGAGCTCATTTCTGACTATAGAGACTTCCTGAAAAACGGATTTCAAGAAAGTGTTGGAATGGGGCTGGATGGAACACAATCTCAACTCAACTTGATCTTTCAGTTGGTGGTGTCTTGCATGACGGACTTACACAGGCGTATGGTCCAAGAGTTCATGGTGCCACCCTTTACGGTGCTGAGGCTTGCTGATGCTGACCCGGCAACATTTGCAACAGTTTGGAACAATATCCGCCAAAGGTTCTTGGATTGCGAGTGCTGTGTCGATGCAGAATTTACAACACCAATTTTGCGCAAATACTCTTGCAATTTTTCCATTCCTCCGACGCAAACCGACATTGAGAAGATCACAGAAATACAAGAGTTTCTGGTGGAAATCAGTATCTGGAGCCCGTTGACATCTGATGCTGTTGAAATTGTCAACGGACAGATTCAATGGGCATTGAGTCGAAGGGGAAAAGGCACCCGTTTGTTGCAGCGACGTTCTGCGGTTGAGATATCAATTTTGAGCCGAGCGGTGAAACAACATGCATGGGTTCAACAACAAGCAGGTGACAAGACTCTCCCCAGCAAGGCAGTGGCCAGTGGCATCCGGCGTCTCAGTGGGATTAGAAGCTGCAACCAACACAGCCTTCGCAATTCTGACTCCTTGAAGAAGACATGATCTGAGGATTTTTTTGCCCACGCATGTTTCATCCTCCAAGGAAAGGCTAGGTCTTAAGTTGGAAATCAGAGAAAACAGCTTTGTTTTGTTTTATCTTTTCTCCATGCTCACCAGCCCTTAACCCTTGCAGTTTCTGCTGTGCCAAGGATGGACGGTGTCCTGGACGGTCGCGACCCATTTTGGAATCATCAGCGATGAGAGCTGAAAGACATCAGAAGGCTTCAAAACGAAAACTTCGAAAACTTTCCGGTTGGAACGTGTTTCAGAAACAGCAGTTGGAAGGGGGTGCATTTAGCACAGAGGAATATTCAAAGAAAATAAAATTGATTAGCAGAGAATGGGATCAGCTGCCCTTAGATGACAAACAAGGTTTCGAGGTTGAAGCTCAGCACCAACAAGAACTTCGGGCAAAGTTGGCTTTTATCCCGTTATCAGTTGGAACCTCTGCCAGAATACCAACAGAACTTGAAAGGAAGGTCGGTCGGAACTGTTGCAAAAAGTTGGCTGCCAGAAGGCTCAAACTAAATGAGAAACTGTTCGAGCAGCATTCTATTTGGTCCCTTCCAACTTGCTTTGGTGACAGCCGCTCGAATAAACACCGTGTCCGTTTCCTGATTTGATTTCTCAGCTTTTATATCATATTGTCGCTACGTATATGTCATTATATGAAGTCGTTTTGTACTATAAAAACAGCAGAGACCGCACTGAGACCGAGGCCTGACTGTTTCGGACTGGACTGTGCTGACTCATAGTTAAGTCACTTTCTTTCTAGTGTTCTCCTGGGTTGTCCTACGGTTGGACGCAAAAAACAACACGACTTTGGGCCGGGTTTTACAGCACACATGAGTCACAGCGAACTTCTAACATCGAATCATTCATCGTTGGCGATCAGTATCATTTGGGCCTGGGGTATGGTATGTTGTATGTGTTTGTAGCGCCTTCAGCAAATGTTGCAACTACGGGCTCTGGACTCCAGACCCGCTATGTTTTCTTCCTGTTAAGTTGAATGAGCTCATTTTTTTGAGGAAACTGCGCAGCCAAGGTAATGGAGCATTGAAAGCTACCGCAATTAACATGGACCTCTCTGACCAGGATATCGAGAAGAAGCTCGACAACACGTTGCACAAACCTTTGGAAGTATTGCGGCCGGACCACGTGCCTGATGTTCACGAGTCTCCATGTTTTCATTTTGCGTGCCGAGGGAACCCCAGCCTTGCACGAGCAGAACAGCTTGTGAAGTCTTTATCATGGGCATTGCAAGAACACGATGTGGACGCAGGGTCCATGCTGTTGTTTTCCTTGAGTGACAAGCCACATGTTTCGGTTCCAGTGATTCTGGGTGTTTCAATGAAAAAACCAATGTCACATACCTTCGTCCTTGCCACGCTCAACCACGAAGAGGTAAAATTTTCGGAGGATGGAGGGTCCATTCAGTTTAAATCTTCTCATCAGCTCTTCTGGAACCTTCTGGAAGAGCATTCTGGAAGTCCCACCGAGACTGTGGAGATTGATGTTGATGTTTGGACTTGCAGCGCGTTTCTGGACAGTGGCGACAATAACGCCCTGAAGACCAATCCTGACAGCCTGCAGTGCACTTTCAAAATTTCCAGCAAGAGAGCTTTAAAGAACAAGCCGGTGGTTGTGAAATTGCCCTTCTCTTTGGACAAGCGATATCGAAAGACCAGGAAGGTGCAAGAACATGGGCCACAGAGAAAAAAAAAGAAATCACTGAAGAACATGGGGAAGTTCAAGAAACCACAAGCTAAAAAGAATGACCCTGGCCCTATTGTCATTAGCTCAAGTTCAAGTGATTCGGAATCCAACAGTTCCTCTTCTGAAACGATCAAAGACGCTGTGGACATGGCTGAAGTTGAGGAGGAACAGGCCCTTCCCTTGTCCAATGTTGTGAAGCAAGAACATGCTAGTGTTAGAGAAGTTGCTAGGGAGATTGAAGCCGCTGATGACCAGCAGGAACAGAAAGCACAAACACTGCAGCAAAGCTTTGCAGCAGCACCCAGCCGTCCAAGTCAGCAGTCAACTTTTTTTTCCAAAGAATGCGGTTTGGATGAAGGCAGTTTAGCAGCTACAGGCCGAGCCATTTGCTACAAGTGCAAAAAAACTATTCCAATCAATTCCGTCAGGTTCAGCTGGTATTTTTCTACCACGCGTCCCCTGGCTTGGGTGCACAGTTACTGTGTATACCCGCTGGTCAAGGACACGGGCCTTGTAAAGCGTGCCACAGAGCGATTGAAAGCAATAGTTGAGGACGGGAACACACATCCACATTTGTTTCAGCCAGTCGCATCAGAGGCAAAAAAAAATTCTGGACCTCTTGAAATCCAACCCCATGTAATTGTGTAAAAGGCATGCTGTGCGCAGCCGAAAGCTGAAAAAACCGCTTGCAGAACAGCGGGCCGTGTTGGGCGGGGTTCATGGACGGAAAGTAGGATACCTACCAACTAGGGCCACGGGGTAGTATATAATTAATATTTAATATCACAGTGGCGGGGTGTATGACATGACATGTGTGCAGGCTGTAGTCCGTGCAAAGAGCGGGGCGGTGCAGCCAATGCGCCAGATAATTGAAATTTAGTTATCCAGCAAATAAATGAGCAGATTGTGGTTCCTTTCATGTTTATCAAGGTTCTGGTTCCATATGGTGTAAAAAGATGACATGACTTGAAACATGATGGAAGTGCTGTTGATAACAAAGGCCTATTGAACATGTGACAAATGAGGCATAAGCCAGTAGTAATGTATTTCAAATCACACCATATTGTATCAATCAGCTTACTTCGCGGTCCCCACCTGTTTTAGATCACTCACTGTTTTAGGTCATCAGCATGCCTACAGGCATGCCGCATGCATTCATTAATGCAAACACACAGTAACATAAAAACACATACAATGTACATAAGACGCAAGACATGCGTACATAAATTCAATGCACACATACAGCATACACACTTGAACGCATACATACATACATCCATGCATAAATACAAACATACAGTAACATACATACAAACATACATACATGCATACATGCATACATTCAGACATACATACATACATACGTACATACATACAGACAGACATACATACTTAGATACATACATCTGGCGGGCGATATGTAAGCATGCATGAAAGCATGAGCACGACTGCCAACTTAAATGCTGCAACCGTAAGGAAACAGCACGTCGATTTACAACCCCACAAGTACATCACGTCTCCACACCGCACACCAGTCGGACACAACTTCTTATGACCGCAGATCATGGAACACGTACATCATGGACTATAACTATATACTATATACATAATAATAAAAAAAGTGTATATGATTATTATATGATCTATAATTGGCACATTGGTTTGTTTCGTCCCGATACGGATTGTGATATTAGATGATCATGTTTTGAATTTGAACCACTGAACAAAAAATGTCGCAACAGGTTCATAGCAGTAATATGTGTTTCGGAAGACTGTGGCCAACAAGTTTCCCGTTTCTTGCCATCTCATCCGCTGGAGAGGCCCCAATCGACTTTATGCTTCGTGGCTACCTTGGCAGTGAGCCCATTGGCTTGGAGCTGATTGACGGGTATTTTCTTCGGGAGCTGAAACTGGAGCAGCTTGGCTTCAGTAGACGCATGTCGGCATGATGCCATGTCAATGAGTTTTTCAGCTTAGACAGTTTACTGCCGACCTTTTGTCGGGTTTGATGTAACTCATGCCTTAAAGTAACAAGTCTCGCGGCTAAACCACTTGTGCTTTTAATAGTTGAGGCACCAAGGGCTCACACATTAATTTCAACAAATTCCCGAACGCGACACATTTTGATGCGTTGAAAACTTGGGGTGAATCCATGTGAGCACTATATGTCAGGGTCAGCATGAGTGACAGGCTTGTAAAAAGCAGTCTGACTTCAAAATGAATAAGACTATCTGCGTCTTTACTAAAAGGCAAAGACATTTTAGTGTCAGTCTGTCAAACCTTCCAAGAATTGCCACGATCCAAGTTCATCGAACTACGGAATGCCGCAAAGCCGAAACCGAGTATATGTGCTGATGGTTCGACAAGACCTGGTGTCTAGTGAGCCTCACCTCGATGCTATCATCCGTTGCATTGAGGAGGTTCTGCCTCAGGCATTTCCTCAGAGAGAGACCGTGGCCAACGTCAGGTCCTACGCAGAGATTGCCGCGACAGTCGCGTGGGGTTCCGGCCATGAGTTCAAGCAGCCGGTGAGATCGAGAGTCTTTGGGCTGCAACCTATAGTCTTTGGGCCGGTGGGGATTTCCGGTTTTCGGGATTGGCCCGAAACAGTGCGCCACCATTTCGGGCGGCAGGGTTTTGGAGGTTTTCTATTCGCTATGATTGCCAAAAAGCCAGGAACTATTTTTAAAATTCCAGGAACTATTTATAAAAACCCAGGAACTATTTATAAAAATCAAGGAACTATTTGTCAACCACCCCGGCGGACCCACCCCAAAAAGGGTTGCTGGCATCCCCAAATGTTTGCCCTCCTCCCAGATCGATTGCCCAGGACGGGAAAACGTCATCCCTTGAGCGGACATGCTTCGTCAAGCAGTGCCGGGACAAGTTTGGGCTGACTACTGGCCAAATGCTGTCCTACTCGCAGACCCAGCTCACGGAGGCTGAGCGGTACCTGATGAACCGACGGGAGATGGAGAGTTTGGACATCCAATATGCTTCGTTGATTGTTTCTCAGCTGTGTCCAACAAATGACATATATGACTATATGACTATATGACATGTCAAAACATGTACCACTGAGGTAAGGTATCCAAAATCATTCCATGTCCATAACATGTCAGACTTCCGATATCTATATTCAATAACAACTTAAAAATACAGAATTGAAACGACCTAGCAAAAGAAGTTTGAAAGGGCACAGGTTTATAAATAGATCGGAACCGTTCCGAACCGTTCTGAACTATTTATAACTCTTTGTAGTTTACGGGTTTTATATATAGTTCGGAACCGTTCCGAACCGTTCTGAACTATTTATACGTACAGGGTTTATAAATAGTTCGGAACCGTTCCGAACCGTTCTGAACTATATATACGTCACATTTTATATATAGTTCGGAACCGTTCCGAACCGTTCTGAACTATATATACGTCACATTTTATATATAGTTCGGAACCGTTCCGAACCGTTCTGAACTATATATACGAAAAAAACCAATTTAGTTCCAATTAGTTTCAAATAGTTCCAAATAGTTCCGAGTTTATATATAGTTCGGAACCGTTCCGAACCGTTCTGAACTATATATAAAAACGGATGTATATATAGTTCGGAACCGTTCCAAACCGTTCTGAACTATTTATAAAAACGGATGTATATATAGTTCGGAACCGTTCCGAACCGTTCTGAACTATTTATAAACAGAAGCGGTTATAAATAGTTCGGAACCGTTCCGAACCGTTCTGAACTATTTATAAAAACGGATGTATATATAGTTCGGAACCGTTCCGAACCGTTCTGAACTATTTTTAAACAGAAGCGGTTATAAATAGTTCGGAACCGTTCCGAACCGTTCTGAACTATTTATAAACAGCAAGTATATGATATATGTTATATGGTCCATGGTTATATGATGGTTGGTTTATCTATGTTTATCTTAACGCATGTTTTTTTACACATTTCTGAGTTCTAACTCAGATCATCTTAAAGTGAACCCTTGGTGGTTTTAGACTGCCACTGCTGCGTCATTAAGTTCAAACCAAAGCCACGAAAAAAAAAAGCGAAGTTAGGCAGTTAGGATTCAGGATCGGTTTAAAGATATTGATCCTATACGGGGCGGTATGCTACAAGTATATTAGAGTGGTAGCAGTACCACAATGAAACAAGCAGAATCGAATCATATCGAAACTTATCATCACTTGCTTCGTACGAATACAGTCATACCGTATACCCCTTTTATGACTGACTGTATGGTTTCTTTCTTAAAGGCATGCGGCTGCATGCGGCACGTGTGTTGTACATATATACTATGTTGTTTACATGCGTGGCGACTTTTGTCGTGTATGACTGACTTGTAAGAGTCTTTAGACAACTGTGGTGTAGTGAGACAGTCTGAGAAACAAGGATTTCTTCGCTTCTGACCCAGCCATACACACAGCAGTCCAAAGAATAAGTCTGTAGACTTCCACGGCAGCAAGACTTGTTTTGAATCTGAGGCAAAGGGTATTTCACCCGTGGAAACCTGGTGCACTACTGACTTGGCAAGTCCGCACCTCAGTGCCTATGTGAAAACGCTTCTATGATTAGCAACACCTTTCCCGGGATTGAGGGATTTTCAGAAGCCACTACCAGGTGAAGAAATCAGTATTGTCTCTGAGGTTCTTCCATTCTATGATAGGAGAAATCCCTTGGCAAAATCCCAAGGATCCTCATACCGATTCCATATTACAATGTATATGATGTAAATGTATGAATAACTGAATAACCCTAAAGTTCCACCACCAAATCTTGAATCCAATGATTTTGTGTTTGAGCTTTACATCATGTTTACGGTATTGTTCCGTGGCAATTGGAAGTTTTGCGGGGGTTTCGCTCCCTGACTTTCAGGAAGCGTTGGCCGGAAGCATATTGGCATGAACGGGTGTTTCTCCGCTATCACGACCAACGTGAAGCTGTGGAGCTTTGGGCATCGAGCTTTCGTGACTGGAGAGGACGCAGCCAAAGACTACCTTTGTCATAGAATGGGCATAAGTAAAACAAAGGTGAACATGTTTGCTTGTCAAAACTTCTTTTAGATGACATTGTTTAACTGGTATGGGGTATGCAGGGCAAGATTAACATGTGTGTAACGATGCTTCGTGGGCGAACATCTATATGACTTGAAGGTAAGGGGCTTAGACTTTCAATGGCTATTTCAGAAGGCAATGCTATGCAACGAAATCCAAGTTTCGATGCAGTCATACAATGTGACCTGAACAACTCATCCTCTGTGTTATATGATCTGATGTCTCGATTCATACAGACAGTTTTAGTTTGTTCCATGGTATGTTTGACTTAGCTTGACATGATGAGCTCTTGCATTGTCATTAGTCAGCATGATGTGATTCTCATTGATTGGGTGTTCAAGTGTGTGCACAAAGCAA
>CAMXCT020000496.1:126128-244174 GCA_947184155.2 Cladocopium goreaui | reverse complement strand
TTTCAAGGTCTTGAGACATGCGCGGCATCTCCATGGTGGGGCTTTCACGGACGCCATCTCTCTCTGAATGCGGTGCAGAAAAGAAGGGTCTTGACTGTGATGTGCTGACAAGATGGTGTAAATCCGTGCCAGCTGTTTCACAGACAAACGCTGAAAGCCTCTCGTATGTAGGAACCACTGCAAACGTGCCTTGGCTCTGGCGCGCCTCTGTGATCTCTTCTGCGCAAAGGAAGTCGTAATTCACCTTGAGCAGGATCAAAAAGAGGATAAGGAAGATCGGAAGTGCCTTGCACATACACCGAAGCGGCCAGGAAGTACACGGGCAAAGCGAGGTGATCACCAGGAACCCTGGGAGAGCACAATGCCACGAGCAGCGCCGCAGCCGCAAGGCAAACCGAAAGAGTGTGCTCGCAAAGGCAGGAATGTGGCAGCAGCACACAACCAGCCCGCGGGTATCGCACAAACCCGCTAAGTTCAACAGCTGACGGGGGGTACCCGAGGAGCCGAGACCTTTTAGATATATAAATATCATTAAATATACTATTATTATATCATTCCCCAAAAGATCCCAATAGCACCGATGCACTTGTGATCCACAGGTGAACGTGCTGGCAGCTGAGTACCCCGGACACTTGGATAGGTGTCGATCCCAGGAGATGATCTCATTGGAAAACAAGTTTTTTTTGGTCCCTTAAAAGGGGGACAAAAAAATACAAAACATGTTTTTGGGCTTAACATGTCTTACATTTTTTTACCTGATTATAGTGAATTATATATATGTTTTTAATCAGATAAACTTAAATTGTAGTACATGTTCTTACCAGATGACCCATGATTCTGCATGATTGTTTTGCAAAAAAAAGACCAGCAGAAATGAAAAATGTATGTTACATTTTGGATCTGATCCCCCAGTGATATTGTATCAGATATACATATATATATATACCATTGATTTGGATCATATCCATTGATTTGTATATCTACTACCAGTGATATTGTACCAGATCTATATAATTATATATATACCAGTGATTTGGATAATATCCGATATCCATTGATTTGTATATCTACTGTATCTACTAGCAGTGATATTGCACCAGATCTCCGAGGATATGGCCTTCTACATGCCATGGAGCCCTCGGAGGATGCAGTGTACGAAGTGGCACTGACCACCTTCCGATTCCTGGTGGATGTGCCTCGGAGAGGTGAGTCGCCAGCGGTTGATGGCTTGATGTTTGGCATATGTGATAAGTGTATGATTTTGTCATATGTTTGGCTATATTTTGATTTATTCATATATATATATAATTAGATTCTTTATTATGATGATATCATTATGATATGATTTAAAAAAACTGTATATTTTGCAATATGTTGCTGGCCGGTAGCATCATTAATAATTATGTTCTATGTTGAACTAGAGTTTTAGGGGATGATCCATCGGCACAACCGAGACACCATGGGTTGTTTGTTTTATGTTTTTTCCTCCCAGGGTGACAATATCGAAACTCATCAAAGCTATACAGCTGGTTGGTGGTTTTAAACATTTTTTATTTTCCATAATATATGGGATCATCCTTCCCATTGACCAGATATTTTTCAGAGGGGTTGAAACCACCAACCAGATAGAGTTGCCAATCCCTATCATCCAATAGATCTTGATGAATTACCATTACATTGGATCTCCATACATTGCCAATCTATTACTATTACTATTACTCATTTTTATGATTGCCAATCCCTATCTCCATGTCCAGTTGCCTTAGGAGATTGGCGTGAGATATTCGCAGATCATTCTCTTTGGCAGATCCTTAGGGAGCGGCCCAGCGGTTCCTCGGAAGAGCATCTGGATAGCGGGGTTCCATTTCTATGGGGCTGGCTGCCAGAATGGATGGTTTATACCCTCTGGTAAACTAACATAGCTATGGAAAATCACCATTTTTAATGGGAAAATCCACTATAAATGGCAATTTTCAATAGCTACGTTAAATTACCAGAGGGTAATGGAAAATCCTATTCAAATGGATGATTTGGGGTACCCCATTGTAGGAACCCCCCTACAGTGTAGGTTTTATATACTGTAGAAAGGGAAAATCATCTGGAACAGGTGGAGTTTCCAGCCAGCCACGTTTGATGAGCGGAGGCTAATTCTACCGTATTTTGGGGAGATGGACATATTGAATCATAAGTCAAGTCTTCACCACCCCAAAAGTGACCCCAATAAAATTGACGATTAAAGATGCATGAACCACTAAAAGACCTTGTAAACATGTATTAACCATCTACAATATTCTACAATATCATCTGGGGGTGTCAAATCCCCATGAAAAAGAAGAGCGGCTTGTGACGCCCTGGCCGTCAGGTATTCTTGGCTGCGCAATACCCTGCACCCTTGGCAGCACTTAGCTGGGAGCCTGGTGTGGCCTCTTGTGATTTGAACTTTCATTAACTTTTTTTTGGCCAAGTGCCTTCTTCAGCCATTTCCACAACCTTCCAAGATGAATATATCAGGTCTATAGTTTGCAAAAAAACAAGCACTTACACATGTATATATATATATATGCATATATACATAATGTTGTATCCTGATTAGTGTGGTGGGTCGGTTTAGTGACAAGTGATCCCAAAATAATTCAGGATCACGGTAAATAATTGGGTGGGTCGGTTTTGTGGAAAGTTTTTTGTGGAAAGTTTACAGTATTGTTTTTTCATTTTTGAATTGTTTTATTGTGTTTATTTGTTGTTTAATTTTATTTCAATTTTTATGTTGTTTATTTTTATCTTTATTTAGTTTTAAAAAAAAAAACAGTTTTTGCTTAATATGTTTCAGTTTTTTTCTTGAGCAATATTGATCCGAAATAATATGTTTGTTGTGGTGGTGCTCTATTGTGTCCAGCTGTTGTCTGAAGAATTTGTTCTTTCCTTTTTTCAGTTGGTTTTCATGAGCAATATTGATCCTAAATAATATGTTTGTTGTGGTGGTCCTCTATTGTGTCCAACTGTTGTTTGAAGAAACAATTTATTAAGGTTAATTATCAGCCATCAGCAATAATTAATTGATTATATAGGATGCATTATTAAAACCCAATTAAAAAAAGCATTCAAACAATTTTTCAAGGAAGTAGTCCATGAGCAACCCTGATCCTCAATAGTATGTTTGTTGTGGTGGTCCTCTATTGTGTCCAGCTGCTGCCTGAGGTGAAAAAAAATCAAATTATCCTTGTCCTTTGCTAAAGTTTGTTCTTTTACTTTCTTAGTTCCATTCTTTTGAAATTCTTAGAAATGCCCAATTTCCCAATATATATATATATATATATACATATAATGCCGCAATGCCTTTTTAAAACCAAATTAAAAAACAGCACTCAAACAATTTTTCAAGGGAGTAGTCCATGAGCAACCCTGATCCTTAATAGTATGTTTGTTGTGGTGGTCCTCTTATGTGTCCAGCTGCTGCCTGAGGTGAAAAAAATCAATCATTCCTTTTGTCCTTTTCCTTTGCCAAAGCTCTTTTCTTTTATTGTCTTGATTAGTTTCAATTGAAAGTAAATTGAAATCAATTGAAAATCAATTGAAAACATGTGAAAATCAATTGAAAATCAAATTAAAATCAATTGAAATCAATTGAAATCAAATTGAAGTCAATTGAAAGTAAATTGAAATCAATTGAAAATCAACTGAAATCAATTGAAAGTAAATTGAAAGTAAATTGAAATCAATTGAAATCCATTGAAAATCAATTGAAATCAATTGAAAATCAATTGAAAGTAAATTGAAATCAATTGAAAATCAATTGAAAATCAATTGAAAGTAAATTGAAATCAAATGAAAATCAATTGAAATCTATAAATTCCACACTATTCAGACCCGTGAGCTTGAAAATTTCTACACTAAAGAGACTCAAAAAAATGTTTAGGGGGGGCCTCACACTAATCAGGATACTACATTATATATAATCATATTATATGCCATGTCACCATATCCCCATATGCCCTCCAGTTTGGTTCCAGGCATGTTCCACCCCACCAGGTGGGCGGCCTGATCCTGGTCTCGGCCTTCAGTAGCATCAAGGCGGCGGTGCAGAGCATCGTAGGACGCGTCTTGGCCTGGACATTCACCGAGCGCTTTCCCAACAGCAGGCGCGGACCTGACGGGCCTGGCGGCGAGCTGATGGAAGATGAGTTGGGAAGATGAGTTGGGATGGAGATGGGGATGAGAACATGTCCGATGGTTTTGACGTTCAATTTGTTTTTGGGGGGAAGTGGATGGGAGAAATTGATGAGAAATGGATGAAGCTGAAAATGGTGGAATTCAGGATCAAAGGTAGAGGATTTTCTGCGAAGAAAATGATGGCAGATGGGATGGGATAACTGGGTGATGATTTTTGATCCCATGGGAAGAAGGATGATCATACTGGGGATATATATAATTCACGGGGATAGAATGGGATTAAATGGGGATAGAATGGGATGGGATGAGATGAGATGACATTGGTTGGAATGAGGATTGTGGATGTTTTGGGAAGGTTTGGAATTTGTTTGCTGGATTTGTTGGTCCTGTGTTTGTTGGAAGCAGGTCTGACAGATGATGATAAAGGAAAGAAAGGATGTCAATACATGCGAAATTTGTCATGGAAGTTGCTGAGATTGCACAAGGAGTTGATTGATCATCAGCAATGACACGTAAAGATGCCCAAGTTGTTTTGTTTCCTGGGCTGTTTGATGCTGTGATGCTTCCCATTGTTGGCCAATTGTGCTCGGTCACACCCCCAACCAAGCCCGTCCAGCTGACAGGATCATTGCAAACGTCTCATGTTCCACGCTGTTTATCCATGGTGAAGCTGATAGCTTGATCCCAGCAGAGCATTCGCTGAAACTCTTCAAGCAACTTGCCCAATTGATGGGGGAAACGGTGTTGCAATGAGTTTAGGACAAATGATTGGGGAGAATCGGAAAAGCTGACCCATGAGATTGCATGCAAATGTGACCACAAGTGCCCAAAGCTGCACGCCTTTACTGTGAGGTGTACTTCCTTTTGCCTTTTGCCCGCATGCATTAACATGAACAGTCGGTACATAGTTGTTCCTACATATGCATACAGACGTTATACATAATTGCAGTGCTTACGCTGCATATATACACATGTGTGTCATTGTGTATCTACATGCGCATCTGTAGTATTAAATTTCACGAGCTCCTGGGATTTTGTGTTTTTTAGGGAATATTGGATATCAAGGTCAAGATGCAATATTTGGTGCAGTGTAAAAATATGTTTGCAAATTGTGTAAAAACATGTCTTTTTTGCCGAGCGAAGGTGCGATCTCCGACTGTTTCCAACCGTTTCCCCTTGGACACCTTTGGACCTTCAAAAAAAAAACGGCGTTGCGCGGAAATGCTTATTTAAAAAAAAATGCGAGTTGAACAAGTTTTTGCCTGATCATGTTTCCGACCGTTTCCGACCGTTTCCGACTGTTTCCGACCGTTTCATTTTTTCTGAACGATTAATTGGACCACTTCCATTTATGGAAGGCTGATCCAGTGCAAACCCGTGCAAACCATGACGCTTAAGTTTTTTGGTGCCACCCTTGTGCGCGTACACTGCACCAAATATTGCATCTTGACCTTGATATCCAATATTCCCTAAAAATCACAAAATCCCAGGAGCTCGTGAAATTTAATATTCTGTAGATTGTAGTACATATATATATATATATAAATTTACATACACACACACACCGCATATACGTAATTATATTTGATTGTTTCTGCAATGCAGTACAATGCATATGTTCACATTCATCATCCCAGGTCATCACCCCCCAATCATTTTTAGGTCCCACCGGTCCCATCTGAGCCGTGTGAGGCGATGCCGTGCCCGGAAGTTACTGGTGACACCATCCAAGATGGAACACAATTCAAATCTCTTTGGCGACGCCTCATTCCTGGCACCTTAGTTGGGATTGGTCACCTTGGTCACCTTGGGGGGATGGCCAATGATGGCCATGGTATCCCCATGGTATCCATGGGATCCCCATGGGATCCCTATGGGATGGGGACAGGATTGAGGACCCTGGGGAGCCTTTCAAGATGAATAGGTGAGAGCCATGGCACCGCCAGGCAGTGCCTGCGATCCATTTCTTCGGGTTCCCAGGCGCAACCGGGACCAAATCCATATGGTGAGAAGCCTCTCCTGGCCTTTGTTCTAATATGTTTTGATTATAAAAGTGAAGAAGGCAAACGTCGGGGTAACTAAGTCTTTTTGGATAGCTCAATATGTTCTATGATCGAATATCAAATATCTAAATATTGTTTCGCATCATGTCCACTGCCGGGTTTTGATTTAAGACTAAGATGTTCAGACACGAAAGCCAAGTGAACAGTGGCAAAACTGTTCAATGATGTTGATTGAGGGGGCATATGTCACAGTATATATATATATATATATATCCCATCAATCAGACTATATGCCATATCTAGCAGTCTATCATGTTAGTTCAAGTTGATTCAAGTTGTTCTTCCCAGGGCTTTTCTCAACTGAGCCAGGCTACTACACCGCATCACCTCCCAGATTGCCCGCCTATTTGTTTGAGGATCCAGCCAATCGAGCCTTGACATATTCAGGGCCGCACTGTCCTCGGTGCTCCGCCTGAGGAAAGTGTCACTAGGCACGTTTTTGCATGGTCGGTCCAAGATGACCTTGTTGGTTGAAAATATGGTCATGAGTGAAGAGTTATTCCAGTTGGTAGTGATTTGTGTTGGACCTAGACATGACGCATTAAGATTGATCAAGTTTCTGACTTGCAGAGTCATATCGCTGGTCCAGAAAAGGCTTCAAAAAAAACACTTAGTTGAATTTGGAGGTGGGTTGCTCAATGTTCCTCGCAGCTACCCTAAGGAGCACGCATGCTGAAAGACCGCAAGGACCTGTCAACCAGTGTGCCATTGAAAATCTGAGGAAGTCACAGGTTTGCGTTGGCACACCAAGTTATGAGGCATGAAGGAATCCAGTATCCGGGGTATATGAGAAAAGCAAAAACCCCAAAAGCATCCAAAAGCGGGTATCCATTGGCCCATGGTAGGTGACATCCCAACATGAGCCATTATTGTTGTTGGAATCCTCACTATGATCACTATGTTCACCAAGAAGTCCGAAGTTGTTTCCAAATCAAACTGGATATACTGAGAGTTACTAACCATCATTGCCATGATTTCAACTTTGACCTTTTCATGGTTAGTGTCAATTATTGCTGCTTAACCATGGTTGCCATAAGTACCAACTCATTGCCAACACTGGGACCACCACCTCCAGATTCGACCTTTTCAGCAGGAGTCTTTGCCACCGATGACCAGACCTTCATGGTGCCTTCGGCATGGGGGTGGATAATCCAAGGCCACACGCGCAGGACAGTCTGGATTGAATACATTGCTGAATGGCCCTCTGAGAAACAAGCCTTCATTATGTTTACAATATGCATACGTATAACTATATATATACATACACAATCGTATCATATGATATGATATGATATGATATGTATATACTGTGTATGTATATATATATATATTATATTTAAGCACACTCATGCGGAAATGCGCGTTCTTATGTGCATCTTTGTGTCCCCAAGCATCATCTTAACACGGCAGTTTTCAATGCATTTCACGACTCCCTACCGGATCCAGACCTAGGCTGTGCGATTGCTTGGCCAAGGGTGATGGCCAGCAGATGGATGTGACTTTCTGTCGCCAGGATGGCAGCGTTCAATCCATGTCACATCTGTCTTTGGCCGATGCCTTTAACAGTATTTGGCTGTTGGGTGTATACTACTGCATCATATATATATATATAGAGAGAGAGAGAGAGAGGGTAAAAAAATGAACAAAGTGTGTATATATATATATATAGATATAGTGATGTATAGTGTACATGTGTTATACACATACATATATATATATATGCGTATGTGTATACACAGTAGGAATACATTTTTCGTGCTGTCCACCTTTGAAACACTTTTCTGAAGCCGCAGCGGCATAGGAGAACTCCGTTGAGGACATCACCATCCGCTTCAAGGAGCAGGCATGCCAGCAGTTACCAACAGCGATTGATTGGTGGTTTCATATACCATAGCTATGGGATAGATGACCATATACGACCATTTAGTTCTATGATTTACCTATTCAAAATGGTGATGTTTAATAGCTATATATGTCAAATTGACTCAGGATATGTTTTTTAAAATGCATGTGGAAGTTGTTTACTGCATCTGCACGTTCATGATTAATTTTTCAAGATCAGGAAATCTACCATTGGACCCAACCAACAAGCATCACAGCCACCCACCAGTCAACAGGAGTCTGATCCTAACGAGCCTGACGAGTTGAAGGTCCGTGGTTGGGCAGTTGTTGAAGATCTATATATATATATATACATGCATATGACCTCATAGAACTATACATATACACATAAGGATGTGTGCGTAGGCATCGATATGTGTACATATACATAACTATGGATGTGTGTGTGTGTGTTTGTGTCTGTGTGCATGTATGTATTGATACGGTAGATAAGGATAGATAAAGAACAATTAGCCTGTACATGGGTATGGGTTTGCTTATTTCCGTCACCTACTTCGCAGTGGGTAGCGAAGATTCAGTACAATTGGGCCAGGGCGGCCAGTCCGACATCCATATCTTTCCTAAAGGTGCTTTTGCTACTCTCAGAGACGGGTATTGTGTTTACTCATTTTGCATGAGAGTAGTCTCACTATACTTCACGATATGTGATTGATTGGAACCATCCTGTGATCTTTCACCACAGCTGCCTATATCATGTGGAGGCCCATCCGGACAGAGAGAACGACGATATGATTGTGGATGATGCTTGGGTTATGTGCACATATTAGCGCACCGTCCCTGGATAAGATGTGGGTATGGTCATGATATGATGAGTGCCGTGCCGTCCGCGGTAGCCATAAAGGTGGCGCAGCAATGGAGACACCATCCGGGCCATGGACTTTAAAGGGATGCCTTCACCGTTGGCCACTAGACAGGCCGGACCCAAAGATAAGATATCCTCGGACCAAGTGGAATCTATATGTACTTATTATATATGTGTTTATAGAAATGTACATATATATATATGTATATATATGTGTGTGTAGATTATATACTGTATATCTATATTACATATACATAGGTTGGAATGTATTGGATGCCATTGGGTTTTTTCTCCTGCAGTTTCCAAAGCCATCATCCAGCCCCCCATGCTCCAAGGACAAGGAAAACATGGAGGAGCCCAGGAGGCCTGAGTGGCTTGGTGCAGCGGGACCCCAGATGGGGATGGGATTGCTGATTGGTGGTTTGGGACATGTTTTATTCTCCATAATATATGGGAATTATATGGGATAATCCTTCCCAAGTGACTTTCATATTTTTCAAGATTGTTAAAACCACCAAGCAGTAATTATTGTGTTCTACTGGCTTCATGTGTTTTCCTTTTTTTGCTACTTGCGCTGTTGAACTTGTACAGTTGCCATTCCCACACTCACAGATGCTAGTCATCGCTAGTCCGCCGGATTTTCATTTGGATCCTGCGACTGTGTTACTTGCCCGATTTCCCCTTCTTCTCAGCCCGGACAGCTCCGCTTCTCCAAGGAATGGTTTGTCCCAGGCCAAGTCCATCGTTCCTGGTGAGAGAGACCCTCAAGTCACTCCAAAAAGTGGAAGTTTCAACGAATACTCCGTGTTGTCAGTGGTGGCATGAGCAGTGGCCCTTGCCCTGAGAGGGTTAAGAGGTCATGGCTCCAGCTTGCCAACGCTTGCTGGTTGAGCCCTCCAGTAGTAGATCTGTTCAACTGTGCGGGGGAGATTAGAGGATGTTTTTGTTCACTGTTTTTGCACATGCGATGGGTACCGTATTTCTGTGTTTTGAGCTGTGAGCAAAGAATCCCATGCCAAAGGCAAGAAGACACGGATGACTAGCCTGTAGCTTGAAATCGTACCTGGAATGATGATGATCCCAATTGACGGATATTGTTCAAAAGGTTGAAACCACCAACAACCATCGCCACCATCTTATCATGATCATAGCACGAGTGGATTACCGAGGCCATGTGGGTACCGGTTAGCCAAACAATTTGCGCTGTGGGCATGATCTCTTATAGCTCTACAAATGGGGTACGGCGGTTTCAGGTTAGCAGATGAAACTTGGCCGCCCAAGCTGGGCACTGGGGAGGGCAACCAGCAAACCACGTCGAACGTGCAGCTTGCGATAGAGGTTGGTAGCTGCCAAGGGTGGAGCCGCTGGCCCTCCAATGCCTCTGGTAGGTGATCCATGGTGGTCCCTTGCCATATTTTGTCATTTTAGATATTTTAGTGGAGAGGAGATTTTCAGCAATCAGCAGATGTTTTGGCGGATGGGACCATCAATGGCTTTCCAATGATCTTCATCTAGTACCAAACGCAACCCATAAAAATCGAGGATATTGCGTGTTTCAGACACACCTGAAGCCTTTTATAATACCAAAAGATCTCCCCGTCCCCATAGCAAGACACACATCCTGAATGCCATGTTTTTCAGCAACCAGCCTCTTCCGCGGTCGTTTGAGAGTAGGAGTTTCACGACTCGAACCATTTCACCAGCTAATGGATTGCAAATCCCTGCGGTGTCCTTTCGCACTGATTGTTGCCTGTCAAGTGATCGCATGACAACCTATAGGATCTCAAAGCTTTCGTACCACATTGTATGTCAAGAACTCATGATCCGATTGGATCCGATTGGCATGTGGAAAATTTGGAGGACATCCTATGTGTAGTCGTTTCTGCTGACGCCCTCCCAGAGCTTAGGAGTTGGCGGTTTCGGCAGGAGCTTGGGAAAAATAAGAGCCCCTGAAGGTGGTGTTGCTGGGGTCCTTGGGTCAGGATTGACTTTCTTTAGACATGAATCATGAACTACGTAACTACATGACAGCATTTTGACGTAACCTCACTTCACTTTCCTCAAGAAAGCGAAGCTAGTGGATCCTGGGGCCACAGTGAACTTTGGGAAACCAGACGGTTTTGCTGTGGCTGCTCTTATGTCATACTTTGGACAATGAAAAGGATTGAAAAGGGTCGCTTGGACGAAAGCTCTGCACACTGTTCCTCCCGTAAACCTGGTCAAGTGGCAGTACAGGTGCCATATTTGAATCGAATGCCTCGTTGTATCCTCGTTGCATAGGTCCGAACTTAGCCGTTAGGGGCTTGGCCTGATATGTCAAATCAGAGTTTCCCTGCCCTGATCGCCTAGGAATGAGCGTGGCGCTGCTTGAGCCCAGTGTTGCTTGATTTATTGATAATGGAGGTTTGTAGGATTATGAAATATTGTTAATGTTTATATACGCCATTTGATCATTTAAGGCGGGTGATTATCATCAATCATGTGTCAGGTCCTTGTGCTTTGCACATCTTTGTGCCATGCACTGCACACTGAGTGTCCCAAACCTGGGGCTGCTTGCACTTCAAATAATATCTATACAGATCCCATCTCTCCATCTCCCCATGGCCCGCTGGTTGCATCTGGTTGCCGCTCCACAGATTGGGCACCAGCAGGTTGTGACCTGGACCTCCATGATCAATGCATGCGCAAACTGCCAGCCTCGTCGTGGCGTCGCTGCTCAGAAGGTCTTCCAGCAGATGCTGCAGAGCGGCGTGCAGCCCAACAAGGCAGGGCAGGTGCAGGTCCAAGGTATCACGGTATCATCGTGGTTCCTAAGTGTCCTAAGCTCCAGTTATCTCATGATTCTCATGGTATCCCCAGTTTTTCTATGATTTCTAATGATTACCATCTGGTTATTTAACATAGCCATGGAAAATCACCATTTTTAATAGGTAAACCATCTATAAATGGGCCATTTTCCATGGCTATGTTAAATAACCAGATGGTATGTTCTTCTTGGTTCGCAATGCCCCATCGCAGCTGGGAACATCTGGGAATTTGATGGAATTTCATGTTGAACGGAGATTTTGGCCCCCATTCCCCCGAAGTCAACTTTTAATGTTTCGGGGGTGGGATGGTTGGCCAGCACAAAGTGACAGTAATAGCTGTACGTTGTTATTCCTTTGGGAAATCCGTTGTCAATCAGGCTTAGAGAGAGAGAGAGAGTCAAATGACTTATATACAATATAATATATGTACAATCATTCAAAGATGATTTGTTTACATATACTATTAAAACCCCTATTAAACTATACTTATAACTTCTAATCTGGTTGTTCATTTGCCATTTGGGTATAGGTCAAACATGGGGTGCCAGCCGCCACGATGGCTGGTCACCTTGCCAGGTCACCTTGCAAGCCTTGGGTCGAGCTTTGGGCGGCTTGACACAACGTCGGTGTAACCACTCCGGTGTCGTCAAAGATGGCAGTGGAATAAATGGAGGTGCCCCATTTACACTACCAATAATAGTGGTTATAATACCAATAATAGTGGTTATAATAACAATAATATACACCAGTGATATCCGCAATAAATGGAGGTGCCCCTTGACTTATTACACTTGATTCACTTGATGTTTCCAGAAAGACACCGACTAAAATTTCTTGGGGAAGTTCCATCGCCATGTTTGATTGCCGGAGATCCCCATATCACAAGTGGTGGGCTGGATTCCCAGTGACTGGATCTAGCAAAATTGGTTTCAGGATGATAGATGGCAGTCGCACTAGCACATGCGTCGATCTCTGGGTGTGTGAATCTGTGGGTCTGGAAGGAGTAGGACAGGAACAGTATCACAGTGCAGTTCAACAAATACGCGAAACTACAAGCAACACGCTGAGATACATCGCACGTAAAGCTACACAAGACGCATGTTTTCCGCAGATTCCCTAGACGGATTTTCGTCCAACATTCCATGGGTTGGTGCATGGCGATCATGCTGCCATATCTTTGGAGCATCTCTTGGCATGTAGCCTTTGGCGCAGATTTTTTGGTTCATTGCTGCCATCAGGTTTTCAGCGACAACGTGCCTTCCTACAAAGTTTGGGTTGGAAACTCCAAGGTGACGGCCATGGCTGAAAGGTCGAGGCTGGGGTTGATGATCACCATGTGAGCAGAACATGACTTCGAAGTTTGTTTTGACAACGGCCTCTCTCAAATCGAACCTCTGGATGGCATATGGAAAAAATGGTTGGCTCAAATCTTATGACATCTTATGACCCCACACCGGAAGATTTGGGGAACTGAGTCTTGAACCATTTTGAACCAAAAAAGTCTTGCGATGGAAGCAGCCAATCTTTGGAAGCCACTGGGCATCCCCAGATGGAGATGGAACCACAAAGACCGAGTTCTGTTCTGACAACTGCCGGCTGGAATTCTATTCACATCTATTGATCAAGAACCATTCTTTTGATTTTCGAAGTGGGATATTTTCTGTCGTCTTCGATCTGATTTGCTGTGTAGGAACGCCTTCGCCGATTCGCCCGGCTTTCCTGTCATCGCAGCTCGGCAGTTAGGAGTGGTGGCAAGCTGTCGAAAGGAGAGGCACCAAGAAAGAAGTGGCATATCTCAGGAGGCGTTTGTGGGCTAAGGCTATTGGATATTGGGCTATTGAAGTGTGATTGTGTAGGGAAAAGTGTCAATATTGTCAATGGCATTTGAATCAGCGCAAGCAGGCCCCGACGGGTGGTTGCTTCATCCTGCCCAGTGCATTTGCCTAAGGACTGCCTGCATGAGCCTTGGTGATGCTGAAACTCCCGGCTGAGTTCTCCTGTGGCCAGTGTTGCCATGTGCCACTAAGATGCCCAAAATCGGAGTTTTTCGGAGAGCAACCCGTATGCCTTCAGACCCACAAGCAAGGCTTGTGCAAGGTCAACTGCGTTGGGGCCATTTTGAGCCTAGGATCGGGACCCACAGCCTGCACCCTTGGGTCACCCAACAGAGACTCCAGATGAAAGTAGTGTGTGGACTGGATCGACCTATGGACAGGTCCTGCTCAGCAAAAGGGCGCGCATTGAAACGATCAGACCGTGGCAGCGCGAAATTCGTGACAGTCTTTAGAAAGGGAATTGAAGCACAGACTCGCCAGCACATTTGGGATCTTGTTTCATCACTTGCTTTTCTATGTGCCCGGGCCCGAAAAATTGAGGGCACCCAAAATGCCAAAACCCACCAATTCACTTTGCGCTGAAGGGCACAGGGGCCAAATTTGTCCAATGTTCTCAATTGGCCAACATGAGTCAGTAGCTGCCTTTTTTCTGGAGCAACTGCATGGCAGGTTCGGAACTGCACATCCCCAACTCCACGTTTTTATGGTGACCCAACTGCACAGAGATTGTTGGAAGCTGCTGAAAAATATGCTTTATAATTAATATATTGATCTGTATTGTCTCTATACTTCAGGATCATAGATTCTGGCATTATTGCCTTTCTATCACTGGATTGGTTTAAGGGAAAATTTACAGGAAACCATGGTTTTTACCATCGAATATAGGGCTTTCCTGTAAATTTTCCCATCATCCAATTCTATGCTTCTATGCCCTTCTCACATTTGTCCTGCTGATATCGGCCATGGCATTGGTATTCATTGGTCATGACCTAGCTGATGAAGCCATGGCAATTGACAGTGGTGGCTTGAAGCCGCACATTCTTTGAAGAATATCTATGAATATGTTTTATAGTTATATATAAATAGATATATAAAATAACTTATATATATATAACTATATATATAACTATATATATATGTATATATATATATGTGTGTGTATATGTGTCTGTATGTATGTAATGTAATGTAATGTAATGTAATGTAATGTAATGTAAATGTAATGTAATGTAATGTATGTATGTATAGCCATAGTCATAGTCGCTGCTGTTTCTTTGAACTCCAATAATTCTTGAGGCACACCTATCGCAAGCTAGCGCACTCTTGAGTCCCACAGGAATTGACATGATTCAGCTCGCATGAGTACAGTACAGTGTCAAGATGTGTCAAACATATTATCATATATATTATATATTGGTAACAGGCAACTAATTGCAACTATGGGCGTGTCTTTCCAATGCATACATATATATATATGCTGCCAATGGGTTTCTCTTGAAACCCTCCCGTGCTGGTCTGCCACCAAGGCTGGGGTTTCCTTGCTGATGACTGCGTCCTGTGCGCCGAGCTGCTGCAAGAATCCGCTTGGAGGCAGGGCGATGGCCCTCGACTGTAGCCCTTTTAGTTTCGTGGCTCATGAAATCTATTGAAATCTGAAACCCCAAAGTCCATCAAAATCCCATCAAAGTGGATTAACAATTAAGCATGAAGTTACGATGAATTTTTTGGGTATCACGGTATCACCATATGTATCACCCATTTTGCAACGACCGTAGAGCTTGGTCGCATCTGTAGAGCCTGGCTGTGGTCTCCTTGGGGTGATCCGCAGCATTCACCAGTTTTTCTAACGCAGAAACCCAACAAGTTGCCGATTTACAACAACTAAAGATACTAAAGACATCTATAGACTAAAGATATAAAGGCTAGGTATAGTTGGTTGGATGTTTGAAACTTTCCAGAGAGCCTTGGCCAAGTAATGCCAAGTAAAGTATGCATAGTGAAACAAAATCCGGGGAAGCGTTTAAAATCAGGGTGGTCAATGTTTGTCAGATACCTTGAGTGTCACAACAGCAAAGTCATCACAGTTGTCATGTCTGCACTGGTTCCGATTCTTGCAATGCAAACACGAGCTGGGCTGTTACTTCTGAAAGACAGCGCGCAATGAATCTTGCAGTGCATTGCAGTGCCACGTTTCAGTTCTGTCCACAGGAGGGGAAGTGTGAAAGTGATAGCACGTGCAATTGCTTCGAAGCCTTCGGGCAAATGCGGTGTGGCTAAGTCCAGTAACTCCAGCAGAATGAGTTTTTGATTGTCAAACCCTCCCTGGTCCTGAAGTTGTTTCATGGTTCTTCTGATTTTTTGTTGACCTGACCGACCACCCCATGTGCCCTCACGGCCTTGAACACCCTGGCAGTTCTGAAACGCAGCGCCGCGAGTGTCGCGACTGCGGCGCAGGAGACTGCAGGGATGGTAGTGCAAAGTGCCCATTGTTTTGCTTTGTTTGATGATCATCCTGTCTTGTGTATTATAAGTTAATCTAAAATATAAGTGTGTGATATTTCTATAGATTTGCTCCTGTTCGGCAATGTGGATCAATTTGGGATATGATCCGCACCATCTCAGGAGAAACTTACATCAGGCTCAGCGAGGACCAAGGCAGATCAAAACCAGCGCCATCGACATGGGCTATCAAAAGGGCACCTAAGGAATGGCCAGTACCCTCTGGTAATTTAACATAACTATGGAAAATCACAATTTTTCATGGGAAAACTCACTATAAATGGTGATTTTCCATAGTTATGTTAAATTACCAGAGGGTATCTTGATTTGATGGGTTTATTTCCTTCCCACATGGAATGATGATCATTGATGATCTCGACTTTCCAGGCAGCTGCTTCAAAAGCTGCAACGCCGGTGTGGCACCTCTGGGATGCGCTGGGCTTGCGGGTGCCAAATGATATCCATTACCCATAGGATCCATGTATGGTATATATGCTAACATTTGGGGTATTATTGATGGTAAATGTTATCATATATAGCATACATGGATCCTATGGGTTATTTGGATCGAGTTTCCATACGTTTCCATGATGTTCCTCGTGAAACAGGATGTGATATATAGGTGTTTTTGCCATTGCCTCACGTTGGATGGATGGAGACCAATATTGCCAATATGCTTGATCAGCACCAACAAAACCGATGTTGAAAGCGCGCTTTCTGTTCTGGAATCTGAAGATGGAGCGAGAATAACGTTGAATAAAGATGAATAAAGTGTGTTGAATGCAATCTCACCCTGAAGTAACCAGGAACGAACTTTGCCAAGATTTCAAGCGATTTCCTGAGGTTATTTCGATTCCAATGGCACCTGCACCTCCTGTGCACCTGGATCTTTCCGCTCAGAGGCCATGGGTCCCCCACTTAAAAACTGATAAGTGGGGTGAGATGGTGAGTTTCCCCATCAAATGATGGGAGAACCATGGAGAACCCAGGAATCGGGGACTTGCTTACCAGGATCCCCACAATTTTGGGGGTGCGTGGGGCTGGTCAGACAGGCTGGCCGCTTCCAAAGACACCTGGCTCAAGGCGTCACTGCGCAGATTGCGACAACTCAATGAGTCAAGTGAAGGTAACCGCTACCGAAAGCAACAATATCTTTTGTTTGTTTCTTTTGTTTCTTGGAGTCTGTGTGCTATGCTATTAATCTATGAAAATCTATGATATTATAGTGCAATTGTTTTTCCATGTCTATTCCTGTCTTTTGTCGCAAAGAGTATGGGGTTATAACAGTTGCAAGTCAAAAAAGGCCTACCTTGCAACCAACCTCAAACAAGCCTTACCCTCTGGTAAACTAACATAACAATGGAGAATCACCATGTTTAATGGGCAAATCCACTATAAATGGCCATTTTCAATAGCTTTTTGTATGTTTACCAGAGGGTAAACATCTGAAAACACGTCACTGGGGAGCGAAGTTCGGTGCCATGGCGTCCGAGAAATTCCGAGATGTGGAGGTCTTGGCCCCCATGGTGCGAGGGAGTGGCTCGGCCGACGTTTTTTCGGTGCTACTTGGAGGAACATCCCACGGATCATATGTGGGGTATGGGAACTCTAGGCCATAATTACCATGGGAGAATAGTTATAGTAACTATAGGTGTAATAACAAGGTAAGTGGTACAATTATCCCATAGTACCTATAGATGTAATAACTACCATGTAGTCAAGTCATTTATGGATGGAAGAATCCATGATATTCCACTCAATGGGGACTTGCTAACCTTAGAAATAATGACAGCTGCGGCGAGTGACCAATTCTTGTGACACTCAGGTGACTCATGTGCCAATGGGACAATGAAGGTTTTTACGCGGGAGGGTCATGTTGTTGAGCAGGTTGAGAAGGAGCTTTGCAACCATGGGTGTCTTGATGATTCTTAGTGACATGCAGTCAATGGAATGGAACCACCACATTATTCACGCCATGACATCATGTTGCCTACAACGAACCTATACGAACCGACGCTGCTTGTGAAAGGATACAGATGACACCACGCCTGCATAGAGAAAACCCAAGCCGACGCAAACAGTGGCCTCAGGTACTCTACCTTTGCGCTTGGATTTCTGCCGTTTGCACAGGGGAATGGGAATGTTTTTTCTCGGACTTTAGGGAGACTTCGACTCTTAGGGAACCCTACTAAGTCTTATAAGTAAATGAGCATGGGTTCGAATTCAATATCCCTGAATTCGGTAGATGAACATTCCACTTCCTGCATGTTGACCACGATATACAGCCAGAGACAAATATTTCGGAGCGACATACCTCTGTAAGATGTTTGCTTACTGTATTTTCACAGAGTTGCACAGAAAATGCATCACGTCACACACTTTGACTTTTCATGATTTTTCAGGATATGTGTTTATCCGATAAGATGTTTGGCCAGGCAAGGTGTGAAGAGGTGTTCTCTGAGAAGTTGTATGTCTTAACCAGACCCATGCCAAGGACGTTCAGCACTTTTTATTGGCTCTTTCAACGCGGCAGAATGTAACAAAACTTCCTGGCAACTGAGGAATGCTTGCGATATGGTGCATCTTTGGTTTGGGGAGAGGAGATCCTCGTTTCAAAGATCAATGGGTTCTGCGGTGAAAAAACAAGACGGTATTCTTGTTAAGATCTGCGGGCTCAACTATATAGAAGTTATATAAGAACTTCACTGACTCCAGTAGTTTTGTCATATTGCATTCATGGTTGCCCACCCAGAAGCACCTTCAATCAGTTTTCAGGTCAGCTATGCCAGCTGCAGCCCCACGTTCCCATCCCCAAAAAGTTGAAACATCTGGAATGACCATCCCAACATATGCCAACTATTATCATACAGCAAACCCCAAACAGATGCAGAAAAGTCAAGTTCCTACCTAAAGAATAGTGGTAAATAGTGGGCCCGGTCTAAATAGTTTTAAAAAGACCATGATTAACTTCTATTTACCACGATTTGCCATGATTAACAACTGGGGTGGGCCGGGTGGGGGGTTAGTATACCATGATTAACACCTGAGCTGGGGATGGCTGGCTCTCCATAATCGGCCCTCAGGATCATCGACCGGAAGTTGATCGGCGCCCTTCGCGTCGAGAATTCGGCCTTTGGTAACTTGGTCTCTGGCGCTGAAATGGTGACTGAAATGGGATCATGGGATAATGCTATAACTGGCTGTCTTGGGGATGTAATTGGGATATAATCACATAACGGGAATATTCAATGGGAGATCCAACCAAATATTGATGAATGCCTTCTGGTAATCAAAAGGAGGAAGCTATGCTTGATTATGCTTGATTACAGTACCATATTGCAAACATATTGGACATGCTTACCAGGCTTACCATCTATAGGATATGGAATGGGGGCTTGAGACTGCTTTCACGGTTCCTGCTTTTTGATCATGGCTTTGATGTTGGTATCTTGCCGCAACTAATTCCCGTTCCTTTTTGTCAGGTTGCATCGACTACGTCTCCCCTAGGGACCTGGGGGGTGCGCTTCGGATGTAGCTTTCTGTAGGTTTCCACAGCAGCCATCCTAAGGATGTTGGGATCCTCTAGTATGAAATGCCCGCAGATGAGACCCACATCAATGAGTAGATCCGTACCAAATCAGGGTTTCCTTTGGTGAGTATTTGAACCAGTATTTTCGGGAGTGTCCAATAAACTGGCCCCACCGCTTATATATTAACATTATTAATGGAAATGATTAACTTCCAACCTTTGGTTAAGAATGATTCAGAATGGTTAAAAAGCTTATGTAACTGTCAGTAGTTAACTTTTGCAAGTATACTTTAAAAATATTGAGCAATAGTATGTTACAAATCAACTAATATCAATGAATGGCCAGTTGATATAGTGGTTAAAGAATGGTCTTTACCGTGTTTGAACCATCCACCGGCCTCACCCTCTTGGGACATGTGAACCAGGAGAAGGTCTCGGTGTTTTCCACTTGCGCCGAAGAGACGATGCTCGGGCAGGCTTTGGGTTAGTTAAACGGTGGTGTAACCAGAGAAATCGATAGCATTGAATGGACTAATATATGATTATATAATACTCATTAAGTATGATACAATGATATATATATATATATTATGATTCTATGGATGATGTGGCAGAAAGGTCAGAAAAGAGCCTCTATTTGGGTGAGAGTTCAAGGCATCAAATCAATGGACTTTCAAGTCGTGAGCAAAGTCCAGGGGCTGGAAGATCTTCAGCCACCTTTCCGGCCAAGGAAGAAAGTCATTTTTCAGCTGGGCACGGCTAGTGCCCATCTGGCAGTAGAAGCTGCACAGTTGGTGTGCGACTTGATGGTGAAGAGAGGGATCAAAAGATGGTGTTTCATGATGCGCATATATCCTTATACATCATTATATATTATATCATTATATATCATTATATCTCCAAACCCCAGGGATTGCCAAAGGGCGCTCTCGTGCGTGTCAGTGTTGCGACATGAAATCACGACCGGATCTAGGACGATCATGGATGATCACTCGGAATGTTGAATGACAACATGCCTTCTTCCAGGGTTTCCCCGGAGGGATCTTTGCCATTTTTGCTGCGTGGTTCAAGAATCCAATAGTTCAATATTCCTCAGTAGCTTGAGGTTTTCAGGATCAATGCTAGTCACTAGAATGTGTTCAACATCTGCCCAGTTCAGCAGCCTTGGTCGATCACCTCATTCAGCCACCGCTCCTGAGGTAACGATGTGTCGGGCATTGACGTGCCTGGAATGCAAGGGCTTCACTGATGGTGGGCTCGGGAATTTGATGCTACTGATCACCAGACTTCAAACAATAAGACAATGACGGCCGCCAACTGGCCTGGTTCCCTTTCAAAAATGGATGGAATTGGGATGAATTGGGTAAGTAACCATTAAGTAATCTACCGGTACCACTTCAGATGGGTAAGACCCGAAACGGTGAGAACAAGCTCAAGCATTTGGTTTTCTTTGATCTTTTTCATCCTTTCCGTCGATCCAGTTCTGTTAGTCCTTTGCAGCTTGCCTCAATTCAGAGTAAATTAAAGCAACTTTGCGCCAACCTCGAGATATCTCGAGATAAAACGCTATAAATGATTGTAAATCATGGTTTGGAAGGGTATTCATCCCAGGAATGGTGTGTTTCCAGCTTGGGCATTCGAACTAGCCCAGATTTCAGCGGCCCAAGGTCAACATGGGTTGCCCAAAGTCCTTCAGTGTGAAGGGGGGCATGGGAGCTGCCTTATTGGATAAGCCGGAGGTCGGCACTGGCTGCCCAAGTGGTTGCCCATGGCTGGGGAAATCCCAAGAAAAAATGGAGGTTCAATGGGAAAATCATCGATGAACGGGCGATTCCATTGCCATGTTTGATTACCGGAGGGTTTTTTTTCAATGAGTAAAATTACATGTGCAGCAGAAATGATTGCTGGACCATGTTTAACTTGTTCAGTATCGTTCAGTCATACATTCTTCTGCACTATTCTCTCTCTACATCTATCTAGATCTACGTTTTTCATCGCTTTTTCTACATCTATCTATAGCAACTATAGATCTACCAGATTTCATCCTATGAAATGAGTGGCACCCAGTCATACCGCTCCAGGTCGTGGCGGAGATTCTGACGTCGCTGCGACGTGCCCTGCCCTCTGAGAAGTCGGTGACCTGCAAGATCCGCATGCTTCCGAGCACCGACGCCGGTCAGATCCAATGGGGATTCCATGGGAACATCTGCAGGAAATCCATGGGTTTCCTGGTTCTCCCTTGACGGGATCACGTGAAAAAACGAGGTAACATGATGTAGAATGATGATATCCGGTGTTTGGGTGCAATGATGTTTTCTTCATGTATATGTATATGCATATGCATATGCATTTTATATAATGTGTATATATATATAATTATATATATATGCATGAATCTATGAAAGGCATCTCCTCTGAGGCTCTCATTACTGTGGTTTCAGGATGTTCTGGGTAAATATTTGATTCCTTGTTGCTAGTTATCGCATGCCATGGCATGTTCCTGTAGTCACAGCAGTCTGAAATAGTCTGAATCAGTTTGAATATGACATGATTTGTCGACAAAGATGACACCAAGAGATCATGCAGCTTCTTGCCACCCCGCAAATCACTTGAGCTTGATTTCAACACACACACACACAATTCCCCATTTTGCATCTCAACGGACGAAGTATCTTATTTTTCAGGTCATGCAAAAAACATGGCTTCCTCAGGTTTTCCAACTTTGCTCCCAGCAGCTCCCAGCATCCCTAGGAGAAAACCCGCGATTTCATGCGAGTCTGTGAGAAGAGCGGCGCTGAAGCCATCACGGTGCACATGCGTTTGCGCGAGGAGCGCCCGGCCGAGCCTGCGCACTGGGATGAGATGGAGAGGCTCTGGGATGCCGTCCAGGCCGGGGATCAAGGTGTGGCCACTTGGGAAGAGATGAATCGCATGGAAATGGGCATATCATGGGATATTTGATATCTATTGATATCTAACATGTCTGAACCTGGAAACTGGGATGGTGACAATTTTATTTGCATAGAAAAGGGCATTTTACGGACTGGGGAATATGCGTTTCTATTCGTAAGGCTTAGATTGACACTGCCTCCACCAGGTCCCCGTGTTGGCCAACGGCGACTTCTTCAGCAGACATCAAATCGATGAGTTCTGGAAGCATTGCAAGGAGAAGGGCTGCCGGCCCTCAGGGGTGATGATCGCAAGAGGCCAGCTCTATGGTTGTTCAGTCAGATTTTCCCAGCCCTGGTGTTTGTTCAAGACTAGGTGAATAATTAGGGTAGAATGGCGCCTGCCATACCGATGGTCCCCCAGCTTGCTTGCATGTGCCACTATGCCTCGATCCAAACCAAAGGGACCATGTCAAAGACCATTGGCGAGGCGCCCTGTGGAATCCCAGCATTTTCAGCCGAGAACCACCTGCATTTGACGCTTGTCAGCTGTGGATGCGCTACCAGGGACCAGATTTGTGTCGTGCCGAGACCGGGGTGATTTGGTTGAAACATGTTGAATCCAGATTCTGCTGGCTGAAGATACCCAGTTGATACATGTTGATACCATGTTTATCCAATGGTGTTCATTTTTTCATGATTTTCCATGACCTCCTTTTCAAACCAGGTCCCGGGTTTGGGATCGGCTGAGATCTCTGACCAGGTGCCACATCTTTGGCTGGATACATCGGGATACCTGTCAAATCCATTCAAATCCTTGTTTGGTGAGCCCATCTACATGTGCAATTAGTACTTGGAGATGCATCTCAGTTAGTAGGTCACCAATCACCAACATATTACTTGGGTATATTTCGGTATAATCTCAACAAAGAAGAGATGGGTATTATCTCAATCACCAAAATGTATTTGGGCCTGGGTATATGTTGGGTATTATACCTGTCTTACAACATGTTTTTTATTCTTAGCAAGTGGGATACAGCAGCTATCGCAGTCTGACTTGCACCTCAGGACGAGATGGTCCGCTCCTATGTTCGCAGTGCCGTGGCCACCAATTCCACCTATCAGAACACCAAATGGGTGCCATGGCGCAAGGCCTGGGATGCGAAAAAACGGTGTCATCAAACGTGGCTGGAAAATCCACCAGTGATAGATGATTTTCCCAGCTGTCAACTTCCATTTTAAAATCAAATCTAAACATTTATAGTGGATTTTCGGGCTAGCCACGTTTGATTACCAGACGGAAAGGTCAGTGGAAGTTGGAAAGGAATTGAAGAAACTTGGAGAAATATCTAGCCATAGCTGCTTGATCCTGGGACCGGGATGCGACATTGGTTTGTTTGAAGATAGAATACCCCAAAATCCATTGGTTACTGATGGTTGCTGCATAGCTATCATGCCCCTATCATTGTCCAAAATTTCTCAATAAAACTGGCCATTGTATCCAGTGTGGTAGTTGGATGTATTTGGTGGTATAGCCCATTTTCAGACAAACCCACAGATGTAGATACTATCCCTTCAAGCACTCGCCCGTTTGTCCCCACTCCAAGGTGCTATCTCAGATGTTAGCAGGTGGTGCGCCATTTGCCATGCGTGCCGTTCATTGTCAGGATGTGTTCATCCATGTTCCAGAAGCATGCCGATACCCCTTGGTAATCAAACATGGCAACGGGAAGATCTCAAAGTGCTGATCATTTACAATTTATTGTTTTCCATTGCAACCAACGGAATGATTGTGTTGTGGTTTCAGCCAGCTTCCCTGGCTTCCCTCCCCATGTTTCGCTCTGATGGAAGCCATGGAAACCTCTTGCTTCTCATTCTCACCCAAAACGGAAATTATAATGTATATGTATTGGTAAGCGTTTGTGTGTGCGTGTGCGATATACGGTCATATACTGGAATATTATGTGGTTTCGACATCGTACATCGTACCAAATACATATTGTATATACACTATACATGCAGTTGCAGATTGCAGACACGGGCTAAAATACGTTAAATGGACAAAATGATCGCGAGGGAAATTGGGGGAGTTTCCACCATGATTCTGCAGGTACTGGTGTGACCGTGCCCACTTCCTTCAATGGGATCAACATGAAGACCTTCAACCGTGAGCTGCACGGACAAAGAGCAGAGGGAGAATTTGTGGGAAGATCATTATCAAATGAATTCAAATGACTGGAAAACTTGGAGTCTATCAACTATCCATTAAGAATATTAAAATCCGAAACTCTGTGGAAATTTTCCTTTCAGCCAACCTACAACCATCAATGAAGTATACATTCTTGCTTCATGAACTGCTTCCCCAGCACCGGAGGAAAGCCCTTCGGGTTAGGGATCTCAGGCTGGCTTACCGCCAGAAACCTTCCAGGTTTCTCAGGTAGCTTCACTTCGGAACTGTTCTATCGATCCTTTCTCCGTCTCGCATTGTGCAGAAGGAAAGCTGTTGCAGTTTGAACATCACCTTTACAAACGTTTGAATTTCATGGTAACCATGTTTGGCAATTCGATGAAGCTATTGCTGGGTTGAAAGAGTGCCCCTATACCCTGCAGACACAATGTATCACAACATGGAGGTGTCCTAAAATATCTAAAATGGGGGTACCTCTTGGTTCATCATCCATTGATCCATTACTCAATATCTGGTTGGTGGTTTCAAACATGTTTTATTTTCCATTTCATATATGGGATGTCATCCTTCCCATTGACTCATATTTTTTCAAGATGGTTATTGCACCACCAGCCAGATATTCTTTTCCATTATAATCATCCGTTAATCATCCATTAATCATCCATTAATCATCCATTGATCACCCATTAATCATCCACTGATCATCCATTAATCATCCATTAATCATCCATTGGTCATCCGTTAATCATCCATTAATCATCCATCAATCATCCATTGATCATCTATTAATCATCCATTGATCATCCATCCATCATCCATTGATCATCCATTAATCATCCATTAATCATCCATTGATCCATCCATTAATCATCCATTGGTAATCCATTGATCATCCATTAATCATCCATTGATCATCCAATAATCATCCATTAATCTGCATTGATCATCCATTGATCATCCATTGATCATCCATTAATCATCCATTAATCATACAATAATCATCCATTGATCATCCATTGATCATCCATTAATCATTCATTAATCATCCATTGATCATCCATTGATCATCCATTAATCATCCATTAATCATCCATTGATCATCCAATAATCATCCATTGATCATCCATTGATCATCCATTAATCATCCATTAATCATCCATTGCACTCATTGATCATCCATTAATCATCCATTAATCATCCACTGATCATCCATTAATCATCCATTGATCATCCATTAATCATCCATTAATCATCCATTAATCATCCATTGATCACCCATTAATCATCCACTGATCATCCATTAATCATCCATTAATCATCCATTGGTCATCCGTTAATCATCCATTAATCATCCATCAATCATCCATTGATCATCTATTAATCATCCATTGATCATCCATCCATCATCCATTGATCATCCATTAATCATCCATTAATCATCCATTGATCCATCCATTAATCATCCATTGGTAATCCATTGATCATCCATTAATCATCCATTGATCATCCATTGATCATCCATTGGTCATCCATGAATCATCCATTAATCATCCATCAATCATCCATTGATCATCTATTAATCATCCATCAATCATCCATTAATCATCCATTAATCATCCATTGATCATCCATCAATCATCCATCGATCACCCGTGAATCATCCATTGATCATCCATCAATCATCCATTGATCCATCTATCCATTTTGATCCATTGTGGGGGTCCAGATGTCCAGGCTCTCAGCCACCAAATCGATGGCCCACATTTGCACCGCCTTTGGGGAGCCCTTCGAGCCCACGCACCCTCATCGGGACGGAGCTGGAGGTTACAAATGGATATCACCATGGTTATCAACCCCACAAGTTGGGATATAACCCCTATAACTATATCTATAACTAATAGTATTAATCGCAAACTATCCACTTAGAAAATTAGAATTGCACTTCCAAGTAGTGTGGTAGAGAAAAATATGCCGTGGGCAGAAAAAAACAATTTTGGCGGGGCTACATATGTTTATACAGATGATACCACCCATTTCTGGTGAAATTGGGGAGTAGTTGCTTCAATTCCAAATGATTGGCAACAGGATAGGTTGATCACCCCTTACCTGTCAGTATGGCAGCGGGTCATATGCCGCACACACATACAGGGACTGGTGGGTGACCCAAGCAAATCTTGATATAAGAAGTTATGCAAGTCATTCAAGTCTGATCTGAAAATGCACCATTTGTATCAATTCCTTACACCCTGCACTAGTACCAACTACCTTAAGCTGATGCAGATCATGTGCGCAGGGTATCGTGCGCGCCCGATTTCCATGTGTCAATTGGGTCATGCAGTAGGTAACTACTTGGAACCCTAAACCAGTGTTGTCTTTTCTAGAAATGCGCCTTGTGGTAACGTGTGTTTGCTTTCCATGGTTGGATTGCCCATGATGCCTTCGTACGCTGCAGACTATTACCACCTGATGATTTACCGCACCAAAGGAAGATCGGGAGGGTGATAGGGTGTTTTGTCATAGAGTTCTGATGAAGTTCTGAATCCCTTTGAATGAACAAGCTCTTTTGCGGTGTGGTAAATTGTGACGAACCAATTTTGCTGGAGATGTCCGAGGTATCCCAACCGTGCGCACACCACGGTCTTCTACAAGGATTTTCCGTTTCCGGAGGAGGAGCGCCGTCCATCCAGCTAGTTATCTAGCATAATTATGTTGTGTCTACTCATAAATTTTTGTGAGTTGTTGATTAAATCCACCCTTTAAAATATTATAAAATATTTATAGAAAGGTTATATCACTGGTTTTTATATTCATATAATTCATTTATTCATAAATATATATATATATACACCTGCTGTAGTTTCATTGGCATATACAGCGGGGAGCGTAGCCGCAGGACCCCCAGAAGCGCTCCCGTTTGCCGCCTGTCGACGCCGAGATCGAGTCGCCGCAGAAGTGTCGGCGCATGGATCCGGGTGGTGAGAGCGCTTAGCCCTGAGCTGTCCACGAGGGGTTGAACATGTGGTAAGAAACCCACAAACCAACAATAGGGGCGGATATCCCCGGCAAAAAAGGAGAAGTGTGGAATTGGGAGGCTTTTGTTATCTTTTGTTCAAAGAAATGGATTTTGCACAGCAAAACAACAGATTTATATAACCCTTCAATCCAAGCTACCTGAGACTGAGATGATCCCCACTGACGAATAGCATTCAGGGGGCTAAAACCATCGACCAGTGGAAGTCAGGTGGGATTGCCCACAAAAAGGACCAGCTTGGGAAGAAGTAGCGCTAGCGCCAAACCGCAGCCTTCTAGAAATGAAAACATAGCCCGTCGTCGCTGCACTAGCCATGGGTAGAAAGAACCAGTGGTTTACCCAAACTTCGCGGGTTTGATGGACTCTTTCGCATAATTGGATGTCACTCATAGAAGCATAGAGCATTTTTGGCAGACAAGATGATGGGGTCGGATTTCCAACTGAAGCTGCTGCAAGGTACCGATCGTGAAAGCCCATCAAAGTTGTCAGAGGGGCCATTAAGAAACTTTCACTATCCCAGGTCAAGCGGTAGTTCATGAAAATAGGCGGAAATTCAAACAGCCTTCCTTAGCCTTGGCATTTTGATGCCGCCCATGGCAGCCCATGGTCCATGCACAGCGGGTGAGATGGGCAGTAGCTGTTCGCTTGACATGTCAGGGGATAGCGGCGCATCAATGTGTTGCTTGTCCAGCTGGAAGATTCAGCAGTGAGTCTTGCCGGCCGCAATTTTGAGATGTGTTGATGACAGATGCACTTTTTAGGGCACAACTTTTAGCCGCCAGCTGCCAGGGCGGCGGCAAGCTGTATCCCTTGCATGGTGGGCTATGCGGCACCAACCCTTGGAATGTGGGGATGGCCCAGTGATTTTTCTGTCGTGAGATGATGTGGGATGTGGATTGCATCAGGTTGTGTCTTCAGAAGATGTCAGCAGACAGGTCTGATTTTCAATTGGTATAAATTGGTGCTGGTTGTTGTGGATGAGCTACTGTGATAAACTGGAAAGATATGGAAAGCCAACATGTTGTTTTGTGTCCGTGAGATTGTACGCAGGCACAGTTGTGAAGCATGTCGACCCGGAAGCTTAGTTGCACCTTGTGCAGGGGGTGAAGCGAGGTGCTGAGGTGCCAAAAAGTCGGCGATATTTGGCAAGCTATGTACCATGACAGGGAAGTGGGAAATCTAGGAATTGTCCATTTTTATCAAGTCGGTAAATCATCGAGGAGAGATAAGGCTCCCGAACAATCCACATGTTTTGAGTAAGTCATCAAGAAGTGTTGGATCACCAGATCCAGATACATCCCATTCAACATATTCAGCTCCAGGATTCTTCAGTGCCCTGGAGGGTGCCAAGTTCTGCGGTGCTTGCTTGGAAGGTCGGATCAGCGGTGGTGAAAAGCGGGTGGGCAAACAATGGAAGATGATGGTGACGTATGGTGACGACGGTGATGGCACCGCAGAAATATGGGTCATATGGGTCATTGAATTCCATTTGGACTCATTTCGTAAGTTATCTTTTATAGAGACCTTCTATAGATGAACCTTGTCACTCCTGCTGTCAGCAACCTCATGGTGGCTGGCTACCACCACATCCTTCTGGCAGGTGAGTGAAAAACAATGAAAAACAAATCAGCCAAATTAGCGATTTTCTTCCACACAACATTTCCGACATTTTCATGTTTTCCCTGAATTATATACATCAAATCAGGGCATTCCACTGCTAAATGAAAGGATGATACCTGAAATATTGCAGTCGGTCATGTCACATTGCTGCACATTCTGTGATGCTAGGTTACATGACAGTTTCCGTGCGCCGCATGCTAGCAAACTGCTACAGACATTTGGCATTCACTACAGTATATGCATGTATATGCTATTATAGGCATGTTCCCGTCCCATGCAGCTGCCTTTTCCCATTGCGGTTGCGGTTGGTGAAAGGCCACTTCAGCGGCGCGTTCGCTTCTTCAAGGTCGGACCTTGAGTTCGGGATGTGCTACTGCTACTCGGTATTTGAGCTGTCTTCGCACCAAATTTTCAGATATGTTTAGTTTTCATCACGATTGTCCAAGATGGTCTCCATGGACATGATTCATGTTTTCTTGGACCTCGGATGGGTTGAAACAGGTGTACTTGTTGATCCAGTGTCTGCGGGGTGAGAACTCGATCATGGATCAACTGTTGCTTCTGACATCTCTTGCTGGGAAGTCACTAACATGGCAGACATTGTCCATTTTGCGGCCATATGGCTTTGTTTGATAACCCCAAACTCTCGTGGTTGACCATCCTTTAAAAACGAAGATTGCAATTTTGAGGGGTATTATTTCTTATGATGATTGTTTTTCCTATGGTGTCCAAGGGGTGTCCCCAATATTTGGACAAACCCTTGAGAATTTGGAGCATGGGTATCCGATGGCCGCTGGTACGGTGGCCACGTCCGTGCCATGCCGGACGTAGGGGACCCTGGCCTCGGCAGAGAGGAGAAGATCAGCGGGGCACCATGGTTTTCCTATGGTTTTCCTCTGGTATCCAGCATCCCCTGCGCCAGGTGTGAGAAGTGCCCGGCAGGTACCGCCAGCAAGCTGACCGGTAGCAGTGAGCCTTGGACGGCATCGATTTTTTAGATGAATTTTGGTGTCAGTTTGACCTTCAAAATCTATGGAAAGTCCATATTTTGGGCTCGACCTAGGTGCCTTGTTTTCCACGATTTTAGACTTTGCCTTGAAATAGCATTTTTTCAACGTGAAAATGCATGTCCGTCCTGAATTGGTCAAGCTTAATCTGGAGACTAGAAGCGCTTGAGCCTTTCTGACACATTGCCCCAAGGTTTGCGAGGATTGCCCTCCTGGATCATACAGTGAAGGACTTCGTTGCACCTTGTGCCGCGACCTGGAATTCAGAGACGGCTGACAGAACTGACAGATCTGCAGTGGATACCATGGCATTATCTGCCCCTGTTCCCCCATAGGCGCTGCATCGACACCTGTAACTGCAGGTGCCCTGTGGGACAATATCAACACCTCTCGCGGCAAACCAAGTGCTTGGAGGAGTCCTGTCCCAACAGATCCAACAGCGAGCAAAGAACAGGGTACGGCTACAGAATGATAAAGGGGGGAGGTAACTTCAGTTTCCAGGCACTAGGGCAAGTAAAGTACAGTAGTGGCTACATATCAAGATATGTTCATTGGGGAAAATAAGGAACCATTGCTAAAAATTGGTCAAAATGTTCGCCATGTCATAACTTTTCTGGCTCTTTGGGTTGTTGCTGCATGCCCCACAGCGCCAGGACGGTCTAGGCATGTTGAGCCCGGAGTGTGAACCTTGGTGCTGGGTTGCAGGTCTAGTTCGAGCTTATTCCTGAGGGCTTGAGTTTGAGCTCCAGAGCTCACCAGTAATCTTTAAGGTTGGTTCAGATGCTCTAAATGGCTGTTATATGCTGTTATAATTCATCTCCACTTCTGTGACTTCTGTGTTTTCATTTTTTTCTCCATTGATCCTAGACCAGAAGCTTGCCTCGCGCCGCGCATGTTTGACGGCTGAGTGCAACTGCAGCGTTACATAAAGCTAACGTCCCAAAGAGGTGACAGACATAGATAAATAGATTGCCTTCCAGATCCTTCCGGCATGAACCAAGTGGACTTGATGATGCACTCAGCAAGCAGCTGTGCATCACTGGCAGCCAGCAGTAGTTTCCTAGCAACCTTTTCGTACCCTGCTCTTTTGAAACAAAACTTGGTCGAAGTTATTCAATTTCAGCCAACAACACCCACCCAACTACCAAGTTTTATATAGGGCGTAGCCAGTGGTTGCCACTGTCTTCGGTTATCCTGACGCCATGGGTTGCGCCCAGAGCAGCGCTTCGGTCCATATCAAAGTCTCTGGGCCAGGCCAGGATTTTTCGGTTAGGCATGGTCAGTACAAAGATGATGTATATTTACAGTATATAATCTGTTTATTTAAGAGGGAAATTTGACGATCAAAATGATCTGGATTTGGGGATTCCCTATTTTCAGACGGAACCATATCAGTCACAACAGATTTCGAGCTATGGGACTATGAGCTTTAACACCAGAAAATTCAATGAAAGTGGACGGAAATTCGAGCCTTAAATCACTTGCTCGATAGGGGTTTGGCCGGGCCCTGTCACATTCGGCCATTTGGCTCTTTCTTCAGGGACTGGGGATGCGGAAAATCAATGAAAATGTCATAGGGTTTGACATTTTGACCATTTTTGACCCATCCCCACCATATGCAATCACGGTACCTCTACCATAGTTACCCATGGTATGGTTAGTACATATCCCCTACCATGGTTTGAACCGCCAGTGGCGTGCAAGGTGGCACTGTTCACTACCATGGGGGAGCTCCCAGGGCTGGTGGCGCGGGTGGTGGTGGTTTGCCACCGGTAACAGCACCCGTGCAGCAACATGGCTAGAGAAAGGGAGAGGCTGCTGGGCTCGGAAACGTATCGTTTTTTGTTTTTGTGGTTTAGCCGTTGAACCGACAAAGTGATTGTCAAGTACAAAACGGGGAGAATGTCATCAAACAAAACTGGGGATGGCCATGGCGAATTGGGCACTGGTTAAGAATGAGGTTAGAGGAGGACTTTTGCTCAAGTATTTGGCCATACTAGCATGGTAGGGTGGCCCTGCACCCAGAGAAATGACGCCCAATATCATCCAAATAGTTAGTTGTGACTCTACCCGAGCATCATACCTTCTGCTTTCTAGTTTTCCAATAGTAACAAATTGATATATATATATATATATAATTGGCAAAACGACCCCGAATTTCTATGAGATTCTCTTCCATTGATTTCAAGGTTCCATCAGGTGCCCAGTTGGGGACCAGTTTCGCAGCATTGCTCCCAGGGCGAAGCAGGGCTCCATGATGGTCAAGGTGCCGGTGGGCGCCAAGCCGGGCCAACTCTTGCAGATGCAGACGCCAGATGGGCACCTGGGCCACCTGGGCAGCCTGGGCCGCCTGGGGCAAGGAATGGGCCCAGATGGGGGTTCCGGGGTTGAGGATTTTAGTTCTTTGTTTTGGGGTGGTGAATTTGCAATATAATGGTATTGCAACAAGGAAGTAATCGCCTGTGACAATATTGAAGATACCGCAGTTGGGAATTCCTTGGATGCTGTATCAGCATTAATACGGCAGATGTTTGGGATTGGCTTTCCTTTGTTGATATATCCAGGCCATGTCCCATAGGTAAAGATCGCTTCGTTTCCCTGATCCAAGGCAAAAGATCCAGTGTCAGGCCTGGAGATGGGAAGGACTTTCCTTCAGAAACCGGAAGTGCTCCCAGCATTCTTCATAACAAAGTGAGGGGGAAGAACCCTGAAGAATTATGATGAAGAGTTAAGAACATTAAGAACCATGAAGATCATGAAGATCATGAAGAACCATCAATATCAAAATCACATAAAGTCACCCCATTTGAAGCTACCTCTCACTGCGTGTGTGCCTGACTGGACCTGGCAGGTCCCACATGGCCTGGGTCCAGATCGCACTTTTCAGGACGACCGGGGGTTACCGGGGGTTACTATGCAGTGATACTGAGGATACTGAGGGCTGGTAGGGTGCTTCAACACCTACCAGGCAAAAGGTGATTTAGAAAACAACAACGACGACAACAACAACAACAACCACAACCACCTCCCAGCCTTTGCCTGCCCACACAACATGCATAGATCATAGAAGATACATGAAGATACAGAATTCTTTCATGTCTCCCCTTCTTCACGTTGTTTTTTCCTTTTCCTGATAGCCAGAGCACTCGGCTGCCGCCCCACAAACTTTCGACCTCCCAGCCCGTCGGTACGTCGCAGGTGCAGTACCAATTGAAGCGCAAGAGTAATTCTCCGAACGTCATTGACGAAGAAGACCGCTCCTTTTCGGCACTGCATCTTTGCTGGGGTAATGGGAATAGAAGTTGGGAAGAAGCCATAGGAAACTCCATAGACTGTGGCATGCGGTTGATGGTTCCTTTCAACAATCCCCCTCTCTCTATGTATATTGATATTATTTTATATTTATATATGTAATAAGTTTATGTTTCTGCGTGTTCCCCCTGAATGCGCCAAAGACATGGTGAACCACACATATCCACTAATTACTTAGCATTCCTATTTAGGATCTGAACCCCACTTGGCCGAGATTTTCGACCCTTGCCAGCAATGCCCCTGGAACCTACACTGGGGAACCACATCCGGGTATAGCCAAGGTCTCAAATCCAAAACGGTGGCTGCGACTCTTAGCTTGAACTTGAAATAGCCACATTCAACAGTAGAATGATCTAATTGGGAACATTGTATTCAGGTTGCGTGTTTTGTGGGGGATGATCCATCTTCCAATTAGTATAGTTCATGCTTGCGTGGCTGGCCGGCTGGCCCTGAAAGGGAGTGAAGATAGTTTGGTTGAATCCCGGGACAGTGCAGGTGAACCCAAGCTCCTTGCAAGCTACTCATATTAGTGATTTAGTGTTTGGCCCAGAAATGTTCAATTTTCATCATTTCCTTCATGCAGTGATCGTTGGGGCTTGTGGTTATTGCCTTTTTTTAGATCAGAATGTGCTGACGTCCAATGGCTGAGGCATATACTGCCAAGCTATTGGACCAATGTCCAGATTCCAGCCACTGGGCTCGGCCAGGGCCACATCCATTTGTAAAGCAGAAAGGCTGTGGTGGTGAGGTATAGTATTGAGTCAAGGTAACCAGGTATCATACGATTATGTATCTATGCTGTAAATGTACATTTATTATCATTTATTAATATTTATTATATGTTTTGCAGATGCATATGTGTGTAGATATGTGTGGATCTGTGTAGATATATAGATGTAGATATAGATACAGATATAGATGTGCATATAGATATGTATATAGATATGCATGCGGAAGTAAACATACATGCAAACGTGCCGCAAATCATGAAAGGTAGCTCCAGTGTTGCTACCTTGAGTTTAGCTTTACGAAGTAAAGGGGAGGCTGACCAGCCCAGTTACCTGATTATTCAGGCGATGGCTGTTCATTTCGGTACCCCCCCCTCCGCCCCCTCCACGAACCCAAAGAGCAGACCCAAAACGCTGTAATTTACAGTGTTTTTGTGCCTCTGGCATGGAAAAAGTATTTCTTGCAACATGCTGAAATTTGCATAAATGCCGTTGTTTTTGCTAGGCACTGGCCAAAAAACACTGTAAATACCGTGATTGTTGTTAGCAGATGCAAAACACATTGTAAATACGTGGTTTTGGGCTTTCGAGGCGCAAAAAACATCAGTATTTACGGTGTTGTTTGCTCGGAGAGTTTCAACCTATTTGACAATTTTCGGCCACTACGGGACAGAAACAGCGGCAACAACAACCACAACAACAACAACAAGAAGAACAAAAACAACAAGAAAACAAACACCAGCAACAACAAAAGCAACAGCAACAGCAACAACAACAACAAAAAACAAAAACATCGAAAATTATGATCAGAGTGATGCCCGCCGGACCTCGACCACAAAGAATCTCCGAAGATATAGCAGATAGCGTGCCAGAAAGAATTGCAGGAAATATATGAGATAAAATGCGAATGCCGGATAGCATGGCAGAAAATATGTCAAAAAAGTGTCACTTGGTGGGGATCACACGAAGAAAGTAATTTGTTCCGAGGGCTTTCAAAAATTGACCTAAGATAACCAAAATGACGCCTTGTGGGGCCCTGCGCGCATCATCGCCATCATCAACAACGGTAACGACATCAAGCATTTGATCTTGGATTCTTTTGTTTCAATTTTTTTTCGCTTTGGCTGTGGTGACGCATTTTGCACCGATACGTTTCTACAAACAGACGACGTTACGCACAGAAGCCTTTACATGGAGCAGCTTTTACGCGCAGATATTCTTACACAGAGAGGTTTGTGCACACAAAAAAATGTACACAGATGCCTTTACACACTGAGAGGTTTTTACATTGTACATGATTTTACGCAAAGAAGGAAGTATTTACACACAGATGCTTTGTACAAAGATGTTTTTGCGCGCATGAATAAAGGCACATAGGGTGTGTCATTTTTTTTGTGTAGAAAAAACATGTGTAAAAACTCTTCTGTGCAAAGGTTTCTTTGTGGAAAAGATCCTGTGTTGACACAGAAAAACTTGTACACACAGACTGCACAGATTTTTTTACAGACCGACTTTTTGCACGCAGAAACTGTAGCCATCGCAGTTTTTACACAGCAGAAACTTTTTAGCACAGAAGCCTTTACGCACCAAAAAAAAATGCAGAGCAGTTCTTACAGACAGACGGTTTTTCTACACAGAAAGTTCTCCGCACAGAAGTCTTACGCACAGAAGGTTTTACGCACAACATTTTTTACATACAGACGCTTTTACGTACTGATAGACACAAATTGCAGACAGAAACTTGTGCACACAGCACGCGTTTACACAGCCAACTTTTACACAGAGAGGCTGCGCTTCCCCTTCTTGATCACCTACTTTCTGGACACGGAGTGTTTTTCGTTTTGAAAACCATGATTTGGAATATTTTGGACATGTCCTGCCTGGCTTATCACAAACACTTTGAAACTGCGCCCGGCATTGAGATGACGGCAAAGGGTGGCCCATTATGGAACATATATTGAAGATCTGTTTTACTGTACATACTAGTTATACTAGTATTACTTGTGTACACGTACAATACAAAGATGCATATTTGTGTGCGTGTGATACGTACTTAGACATATAATGCGGAGAAAGATGTTACAATTCATGCGCACATATCTCCAAGGCTGCTTGCTGATTTGATCCACGAGATGCAGCTTGATCTCAGGACAATGATGCCTTTGACCAGATGATCTACGTGGATAGTTCCCTTCACGAGACCTTCAACAAACTGCTTGAGGTCACCTACAGAGAAAAGGCGACACAGGACACCATAGGCAGAAGAAGCCGCAAGTCTGATAGCATGCAAAGGACCACAACTTCGATAGCAACTCATGCAAACCTGCCAATAATGCCATCAACAACCAGAGAATGGAAGAGGCTCTGCTTCCCTGGTTGGTGCGGAGAAAAATTGAACCATAACAAATTTCGAGAAGTCTTGCAGGTGTGTCATCAACGAGCCATGCTTAAACCTATCGGCAGTTTCCACGAGACACCGCGCGTCAGGACCGAAAATGCCCCAAGCGCTTCGAGCGAGAACCGTGTCCGAAGACACCTGGAGGATGCCCGTGACCCGGCTGACCCGGGCAACCCACCTAGCTGGGCATGGCTGGAGAGTGGGGAACTGGAAACAATCAACAGCCAATCAAGCAACAGAATCAATTGCATCTACTATCATCTACTCATGACGACGTCAATCTTACTCGTCTTACTCGAACATGCAGGTGCATTGCTGTCCATGGAGTATCCGGCCGTCAACTTGAAGAATTTGAAGTTTGAAGGGTCAACTGTAGGGATATCTCACATATCGGACATATCGATTAGAAATCCTTCAGGAAATCCACCGACTTTTTTTTTGGACATTTGCTGAGGTGCGTCAACCCGGGTGGCGTTCCCGGACTTCCCACTGGCTACAGAGTTAGGTGCCTGCCTTTTCACGGGCACCCAGGATTAGTACACCTGTGATTCATTGATATGGGGATACATGGGGCGATGCCATGTTTTATTGAAATATATTGGCATTGCTATATCACTCTGTATCACTATTTTAGTGACCATGTAGATAAACATCCTGAGTGCAAACGCCCTGACAGCCAGGCGGGTGGTCCGGGTTGAAGATTCTGGTATGTGGGCAGACTATGTGGCCAAGCGTGAGCAGATTGCTGTGATGAGAGAGTTGGCACCTTGCCAAATGTATCAGATGCCCAGTGGAACAGAACTAAATGGATGCTTTAACTATGGGAAATCATCTGTACATGGGGTGATTTTCCATTGCCATGTTTTATGACTCGAGGTTATTCTGTGAATCCTATCTGACGTTATCTTTATAGGTTGTATGTTCCGAACTTGTGACTCCAAAGTCCACCGATGCTGCATGTTTGCAGTCATGTGTTTGGCTGTTTGCTCGTAAGGCCGTTCAGAAATGAATGGGTTTAGGCACCTTATGCACGTAAGAAGAAAAGATATTTCTTCACTACAATCGAAAGATAAATTAATAAAGCAGGTTCCCTGGTTCCCAGGCCTTGAAAATCAGTGAAATTCTTCTGGTCGCTCCAGATATCTCCAGATATCTCCAGATCTTCAGTCTCCCAGGCGGAAGAAATGCCTCAACTGGAACCCGCGGTGATTTCAGATGAAGCGGTCGATGAGTACAGCACCCAGGCAGCACGCGGCCACGCTGTTTCAGGCCGGTAATCTAACAGGTTGCCATGGAAAAGCACCGTTAAAAGGTAAATTATCTACATATGTCATCATATTCTATATATATAAATGTATATATACATATATCTATATATATACATATATATATGTATGCATTCATTTGCAAATGGGTCATTTTCCTTAGCTATGTCAGACCAGAGGGTATCATGATCATGTGCTGAAGCCTGAAGATGGGGAATCCCAAAATAAGTGGAAAGTCAGCTCTTTGATTCGTCAAACAGAGCGTCATATGGTGGATTGCTCTCGGCTCTCCACACACACACACACATACAAGGAATTGTATGTAATTAGTCTAGAGAGCTAACGTGGTTTCATCAGCACCTGCGTGACCAAAACATATCAAAACCACCGCACGTCCACGACCTCCATTGTTTCATTGTCAGAAAGCACTGGAGCCTCGAACCAGTTCCGTTTTGAATGGTCATATGATATGTCTTATTATGTCGTGCCTCCGTGAAAGATCCATCAATGAAAAGTGCATATATATATAATTACATATAATGTAAGTGATATTGGCTGCATTCTCCACCTTCAGCTGGAATACCATGGATCAAGGTAACACCTTTGAGCCTTTGGAGCGAGCCTTGAACGACGCTTGGCAGCACTAGCTACGGGACGGGGGCCTGTTTATGCAGCGATGGTATCTTGGAAGGCCATTGATGACAGTTACTGTAACTGTAGTTCCACGTAGTCCAATTGACGGCAGTGATGACAGTTGCAACTAGCGCACTCAACCTTGGCATTTTGGCACTGACGCTCAGGAGGTTTACCTTTGGCACGGAACGAATGTCAGAGCTGCGCTGTCCATCGCGCAGAATGATTTTTCCATTGACTTGGCAGGAAGTAACACTGGAACGATGCAACTTGACGTGTCAAGGGCATAGCCAACATCACGTTGAATCAACGGCAGGACATCACTATTCCTGCATCTGTTGGAGCAAGATGCAGCTGGATTGGACTCTACATGTGTAGGGTTGACAGTACCCCAGAGGCCCCAGAGGGACCTCGAAATCCATCCTGTGTGCAAGTGTGTAACCATCCATATTGGACAGAGTTCCATACCAAGACCTTCAGAATTAATGTTTCTCTTGTTGACAAGATTGGATGAACTTCTGATACTTACCGTGACCGTGACAGATCACTTCTGATACTCGCGGCATTGGTATTGATCAATGTATATCTATTCAGCCATTGCGGCAGCCAGAGATCTACCTATGCGTCCAACAACTTCCCAGGGCATCCCAGGGCCCTCACAGGTATGGCCGTGGGGCATACCTCGCAGAGCATTGCACCAAAGCTGATGAGTACGCCGTGGACGAGAACCTTGCACAACTCATGGTGGGAATGGCGGAATTGCATGGATTTGTCAAATGTATCAAATGTACAACACACCAAAAGTCCTCAAACATCCTCAAACCATGAAAGCTATTCGGAAATGTAGGTTTGACAGCAAAGCAGTGTGTTTTTATGTGTTTTTTGGTGAAGGGAGAAAAATCAGAGAAACCTTGGGTTACGGAAGCCCCTGAAGGCCCATTTGCCAAGAAAATAAGTTTGTTCCTTAAAATTAACTTTTTGCCGCCATTTTACACTGCACTTTGCTGGCAGTCTCTGTTTGACGGCATGCCACTCTTCTTAGAAAATCCAACAGTTTATGAGAAGGACATGGGAAGCTTCTGTCAACGGGTGTCCCATCATTGGAAGTCTCGATGAGAATGGCATGAAGCTCCCTATCTGGCCTTACCTCCCTGGGAGCTTGACACACCACATCGTTTCCCAGGCCCGGTGGATACTACGAAGGTGTCTATGCACTGCTGCTATGCCGCGTGTGCTTGGGGAAGTTCTACTACACCAAGGCATCCTGGATCCAGACCAGTTGTGAAGACAACCGGAGTGAGGAACGTCATGTTTGGAGGAGCGTTATTCAAACCGTTATTCTACTGAAAATATATGGGTCTTCGATGACCATGAAATTGTCCCTCATAAGTCATAGGTCATAAGTCTGAATGTAAAAATTATATTTAAAAAAATGAGTTGCGATGCGGTTGTATCATGTTGTTTCCATAAGTTGTCGTTGCACCATCGATATTGCATCCAGATTAGATCTCGATCATCCCATGATCCCATGAGGTCAGAGACCAAGAGGCGGGTGCAAAAGTGAAGTCGGGGGAGTTCGATAGCACCGTGGGAGCCTTGGCGTCAGAAGGTTGGGAAGCCATGTTTGGGATGTGATTGGACGATGAAAGCATATGAAAGCCGTGACACTTCCACTGAATTGAGATCATTGGGGTGCAGTAATATCCTTTGTGTATCGATTTGCTAGTATTATATGCAGTTGAATCATCATCCTTCTGGTTCTATAACATGTTTGTAGATGTCACTGCAAATGATGTCAAATATTCTTTATAACATTATAGTATAGAATCCTCCTGATTATTGTTGTACCTCGCTTCTGCACTCTTGGTGTTTTGCTTGTGCATTCAACATCATGTGCCACGATCTAACATCATCAAACATCATCAAACACCATCAAACACCATCAAACACCGTCACACACCATCAAACACCATCAAACACAATCTACCTGTCAGAACTACTTTATATATATATATACACGGTATGTTTCCTTTAAATGATATTGATATGATCGATATCCTTTGACGATGGAGACCCCGTTCCCACCCAGGAGACCGCCTGGCGGCTGCGGACACCTTCCGGGAGTTCGTGGTCTACGACGCGGATCAAATCTATCCGGCCACTTGGGATGAGGAATGTGTGTGTGTGTGCGTGCGTGTGGAAAGATACATGATACACATGTGTAGCATATATATATAATATATATATATACATTTTATGATATATATGTATATATATTTACACATGTTATATATATATATATACACATTTACGCATGTTATGATATATATATATATATACATATGAATCTATCAAGACACGTGATGTCGGTAACGAACCCCTTCAAATACCCACCGAAAGTGTGACTGTGCAGTACGAAAACAGTTCGCCCCAACTCGGACGTTGCTCCACACTTACAATCGTCATGATCATCATCATTCTCGTCATCATCATCATCATCATCACCCTCGTCATCATCATCATCATCATCATCATCATCATCATCATCTTGGTCATCATCATCGTCATCATCATCATCATCATCATCATGGTCATCATCATCGTCATCATCATCATCATCATCATTCTCGTCATCATCATCATCATCATCATCATCATCATCATCATCATCATCATCATCATCATCATCATCATCATCATCACCCTCGTCATCATCATCATCATCATCATCATTCTCGTCATCATCATCATCATCATCATCATCATCATCATCATCATCACCCTCGTCATCATCATCATCATCATCATCATCATCATCATCGTCATCGTCATCGTCATCATCGTCATCATCGTCATCATTACATTATCACATCATGATCATCATCGCATTAAAATTTGCCACCCCCTCTGAACAATATGTTGACTGAGGTGATAACATCAACTATAGCTCCATGAGGGATCAAACTCGCCACCCCTTATCTTCATGAGGGATCAAAATTTGCCACCCCCTATGAACAATATGTCGGATCAAAATTTGCCAACCCCTATGAACAATATATAACAATATGTTGATTGGGGTAATAACATCAACTTTATCTTCATAAGGGATCAAAATTTGCCGCCCCATATGAACAATATGTTGATTGGGGTAACAACATCAACATTATCTTCATATTCACCTGAAGTCAGACGCGGCGCAACGTAGGGTTACAGCGAAACAATTTTTTGGCAATCCTGTGCGACATGTGTGAGATGTATGTATGGATCAGTATAGTATGGTCACACTGGGGCTGAGTAGCAAAAACCGTCGCTGTTTGCTTGGAACTTTTGCCATACCCTCACTGGAAACTGAGGAGTATGTGGTGCTGTACTCTCGTGTGCATGCAAAAGATTCCAAGGAGCACATTGACCCTGGCCCTGCAGGGAGTTTGGAGGGTCAGGGAATCCGGGGATCCATTGTTAAAACACTGAAACTCTTGCGGCACCTGAGCAGCAAGGGCCGATGATGCAGGATTGATTAAATTCCATATTTATTTTGGAGTACTGTAAATCAGAATAAATCCCCCATATCAGCACCCCAAAAAGCAAATAACAAGATCAATCATGAGGGTGCTGTAAGAGCTCTCAAACGTTGCATCACGCAAATGATAGGGGCAAACCCCGGACTATGCAAAAAATGGCATGGGACTGCAGATGCGAAGTCTTTGCTCAGCCTTTTTTTCGAAACTGCCCGGCAAGTTGTGTACATTGGAGTTTCCCCTGGGTTCGGGTTGGGGATGCCCTTGAGCAACCGTCCTCTTTACTTTTTCAAGTGCAACTGTGGACGGTCTACCAACAACAAATAGCATCACACTCTTCCAACAAGTCAGAAACGGTTGGCGTTTGGATTTCCCGATGGTTTCAAACATGTGATGCGTTGAAGCGGGGGAGAGACTTGAATCCTTGAAAAGATTCCGCTGACCTTTCTTGTAAAAGACTGCGATTTTGGATGATTTTGGAATGGTTTGAATACATGCAGCGAAACCATGTGGTTTGGGGGCTGCGTTGGTCCCCTTTCGACCCACGGACCATCAGGAACGTCTCACCAAAGTTCCCTACCATTTGCAACTCCCAGTTTACTGGATGAACTGCAGCCTGGCCACATATGGGGAGACTTGAGCACTGGCAAAAACCCTTGCTGGTTTCATGGGGAAACATGGGAAACAATGATCGACTATGAGAATCCTCTTCAACTGGCCAGTAGCACTACTCCACGGTGTCATCCCACGTTCAAACGTTGAGAAGTGGAATCCGTGGAACTGCCCCTTTTGGCCTCCGTGAAACACTGCGGTGGCACAGCTTGTTCACAACCACCTAGAGACCATGTCCTTGTTCCCTCGTTCTTAGTGCGGACATTCATCAAATCCAAACTAAATGGTCCACCCAGGGCTGCCAGGCTGGTCACCAAAAAGTGATTGTGAACTACCAGTACATATTCCTGAACGCTGCCTAGCAGGAACTTGCAAGGATTGCTATAACTATTCTTAAGTTTTACTGCATTTTAATGCATTTTAGCATTATCTACCTGATTTGTATGTATGTAATGTAAACCTGTATAATTTCATACATATTTTTGTTATTATGAACATCAACTGGTCATCCAACCTCTCATCCCACAGGCTCCACCCTCAGGCCATGTGGATCCAGTCAAGAAAGACTTCCATGACCAGGTTGTTGTGGGCAAACACACGGCAACTCGGTCCTGCTCCACTTGGTCAAATGGAGAATGGATGGCCCTGGGTAGGAGTTTGAAGCATGCTCATCAATGTCAACATTTTTATGTGTTAAAAAAATGTTTATACATTCTTACTCCATAATATTTCATATCTGTTTATAATTACTGTTCGTTTGTTCACATACACTTTCATGCAGAGAGAGAAAGAGAGACAGACTCATGTTCATGTGCGACTATGCAGGTATTTGCGGCAGAAACCAGGTAAGTACAGTGCTTGTGATGGTCCCAATATGTAATATATCCTTTGGTGAGTTCAAATGCTTTAGAGACGGCTATGACAGAGAGGCTATCGAAATGCCAACGGTTCGCCACCAAATTTGGCACTTGGCAAGAAGTTTAGCACACAATGTTGTTTCATCCCCAACTCTCCCTTGGTTGGGCCTAGATACAGCTGACAGGTTTTCCCCCGTGGCAACTAGGTGGCAACTCTGCAAAGCTTGGTGGACTTTTGCTTCAAAGGCGCAGGCAGCATCAAAGTGCTTCGTGCCACACGTGTAGAGAAGCCTGTCCTGCAACTGGGGTGTTGCAGGTGTTGGGTGGGGCTTGATGATCTCTGTGAACTCCTCACGCTTATATCACTATGTGGAGATGTTGCTATTGGAGCATTCCAAACCAATTTCTTTGCAAACATGTCTATCTCAGATGAATTTGCGTGCTGCCCACTAGCAATTGGCAAGAACACTTTCGATATGCCCCATGTAGTTCACTGGGAACTCCGACATCTTGACTATGCAGCACTGGGCTCAGCGCCGAGGAACTCGTCGGTTTGGCGAAAGTACGTGGATCGAAAGAAGCTGATCCAGACTCAACTTTCCCATGGTCACAGAGAGACTCGGTGGCCGTTCTGTCAAGCTGGTAATATGAGTTCAAGGATGTTCAAGGATTTTTGAACATGCAAGGCGCCGCAAGGCGTGTTTCTCAAACTGGGGATGGCCAAGAGCTGCGGTCTCCACAATGCAGCTTTTTCATATCTTTCAATTACCCTCAAGAAAACTGGAGATACAGTGTATGCAGTTCAAATAATGGCATGATTTTGGATATCTCAGGTCCGGCACATGGCTGATATCGGGGGCACAGGTTCTGCTTAAAATGGCGGCCAGTCCTTTTTTAGCGCTGAGGCTGGTCATTTAGATCATCAGATTCTGACCAAGGCCTTGTGGGTCTGCAGGGGGTGCCATTGAGGAGTGGCCAACCTGTTTCAGTCATCAATAGAATCCATCCACAGATAATCGTAACATGCTAACTATAACTATAATCCCATGGGATGCATTTCTACATTGCCCATTGTTGCAGCTGAACACCCAACATTTTGGATTGTTTCACATTATTGAGGTAATGTTGGGTATGTTTTGGTGAGATCCGGACGTTCAGTAACTTTCCGCCAGGAGTTCCTGCGGGAGCGTGGTGAAGTCTCTCAGCTGGTTTTCGGGCTTTGGGGTTCCTCATGTTTTCGAGATATATGGGTTGTTCACGTTATTAGTGAGATTTGTGAGATTGAGAATGGCCATCATGATGTCAGTGGGGTAGTGGATTTTTGAAGTTGAAGAAGGTGTTTCTAGGAAGGATAACCAGGTAGTCACTTGCCTTAGTCGTGGTGCATCATAAACGGAGAGCAGGAGCTTGCAACAAAATGATACAAAATGCGTGCCTGGTCCGCTCCTATGCCTGAAGTTACATCACCCGACTCAATTCAAGTTCCTGAGTGCAATTTTTGCTTCGTCCAAGTGGGTTGGCCGTACTACTGAGGAAAGCATATCTGTGCGCGATCTGCAGGAAGAGATCAATGAGCACCTTCTGTGGTACCATGGCTGAAAGGGATTCCCTTTGTGCGACTATTTTCTACCTCCACTTTGGACCCAGTTCAGTGAATTCAAATCTCTAGGGGCAATTTTGACCAGTGGAACCAGCTGACTTGAGGCATGGAACCTCCAAGGCGGCAGCGCAGAAGCTTGGAACAGCCACTGCTGGAAGTCGCATTTGTTGTGGATTTGAAGGGTCGCATTTCCAGATATACCATGGTGGTTTGGGGAGAAAATAGAACGTGTTTGCTGTCACTATTGCATTTTCACAGTTTGGTTCTTCACCTATTCTCACCCCTAGCCGCAGGCCATAGCATGATATTCCAGGTGCCAGTGCCAAAATCGCCACATTATGGCATTCTGAGGAAGATTGCAAAGGACGATTTCCACATACCCACCGGCAAGGACTGCCGATCACATCATCCCTTCCAATATTAAACACCTGAAGGTCCATTTGGAGGCGGCCAAAATTAAACCCGACCTGCTGCCATAGCTCACATGGCCCCCAAATCAATAGGATTCAATAGGTCCAATACATTCCAAGGCTAAGTCAATGATTTCTAGGTTTTTCTTTAGTGGAAGGGATTTGTTGCATTGGACCCCCTTTCAATCCCATTCAGACCTGCTAAAAAGTCATGGCATGAGAGGACATGAAGCACGCAGCACGATTTGGGAACGGCGCATATTTGGCAGAGGAGGTTGAAAAATCGTTCCTGGGCGTTATTTTTCCTCGCTGGCTTGATGACCGATGACCCCAGGATCGAGGATTTTGGGGATTCCTCTACGTTGAGGTGAGAAGTTTCAAGAGAGACCTGTTGTGTAGCAGTGTCTCATGCCATTTCTTGAAACTGGCCTGCTCACAACATTTGCCTAAGTACATGCCAAAGTTGACATGAAATGCTTTGGATGCTTGAAGCCAGGGTAAATGATTGAAGTTCAACAGTAAAGGACAAAAGGTGCTGAGTTTTGTCTTAAGCATTTCCTGATCACTAGAGGAGTCATATATCTCAGCCGCATTTGGGTGTTTCTATGGATGCTGATGCCATTCCCACAGATGAGGCTCACCTATGCCGAGCCAGATCCGGATGGTATCCGATGCTTGGTTGAGAGATGGTGTGACAGGTGGATGCCCTCTAAATACTGTGGGAAGGCTAGGTATCCACAGATGGCATATGAAGATACGATATTCTAAGTATACATACATGCACAGGCATGCATACATACGTACATAGGTACGTACGTACATACGTACTTACATAGATACATAGATAGATAGATAGATAGATTAGATTAGATTAGATTAGATTAGATTACATACATACATACATACATGTACGTATATTATGCAGAGATATGGCACTCCCAGTTGTCTTCCCAGCAGCTGAAAACTATCTGGCAGCGAAGGGGGCTGTAGCTTGGTACCTTGATGGCTAATGCGGCTGATGCTTTCAATGGTTCATCCACTGCAAACTGCGGTTGTTACCAGCGTTAGTTTCATTGAAAAGTAGAGAAAGATGTTCATGTTCACCCTTACATGTGGGATCCAGAATGCACTTGCTTTTGAAAAGGCACCAAATAATTTTCTGGCAACCTACCCTCAATCAGGCCCATAACTTGTTCCCAAACGTGCTGCAGGATGGGTACTGCTTTGCCGCACCATTGGTGGCTTGACGGATCTGGATCACAAATGGCAATCCACCAAACCTCGGATGAATTGCCACAAAGTGGGAGCAGATTTGTCATTTTCTTGATCCATGCCCATAGTACCTGTTTATGATTCACGATTGTTCGCCTAACATGAATGGATCCAGCGCAAATTTTTCAGGTGGCGACTTCTACTACACTGAAGAGCACACGCGAAGCTCGGTTGCAGCAAGGCCTCCTTACCATAATCAGATTGGGTTACCGGAGCTGATAGCTGACGTGATGGTTGAAGCTGCAGCAAGAGAATTGTCATTGTGTGTGTGCCAAGTGCTGGGTGCCAGGAGTTTGGGCGTATAGCTACCTTTTGGATCCTTTTGGTTTGACAGAATCTTGTAGCTGCGCTAGTGGCCCCCAGTCACGTTGTCATTTGATTCTCATGTGGTTAGGAATTGATGCAAACCAACTTCGCGACCAAGCTGGAAAGCATTCAGTGCTGGCGAATCCTGAAGGACCAGTGGGGGTTCAGCTGGTGTACGCTGGTCCAATGGATAGGATTTTTCAGAGTACCACCTCAGCTCAGCATCAGGCAACAGGGCATGAAGAGTTTGAAACGTCGAAGTCAATCTCTGAATGATCGCTGGTCACCTAAGATCACGATTCCATGCAGCAAGATGCAGAAAATTATGAAGCGATGGGACGTATTGGGGGATATATAGTCATACTATGTCATACTCGTACCTCAGGCCATTTTTTGCGCATTCCCTGAATTTCATGGAGGGATGATCACAACATATCACAACCCATTAATCCATATCAATCCCATGATATCTGCAACTTGACCATGACAATCAGAGAACTGCGCAACAGGAAAGGGCCCGCGCGAGTTCATCGTGCCTACGTCGGAGCAAGTCTATCCAGAGTTCATCCTGGAACTGAAGGCTTGGTAGTGTTGATCGCTTGGAAATGATGGATGTCTTGGCGATCCAAAATACCCTCTGGTAATTTAACATAGCTATTGAAATTACCATTTATAGTGGATTTTCCCATTAAAGATGGTGATTTTCCATAGTTATGTTAGTTTACCAGAGGGTAATCCACAAACCAGGGTACCCATGGGTACCCAAGTTTACCCCAAATCCAAAGATGTACATGTGAATTCTTCATCAGTGAAATGATGGGTTTATTTGCCAATGTGGTACCCCTAAGTTTGACGGTGCATTATGGTGAAAAGAATCATCATTCTCCGCGTGAAAATGGTTGTTCTGGGTGTAGACCCAATTTTCAGACACACCAACGTGGAATGATATGAATATAAAGACCAATGCACTTGACCAAAGAAATCCTAGACTGGCCTTTCCAAGGTTTGTGACCTATTGGTAACCCATGGTAACCATGGCCAATCATGGCCAATCAGGTGGAGAATTGGACTAGACCAGATCCAGTGTACATGAAGCGTACCAAGATGCAGATCGAGGCCCAAACGCCAAGAAAAGGATCAGGGAATTTGTCCCCGGTGCTCGGCCATGAATCATGAAGCAATGGAGAAATGATGAAGAACACTTTTTGGGCAAAGCCATTTTTTGAGCTTCAAGAGATTTAGGGGTTCTATTTTTTTTACAGAGGAGGACTGTCGACTGTCGACCTTGGATCTTTTTCAAGATCCATTCAGCTCCACAATGCTCCACACCAACCTGGATAAAAGGGTGACTATTGGTGACCCATGAGTCTTTGCCAAATTTTGCCAACCAACTGTTGTATTTCTACTTGCTGAATCTGGCTTATTTGGTGGTTGTGCTCTGACGATTGGCCAGTTACGCAGACTCTTTCTGAGTCTGCTTGATGGAAAGTCTTGCCATCGTTGTTTCAAGGTTGCGTCAGCGACACAGAACGATGTTTAATTTGTTAATAGTTGATATCAACTTCCATGGCTGCCCCCCGGATTCGCAAACCCCTGCGGTACTCAGCCGGAAGGACAACCCATGTGAAGACAGGTTTTCTCGCTTGCTTAGGGGTGATACCTCCCTGCATGAGCGATTGTTGATTCAGGGGTGGCTTTGTGAATGGACATGACATGTTTTTTGTCAGCATATCCAAATGAAATGAGTTTGTATGCTTTATGGGAAACACCCTCCGGTAAATTGCAAGACAATTATCTGATTATCCTTGATTTATCATCGATGGGTTTTCCCATGAAGACCTCCTTTCAGTTCGGGGATTTCCCAGCGAATCTCTTCAATGACAGGTCCCACACGGCGTGACTCCCGGCGCTATGATGCTTGCGCGGCTACCAGAACCTTGGAAGTCGCTACCAAGAATGATAGCCAATTATTTGGGTCGGTTAGGGTGGGTTCAAATGGTATGTGTGGAGGCTTCGGTCAAAGACAACTGGGGTGAAAACGCGCACAAATACATAAATCATCATAAATCAGTGATTAGATTGCATGCCGTCTAGGGAACTTATAGCCAATTATATACCTCAGAGCGACCTCAACGCAAATGATCGTTTGTAAGGGGGATCATCTTAAAAGCCTATGAATTGCAGAAATTTGCAAGGATATGTGCAGTATTGTACAGTTAAACATCGTTTTAAATGTGTATTTTCCAGGTGTAGACCGATTAGATTGGGTTGGGCTAGTCTAACTTAGATTAGGCTAGATTAGGTTAGATTCGATTAGATTAGGTTTCATCTAGGTGAAGTTGGATTAGATGAGGTTAGGTTCAGTTTGATTAGATTGGATTGGATTAGACTAGATTCCTAGATGGCCTTTGGGTAAACCGTCCTGGGCCTCCAAATGGTGCCACGAAATCCGGCGGTCGTTTTTGCTCAGGATGGCCGGGAGGTCCAGGTCCCTTGGCGCATGAAGCAATGGAGACAGCCACAGCCAGATTGGCGCATATATCGATGAACAATGATGAACATATCTAACTAATAGGTGCAAGAGTACATCCATGGTTTTGGCTAGATAGGTAGATTATGGCCTACATTCTAACATATTGAGGATTAAGATGAATATAACGCCCATGCCCACATGTGTAAACGGCTCGTATGGGTACGCATAAGACTGCACAAAGAAGGAAATCGTCACATGACTACCCCATCTGCAGATCTTCCAATAGGATGATTTTTCACGGATTCTTCTCTCTACCCCATGGATCCCCATGGTTTTTTGATGGTTTTTTTCAATGTTTTTTGATGGTTTTTCTCTTGGGTTTGGCTCCAAATTCCAATCCCCAGCCAGGTTCAAGTACCTGTAGGCGCCCGACCTGGAATGAAGCTGGAGATTGAAGTCTGAATTCGTAGATCGATGAAAGCTGGTTTGTTATTGGGTTGATGTTTGGTTCTAGATTGTTTGTGGGTATTTCCAATATATCATGATCATGATTGGCATTAGATTTCACAGAGTCAATGAATAGATCATATCTTTGGAGAATGTGTGTGTGTGGAAAAGCTTTGCCTGTCGGTATTGGCCGCTACTCTCCGTCTCATGCATGGTTTTGCTGTAGAACTTTTGAGCAATGGAGGGGTGCAAGGCGGAACGCGTGGGTCTCGAAGTTTTCGAATTTTCTCTTCAACTTGGCCGGGTAACGAAGCCAGTTCTTAGCTACGGATGAAGCGCTGGCGCCCCCAGCCGTTGCGTTTTGAAGTTTTCAACTTGCCAAAGGAGATCACCACGAAGGGCGTAGTTTGGAAAGATGAATTGTATTGAAATGTTGTTTTTAAAAGTTTCAAACTGCTCTATATATGATTCCCATTTATTCCCAGTAAATTATTAAACTTATTAACTGGAATATGCTTGGGATGGTTATGGATGGCTCAATCTCATGAACTACAGTGGATCTTTCCACATGTTTCCCTGCCTCTGTGATGAGTCGTGGCTGGCCCTTGGCGCCCTTCCAAATGGAGGTGGCGCCGGCGCCGGGGATCCCGATGAAAATGTGCTCAGTGGCAAAGCCAAGGGGAATCATCATACCGTCATACCTTGAGATAACAATTACGCGTAAAATCCATGGGATTTTACCATGTATGTAAACATTATTAAACATTCAACATGTTAAATCACGGAAAAATGTGGAATTCCTGTTGGCTTCGTACTACTTTTTTGAACATAGAAGTCCTTCCTTTTCAAGGGACATGATACATGAATATTATATATATGTGTGTGTGTGTTTGTGTGTGTGTGTGTATTATTGTATGGTCTCCTTGCAAAGGCCTGGCCTTGCAGTGCCGTCGAACACCAAACACTTCTTCCTGCTGCGCTACCTGAATGTTGCTTGGCCGCAGGTTTGCTACCGTGCCAGGACGCGGACGCGGGGAGAAAATGGGAGCAAGATGGAAGATAACTCCAGCACAAAAAACACATGTTTTTAACAACTTGATTGAGATGCTAGAGGCTTCCTGTAGGGCAGTCCGCAATTCAGCTTTGTGCATCATCCTGCATTCAATGAAGTAGTGCTTTTGCAAGAGATTGTTGGATTCCGAAAAAGTGCTCATTTGACCTGGACCTAGTGACATGCCCATTTGCCCAGATGCAGGTCATGAGTTATCCAGAAAGCAAGTAGTCTGAAGCTGCATTTTTAATTGGGTGCAACAAAATGACCATTTGAATAGGGAAAATGATGATGAACCCTACCGTGCAACTGAGCATTCCCATGAGGCCTCCCGTGGCACTCCACCGGTGCAATTGGAACGATGCATGGCAAATCCAGAGGTGGCGCGTAGTTCTCGCAAACTCCATGGCCAACTTGGCCCTAAGGTTCTTAGTTTGTAGCATTTTTTGGAGCTCTGCGTTTGCGTCCCAATACCCCATGATGTCCCACGCGGGTAAAGGTATTGTTGTTTGGAAATGGGTTTGGTCAGCAGTTGTCTCAGCTTGGATGGGAGGTCCTAATTTGACTTCTTGGGATAGGTTTGTTTGGAGAACGAAGCCTGTGAAGTTGGTCATTCAGGACGTCAATGCCACTGGGCCCATTGCGAAAGTGGGAATGGTAGCGGGTGGTTGAAGCTGGATGGAAATGAGGCTGTGAGATGTAGCACATTGTAGTTACCAAGGGTATCCAAGGGTGTTCTAGAAAACGTTGATGCAACAAAAATCCATTACAGGATTTAATCCTGAGAATTTCCAAGAGATGCGTTGGAAGCATCAAGACCCAGCTGCTACTTCCCAGGCTTTGCTTGCCTTCCTGGTTTCGTCCGGGTCACTGCCAACAGCTGCAGCCGCTGCCCAGATCGTTTTTGTCGCTTGGCGAGCACAAGGATGGGCTGAAAACTAGCTACCAAGCTGTGGGCAGTTGTAGTAGCCCATATATTTGCATGTATTTGCTGCATTGCTATTTGCATGCATATATAGATATTCTGACCCCAAAAGGAAGGGAATAGCTGGACATGGATAGACTGAGAGCTCTTCGGCCTGTCAGGGGCGATGAAGAATTACAGACCAGTTTCATCAGTTTCATCCATGTTCATCATCCCCTGGTCCCTGTTCCACGACCCAACATTACCCAGCTCAGATGGCATTTTCTTCGCAACGTCCGAGAGCTCAGCCGTGGGCGGGTCCTTCCCTTGTGCTGGGCTTGTGATAAGCCATTCTCTCCCGCTCGCTGTGCCACATGCATCAGGATGCAATAAATGTTTAATGTATGGCCCATGTGCCAGATTCTGGAACCTCCAGTAGGAATGATACTGGAAGTGGACCGGCTCAAAGCACGGAGCTTCCAAAATCGCTCCAGGATCTACTTCTTCGGCTACGTGCTGGTGATCCACATGCTCATGATTTTGGCAGACCTTACCAACCTCAAGGACATGCCCTTAAAGACACAACATGTTGACACTGTAGGTTAGACGTCCTGGGAGCTTGCAGCTGTCACCATCAGAGTTGCTGTGCCCACCTGGAAGGGATGTTCCTTATGGGCTTCAGGAGGTGAAGGAGCGAATAGCAAATGTTGAGCGATGGAACAGAAATTAGATGAGAGGAAGAGGCATTTCAGCGCCAAGAGCTGAGCTGCCACAGGATGCTACTATCATCTACTATCACTGCTACAGCTGGCTTCAGGACTGTCACTTGATGCTGTTGAAGATCCTCTTGAACCACTGCATTGCCATGCTCAGAGCTCAGCAACATAGCAACGCCATCATTCCGTTGATTGTTCATGTTCAAATGAGACTCGGGGGTTGAAGAGTCGGTATTTTGATGTATTTTGGGATCCATTAATTCATCGATATGTCTCACTTGGGTTGATATCTCAATGCACCCGAAAATCCCAATTTTCAGCTGCTAGGGCAGTGCTGGGTTCCCAGATGTGGCGCTACCTCACAGAGGCCTGGTTGATACCCGCACTGGTCAACCAGGTTACCTTTCCTGGAGAGTAAAACCATGTAAAACACTTTCTGAAGGAAGGTCGGTGGCCCTGAAAGTTGGGATCGTGAAACATGATGAAACATGATGAAACATGTGGAACCTGGTCCTGGAACCCGGCTAGGCTGGTTTGTGCCTTGGCTTGGAACAAGCGTTGCTCGTGGGGGGTGGAGCTACATAGGGCGCAAAGATTGGAACCATTTGGAACCCACTGTGAGAGTCCAGTGGTTCACATGCATGCTCCTGGCTATTCAATGTTATTCATAGTTGAGTTTTGTGCCTTGTTTAACCTCAAGTGGCTTCGCCTTGGTCAACATCGGACGCCCCAGGAGATTGAAAGATCATGAAAGATCTGTGTATATATGTATATTATATAGAGAGAGAGAGAGAGAGGATTCTAGAGGTGTACATAGTCATTATATGGATATATATATATATATCTCTCTCTCTGTGTGTGTGTATTTTAATTTTATAATATATATATATATATATGTGTGTGTGTGTGTGTGTATTTTAATTTTATAATATATATATATATATATGTGGAATGTAAATGGTCTAGTTGGCTATGATTTTCGGCTGTCCACAAAGATACACAAATTTTGCCAAAGTTTAGGTTGTGATGTTTGATAGTGGACCAGGTGTTTGTTCGTAGCGCTCATTTTGGTGCCACTGGATTCTTCAGGTTCACCAGCAATGCCACCCTGCAATGGCTCATGGAGTTAATCGTGGCCACTGATGGGGTGAAAGTGCTCAGTTGCTGCAAGTGACATCAACAGCACGAGCACACAAACAGGAACATGCCAATTGGCCGGCGTCATTTAGGGACCTTTTTCAACACATGCAGATCTTTGAATTTGGATTTATTTCAACACCATACCCAATTTATCCCCACTGTTACTGTAATGTCCCCATTGAAACTTTAATTTACAGAGGATTGCCCAGCCGATCCCTGATACCTCCAACGTGAAGCCTCTCAGGCCCCCCAGGGCGAGGCCAGCTGGTTCTCCCTGAGCTGTTTGATGCAGCCACCCTTTGCCTCCACCCCTTGGCCCGGGGACCTGTGGGGGAGTGGTGTGAATGCTTAACAGGGGGGCTTTTGAAAAGATTGAGAAAGAAGCGTCCCTCCCCCAGTGCTCCTAAGGATTGACAGGCGGCGACAGAGCAGCTGGCGCAGGGGGAAGCAGAAACATCCTGATGCACCTGCACCATGCACATTGCATTAGTATTGCTGGTTCTTGTTCAGTTCTTTTCATACCTTTCTCATGCGGCCTCGCTTGCTGGGGGTACAGTCGCTACTTTGATCAGTGTTGGAGCCGCATTCAGTGTGGACAAATTGGAGTTGCCGCGCACTAAATGCTAGGAAACGTGAAAAATAATGACACTGTAATATATATATAACATATAAAGAAAGAATTGAGCTCTGAACACGTCCATGCACATAGGATTTCAGGGCGTGACACATAGAGTCTATAGAGTACCGCCATAGCATGCCATAGCTATCCCATGCTTTGCCTCTGCCAGATTGGCCAATGCCAAACACCACGAACTAGAAGAGCTGCAAAGTGAAAGAGGCCTTGTCGGATGGTGATGGTCGTGTTGTTGGCTGGGCGGGGTTGGTTGCCCACTCATTTTCCGAATGTATGTATGTACGTACATATGGGTGTGTTTATTAGATGGAATGCAATGCAATGTAATGTCATGTAATGCAATGTAAGGTAATGTCATGTCATGTAATGTATATAATCTATATAATCTAATGCAATGTAATGTATATTAAAGTATATGATTATAATCTATATAATCTAATGTGATGCATGAATGTATGAATGTCTGAATGTATTTCCGTGTGTGCGTATATAATGCCCAAGAAAAAAGAATAAGTTTGGTATTGGAACTGTTTATTCCGGGACCCCATATTGATATGAGAATTTATTCGGAAGATAGATTACTTGTATGTTATAGTTGATATTTGTTCAGTGCAAAATTGGGATGAAGTTGATAGTCATCCATAGTAATCCTATGATACCCTGAAAAATCGGGGCCCTTTCATCTGGGAGTTTGTTGTGAATCTATCTCAAGCCAGCTAAACAATGCTAAACATGGTGCTGATGATAGTTCAAGAACCACATCCAAGGTGCTCATCTACACCCTGGGGTTACGTCCATTAGTTGGGCTACTTAGATACTGCAATCCCCATGACAACTTGTGTTGGAACCTCACCGCAGATGACTTAGCTGCTTACCAGTACCTCAACGAGGTCTTCGTGGTGCTGACATGGATTCTCACCTCAGCGGTTTTTGACAAAAATTGAAGTGTGAGTAATTGCGAGTCCTATGTTTGAAACTCAGGCGCGTCGAAACCCATGGGAGAATTTGTGTTTATTCGTTTTGAATTTTGTTCAATTTTCGTCAACTTCTTGCCGCTTGCCATGGTGATGTCGTTTCTCAATGGTGCTGCAGAAGCCTTGGTGCTCAAGGAATGCCTTACCTGTCTTGGCCACGGCCCTGGTGACGCCACATCCAAAGCTTGGTGACTATCGTTTTCCCCGCAGCCACCTGGGATTTTGGAGGATATAGCCGCTATAGCCGATTTTCAGACACAGCCACGCCGCATCATCCATTGGAAATGGAAGTGCTCAGGTGGTGCTGATGTCCTGCATTGCGTGTTGCGCCATTCTTGACAGATACATGAGGCGGGCAATGGGTTGCCGACAGGGGCTGGATTTGCTGAACTCCCACTCAATGGTCCTGACCCAGAAGAATGGAGTGAAAACCAAGGGGGTAAAGGTATCGAAATTAGAAATATCCTTCAATGCAGCAGTATAGCCAAGGTGAACTGAGAATCAGTGGGAGCAGACAACAACACATCGTCTATGCTTAGCAAATTTTGGCTAGGATAATGTATGTATCCAAATTGAATGATTACATGTAACTACCCACGAATTTGACCAGAGATTTGCGGTCGGGTCTTCTGAGCCAGGTCCAGGATGCATCTTTGGCCCAAGGCTGTGGACTTTTATGCCAAGGTGGACCGGGTTTCAGGATCGACTGTGTGTCAACTTCGTGGGGATTGTTCCAAAAAGTTGGATGAAATTGGCTGGTGGTTGGTTTGAAACATTTAGGACTGATCTATCCATACTTGGGATGATTTGAGGCCAATGTGTATGGTATGTTTTGGGACCGGTTGAAGCCACAGGGGCCAGAATTCCGAAGGCAAAGTGCTTTTTTTTTGCCACCTACTGTAGTCCAATTATCCAATTGTCCAATACTTATACTATAAGAGGGGCAAAGCCGCTTCTAGCCCACCTCCCATGGCTCAAGATGGTGAAGACAACGAATAAATTTGACACTGAGTCACTGTTCGTAAATCATAAGTATTTTAATGCACAGCTCATCAAGCAAAATTTAGATTCTTCCATCACTCAGTGGGGGCATGGCCAATAGAAGCCCATCCCTGATCATCAATAAATCCCTCATTTTTGGCATCCCTAGACATGAATATAGAGATCGAATACACTCCACCCGGCTTTCGTTGTTTGCCGGTGGTTTTATGTTGGCGGGAAGAGGTTTGACTCAACGAACCAATTTTGGTGCCAATGTTGACTGTCAGAAACATGGGAGCCATAGCAAGTTCAAAACGTCCCCATTTCACTGGCTTCCTGAAACCTATGAATACTGCACTATACTGCCATGAAGCAGGAGACTATGTCACTATGTCATCATACGCTATTTGTTTGGTTATTTGAAATAGTAATAGCTATGGTACAAGATTGACAAGATCCGCCGGTGGTTTGGATCACAGGCTTTGGCCCGTGGGAGAACTCGCACAACAGGTGAGCATTTTTGGAAGCGCTGTGGCTCATTTCTGGCACGTGGGCGCCTTGGTTCTTGCAGCTGCAGCCATGGGAATCCACTGAATCCACTGGAGGTGGACAGCCACACCGTCTACATCCAGCTAGCACGGAAGAGAGTGCTCCATGGCCACAGTGGCTTCCAACGTCTGTTTGGATCTCTTTGGATCTGTTTGGTGGAGTGAGTTGCATGAGTGAAGCGACAAAAGCGGATATCGACTCACAGCAGAAACGGAGGCTGCCTTGTATCATCCCGCAACCATAATTAGAGGGCTGTCACAGTGACTCTGCAGGTTGTGAAAACATCCCACCCATTTGGCTGCGAGATCGGTTTAAAAGCCATGCGTACTTGTAAAACCTTGACGGTCCACCCTCGACATGACATGTCAAGAAATGTTCAAGATTTTTAGAAATTGCTACTGGGGTTCGGTCAGAATTAACAGCATAGCCGCCATTTCGATCAGCTGTTGTTTTTGGTGGTGGACCATGACCAGTTTTCCTCAGGTTAGGCCTTTTCTGGCCCTTGAAGTATGCCAACTCCTTCGCAAGGACTGGATTTTTTGGAGCAGAATGCTGCAGAACTACGCTGCGGTTGAAATTCACGGCAACAATTCAGGATAGAGATCACAAGCGACAGATCATAGCAAAGTTCAATGCCTTCTGCCAGAGGATTGTAATGGATTGTATATCCTGTATATCTCATTTGTTATGCCATGGGACAGCCAGCAATCAGTGGCTTCCATGTTCCATCACTTTCCATGTTTGTTCCAACACAGACCACGGTAACCCTCTGAGGAGTTCGTGGCCCGTTTTGAAGCATCGCACATTTCTGGCCGACCACGCACCTGCCATGGGGCCTACACTGAAGGGGGCTGGTGAGGTGGTAGACAGCTGCTACTTAGCATCTTTTAATATCTTCTAGTTTCATGATGATTCAAAGGCAAGAAATCATGATGTGGATTGATCGGGTGCGTCCACAGGACAAACAGGTTGACAGCATATCCTGAACAAGTTGTGGTGCTGTCCCCGCATGTGTTGAGAAGGAACGTGCTTTGTCTTTTGTTTTTGTTGTTGTTGTTGCTGTTGCTGTTGCTGTTGCTGTTGCTGTTGCTGTGTTGCTGTTGCTGTGCTGCTGTTGTTGTTGCTGTTGCTGTTGCTGTTGCTGTTGCTGCTGTTGTTGTTGTTGCTGTTGCTGTTGCTGTTGCTGCTGCTGCTTTTCAACGCTTAGCGCATCCAAGGCGCGAACAGCGGCGCGAGCGCCCAGAGAATCAAGTTTCTCTATGTGGGGTGGGCCCGAAGATAGTACCGGATCACTTAATACTATATATGTTTTTCACTGTTTTTCCATGTGGCAGAGTAGCAGCTTGTATTGGATGTGCAGTTTCCATTCGTATCGGCAGATGCAAGCCCAGGCTTGCCTTTCAAGATTTTCAAGCACAACAACTGCTGAGACAAACCTAACAAGACCATGGAAACTTCCCTTGTTCATTGAGAGAAAACCTTCCAATGTTCAAGCAAATCCGAATTGCTTGATGCATATGGCTTTGAAAGGACGGAATTACTTTGGCTAGGGCCGGTCTTGACGCACATGTTGCAGAGGAAGGGAGGGCCCCGCAGTATTTGCAAGCTTGGCTTGCTAAGCCCAGCCAAGGTCTTCCATTTGATGTACTTCGCCGTGGCCAGACGAAACCTGCAAGTATTCACCTGTGTGGGGAATCCCCAGCAGTCGCAGTCCTGGAGGTTTTTGTGGTGCTGGAGGGAGATGATAGCATAGGATTACCATGGATTACCCTCTGGTAAACTGTCACATAACTATGGAACATCACCATTTTTAATGGGAAAATCTCACTATAAATGGTGATTATCCATAGTTATGTTAGTTTACCAGAGGGTACCTACAGACAGATGGCAGAAGTAATTTAGACTTATGAGTTGGCCACCGCTAGAGCCGCTAGTTGGAAAGTGCCATTTGTAGACCTCAACGTTTTTCGCAGCGTTCAATGGTCAAAGGCACCAGTGGCTTCGAGTAAAAATTGAAGAAAACAACTAGAGATACAAAACTTGAGACGATCCAGATCGATCCAGTGAGATAAGGTAAGAAGATTATAGAATAGATGATTATAGAGGATCCACATTCGGAACCTCAAGCTGTTTGGTCCTGCAAAGTCCTCCGGCATAGCTGTGCTCAAAATCGCAGCCCACTGCTTTGGCCGTGCCAAGGAGGTGTTGGGCGAAGCTGATCCCGCCCGAGTCCTGCGGAAGCAGGGTGCTGTGGAATGCCGTGCGAAAGCTTGGTACTGCCCAGCCACATGAGGTCTTTGTTTATCAATGTAGCAACATGTATCAAACTGTATTATATATAATAATCATGAATTATCACCATGTGTCACATAATTTGGAAAACCTTTCAGGAAAACCTTTCAGGCATTTTGACTGGGTTTGGGCCGTGCCATGGTGTCTTGTATGTTCTGTATGTTTTGGTGCCGCAGCCGTGTAGGTCAGCATTCCCCACCCGGCTGGCGAGTTTCAAACTGAAAAGATCGCACAGAGTGCATTCAGACAGTGAATCTCATCCCACCCATTTGGTCAGTTTTCCTTAGGTATGAGGATCACGCTGTGATGAGCTTCAAAAATTTCAATGAGCAGTGGAGTTTGGAAATCCTTGTTAAATTAAAACCAACTGAAGGGGTCTTGGTCTTAGGCATTGAACCGCATGCGAATTTGTTTTAATTTGAAAAACTCAGAGAACATCTGGGGGGTCATCAACCAACATCTATACCAAGATCACAACATATCGCAATCGATATCAGGCAGTATTAACCAACATCAAGCATCACTTTCCCATGGAAAAACACATCGCCCCATCCCGTTTGAATCATCAGAAAAGGATCAGAAATCCATTAAAAATCACCAGACAATCCATGAAAAAAACATGAACATCCAATGAAAATCACAGAAAACCACTGAACCCCCATGGCATCTATTGGTTTGTCAGGCCTTTAGCGCAACTGACCCATGGCCACAGCTGTGGGCCGAAGCGCCCTGGATGTGGAGGACGACACCTCACTAACCACCTTCCTGGACGATAGCAGTTCCAGCGCCTCAAGCCAGGTCCGGTATGGTCCGGTGACTCACGGTGGGATCAGTTTAATTTTATTGGCTAATACAGTAATGGTGTTATATTATATTATATATATACATATATATATGTATATATATATATATATAACAATTGTATACATCTTAATTTTATATGTGTACATCTATATGAACCATCATACTAGAACCATATTAATACTAACACGTATATTAACCAAAAGAAAATATATCGATGGCGGTTGAATCCCCTTTAGTGATGATGAGGAGGAGGAGGAGAACAAGAGCAATTAACAATAGCAACGTGCTTCCTATAATATAACAACAATAATTTTTGAATGACAATGATAAGAGTCACTACTGGTTAATGATGAAATGTATTGTTGCACCAGTTGCATTTATGCTTAACAATAATGAACCGGAAATCATCAAGGGTAGATAAAATGTTGCAGGCTGACTCCTATTAACAACAAGCGGGTAATAGTAATATATCCTATCCTGCTACGGTCAACCATGGCATTGGTTGTATAAACATGTATAAACCGTCCAAGATTGGAGTTTGGGTTTACAACATGTCTGGCCTAGCTTTGGGCCATGTGAGCCAAATAATATTTATTTATTAGATAAATCTATATCCATTTGAATGCTGGTACGCTTGGTGGTTTCCGAGCTTTTGGTTTTGGCGGGATGTCAGACTGGAGAGGTTGAGCCATTTCAACAAGCTCAATGCCTGCAATGATTAGTTGAGCACAGCCAAACTAAATTTGGTCAAGTTTCCAAAAATTGATCCATCTCAGTGGCGAAACCTTGCAAAGCCTTCCGAGCGCAGCGAGGCCCGGTGTAGGAGGACTTGCAGGCGCTGGCGATGCTGCAAAATCACGTGCATTGTTCTGGTGGCGCTCCTTGTGCTGCTGGGCATCGTTGTAGGCGCAAAGATGCCGGGCTGGCAGGACTGGATGAGCATCCCATTCGGGAACTGGTCAGTCAGCCCAGGGTATCTCCACTATGCATTTTTACTTGGTTTGGTTTGAAAAGGTGGTAGTTCATATGCACCAGGTACAGATTGGATGCCACTAACTCCACCCGGCTTGGTTTGCAAGTTCGAAGTTGAATTTTCCTGGGTCCAGACCTGACACTGTTTGTCCTTCCAACTGCCATCCCTGTGGCCACCCACCGCTGGTGGCAGGCATCAACATCTCTCAACGATCAGCGCTACTGGAGCCAATGCTACAGCTCTTGATCCTTTGAGTCATTGGATTTGCCAAAGCCTCCGATGTTGTCAAAGCCTCCCACTCCCTGGATCATGAGCACAAAGAAAGCTGTAAAATACTCCTGGGTGTTGAGGAGAGAAACAAAAAGAAGTAGCGACATGTCATCGCAACATTGACTCTAAATATACTCTAAATACAAGATCCCTTTGGAAATTAGGTTCGGCAGAATTGCTCAAACCATTGGATCCCAATCGCAAACCAAGAGGCAAGTTTAGGTGGAAGTCCTACTGAAATACCAATCTGATCATCCAAAGCTGCCCACAGAAACTAGTAGCAGCTTGTCACACCGAACTCCAGAAACCATGTTTGTGTGTGTGTGTGACACCCGGAGTCCATTTCATTCGAGGTTAGATACTGTAGACGTGTTTGAATTTGCCCTGGAAAGTATGATGGTTTGAGGTTCAAGTCATGTCGGTTGATCCACCGTCACTCCCAAGCACGAGATTGACATTAGGATTTCCGAATTTGAAGAGCGGCACAAGACAGGTCGCGTCGCACAGCAATTTGGATCAGCCGATCTGAGGGTCCGGACGTAAAACCGTTGAAACCACCAGAGATCACTGAGATGACCTGAGCCGAGGACGCAGGAAACGAGCTTTTGCCATGCACCGGCCGCTGGGGCGGGAGCGGCGGAGTTGCTGGATGCGGGAGATTTGAACTGCAAGAATTGTATTGAAAGGTCTAGGGGGAAACCATAGAACCTTAGGTCTGAAGCTTACAGCATGTTAGTAAGTACAGAAGAGGGGAAGTTTTTTTGTGAATTGCGGTGCGTCGTGTTTCCGCAATGGCTGGTGGAGGTAAAGGTTGTTTCTTGGACCAGCTCATCTTGTCAAATAGCAAGCTCACAACCAGTGCCCACCGCAAAGACGCTGATTTTGGATTGCCCCCATGTCGTCAGAGGAAAGATTCCTGAGTGTGATCGTAAACCAAGCGAATACTGGTTGCAAGTGGTGTACCACGCTGTTTCTGTTCTAGCAGCATGGCAGGGGTCCTTACAATCCCCACCCACGTTCCCGAGGCACGCGGGACCTGCGTAGCGGATCCTTGGCTGAAGCGCTACTGCAACGGCCCCTGGTAAGGGCAGGGACCTTTCCAGCGACCGTCTAAGCGGGGTGTTGACAAACAGCTTACGGGGCTATGGGGGGCATTGCCCAGTAATGACGTTTTGCGTAAGCATTGAAAAAACTATAATTACTTAGGGTCTCCCAACAATCATCATGAACCATATTAATGGTGTGGGTAGACAATACAATTTAGAGCAAATACATACATACAAGCATGCATCCATCCATGCATCCATGCATCCATGCATCCATCCATCCATCCATCCATCCATCCACCCATTTATTATATACACATACAAACGTATGTAGATGCATATGTATCATTAATATTACATGCGGACAGTGTATGCATCCACATGGTTTTCGACTGGGGCACATCTCAGTGAGTACCGCGGCGGAGGAGCTTTCCGACGAAAGCCTGCGAAGGTATGATCTCCATCCGCCTGCAGCAGAGAAGGCAGGAAATGACAGTGAGGGCTTGTTGAAAGGTGCAAAAGGTAATTAGAAAAAGGCATCATTCACATGGGAATAACATGGAATCAATTTAGCTTAAGGTTGTGCTTCACTGCTTCTAAGTGTTTTTTTGATGAATTCATGATGGGAATCCCCTTCGAACAGGAACTCGGACATGCTTCTGCCACTGCTCACAAGGGTCCTCAAGCCATGCCCAATTTTCAGGCATTGATGGGTTTCATGTACGTGCAAGTTGCTCAGAGACAACCAGAAATCATGCGCGAGACTCTTGTCCTTCAACTCGGGAACAAGTCGCTCCAACCCTTGCTGTTCAAGCCCTTTAGCCTTTTTGGGGCATTGACCTCCGCATAGTTTGCACATGGCCAGTTCGAAGTGGGCTGGTAAAGCCCAAGGTCCCAACTTATCAAAGGGTACAAGCCCACTTTGGCCGACCCTTTCAACCCAAGGTGTCCCAGCCTGGTTGAACTAAGGATCTTGAGTGGCGCCCATTTGGTTCTGCTGAAAGATCAGGTGGAATCCATGGCTGGTCCCGTCTCTGCCTATGAGATGCTGGAACACTGGCCTGGTGCCTACAAGAGGATGTCTTCTCACAGGAGCCGGAGTCAGCAGCAAAAGTGCCATTTGAAACCAACTCTCCAACCTGTATGTCTGTATGAATGCAAATGCACACAAAACAAAAGAAGACTACTGTATTTATATATATATGTGTGTGTGTAAATTATTTGCGCACAGAAAGTACACCCAGATGTGCACAGAAAGTATTGTATATAAGTATTGCGTCAAGTGATGTGATGGTTGCACTGATAGAATATCATCACCTCACTAGGCCTTTACAACTGCAATTCTTGATTCAGAATTGATTCGTGGGATGCAGGAATCAAAACCCCTAGAATTGGGATTAAAAACCATGCTTTACCGTAATTGTTTGCTATAAGCCAACCTATGGACAAGCACATGCCAATCTTTGGAAGAAAATGGATCCAAGATTGATTTGCCTCCAGAATTTGCACTTGATTGGCTGCAGGAGATTCCTGCAGTTACTGTATTTCATACGGCCATGTGAAGCCCCTCATTCCTACTGCAAACATTATGTGCCACTGGATGCCTTTTTCATTTTCTGGGACACCAGGGTATAGGATGCCGGTTGATTTTCTACATTAATTATCATTCATCTACATTAGGTGCTGGTAGTCATTATCGCTGATGCAGTTGCATGTTTTTGCGGCCAGGAGTGATGCGCAACAGCATCTCAGCTGCTATTCCAATAGGCTTTCCAGGTGGTCGTCCTGAGATTCCGGGATGCTTCCGGGAAAGCAATGCATGATACGTCACGATACACATCATGCATTAGACATAGATAGATTCAGATAGATTGGGTTAGCTTGGCCTTTTTTAGCTTAGAATGTGTTACTGTTAGAAAAAGAAATAGATGAATATGAATAATTTTGGTAGTATGATGTAGTATGATAGAATATGACATACCCTCTGGTAATTTAACATAGCTATTGAAAATGACCATTTATAGTGGATTTACCCATTAAAAATGGTGATTTTCCATAGCTATGTTAGTTTACCAGAGGGTATTGATAAACAGTCGACCTGCAACGTTGTTCCGATCGATAGCTCTTTCTTTTCAACCCTCGGAGTCACCGAGGTACGGCATCCCACAGGGCGAGGTGCTTCATACCATTCTCTTGGGCAAGATCGGTGCCTCGACAGGGCCACAAGTCGGTAGAAAATTGGAATTTCTACCGATGATTTTTTAAACGAAAAACTTGGTTAAAGTGGTTTAGCCATGTTTCCAACACTCAAATCTTCAAGTGTTGACTTCTCCAACCCAAGGGTAAACCTCCAATTGGAAATGCGTTCTTTTGTCTGGCAAAGATTGGTAAAAGAAAAATAAAAGATCACCCCATGAATTTCCAGAAATGGGGGATGTTCAAGCATCCTCAGCCAAAGGTTTCTTATCGGAAATTCCACAGGTACCACATCATGCATGAAGTACCATGAAGTCATGAAGGCAAGAATATCTATCAAGAACGGATGCGGTGATATACAACAGTATAATTACAGTATACATACCCTCTGGTAAATTAACATAGACCCTGAAAATAACAAGTTTCTAGTGCAAAGTAATCTTCCAACCCTATCTGCCAGGGTCTATGTTAATTCACTGGAGGGTATATTCAGAATCAAGCTTAAAGTGCTGAAGACATACAGCAAATAGCCATGGAACAATAGGAATGGGATACCTACCTTTGGGAGCACGGATGCGACCCTACATCCCATGCCACCTGTGTCTGAGGCGGTAAGACCTGGTTCCAGTATCCTGGTGTTGGTGGCGATGGGCTGGAAAAATGTTTATACGTTAGCTGGGAGGCCGGATACGCATATATAGTGGAGTGTATGTCAAGGTATTTGATTGTATAGTTGTATAGAATGAAATAATTACATACATACATATCTTATCTATCCTATCCTATCCTACCCTACCCTGCCCTATCCTATCGTATCCTATCCTATCCTATCTATCCTATCTATCCTATCTATCTAATCTATCTAATCTGTCTATTCATTCTATCAATCTATCTAAACTAATATAATCTAATCTATCCTAATCTAATCTATCCTATTCTAATCTATCCTATTCTAATCTATCCTATTCTAATCTATCCTATTCTAATCTATCCTATTCTAATCTATCCTATTCTAATCTATCCTATTCTAATCTATCCTATTCTAATCTATCCTATCTATCCTATCTATCCTATTTATCCTATCTATCCTATCTATCCTGTCTATCCTGTTTATCCTGTCTGTCTGTCTATCTATCTATCTTTCTTTATTTCTTTCTATCTATCTATCTGCCTACCTACCTATTACACCTTACATGTGAAATAGATATAGATATATGCATATGTACATGTATATGTATATGTGTGTATATGTGCAAATACGTATATAGCTACATATAGCTACATACATACATGTACACACACATATATATATATATACACATCCCGGTTATCATATATCATATACCATATACCCCATTTGTATATAGGGCTGTTTGAAAAGATTTTACCCCAGCCACGATCCATTTTCTGGCTTTGGATAACGCTGGAACACAAGCGAGCCGAGAGGTAGTCAGGTAGTCAAAGGATAGTGCGGCCTGCACCCGTTTTGGAGAGAGTCAATGTGCATCAATGTGCATAACCCTCATGAAGGGTCATGATACCTATAGGAATCTATAGGAATCTATAGGGTCACTCATGTTTTTTGGGCAACAAGATATGCAAGTGGAATCTTGCACTTGTTCCCCCATACGATCCAACAATGCTGTGCTCCAAGGTTTGAAGGCAATGGCGTTAATGGAGCCGGCAACTCAGGGGGCTGTTGGAGGTTGGCTGTCATGTCCCCAACAGCTGCAGCATGGATACCAAAAGTTTGAATTGTAGAAAGCTCCAGCTGCACAATCCGAAAATTACGCCATATGGGCATTGGATTCAGATAGCCACCTGGGATCGCTAGAAATTTTCGCCCGGAGATATGGAAATACGTCCGAGGTTGTCACCTTCATTCTGCACATGTGCGACTATGTGGAGTATAAACTCACAGGTCGCAACATAGGTCAGTTGCTCAGCACAAAGTTGATCGATGTTGATCGGTTTTTCGTACGGTGACAGCCTAGGGTTTCATCGTGCCATCACACTACACTGTCTCATTGCGGTGTTGGTTTCATTTAGACATTGACATGGGAGCTGATGTTCAAATCATCCTGATCCTATCGACAGTGTTGTTTGATTCTATTAATCCCAGCCCCGCAATATCAGATACCCCAAGATAAGGCTCAAAAGTCGACACATCCAATACTAAACCATGATTTATAGGGTGGCATTTAATATATTGGGGGGAGGGAGTTTTCCAACTCCTAGTGGCTAAATCCACATCAAATCCTCACCTTGACACCAACGGCACCAGGACCACTTGGCACCTCCAAGCACACGGACCGAAGTCCACTGCTGATCCAACTTCCAGTGGCTATGAAGAAGCAGGACGACAGCAGTGCCTTTGATGAATCCCTGGGATAAAGATCACCAACTTTTGCAGGTTGGTAGGGCGCATGTTTTAAATTTACGCGCCAATTTGGATGGTGGAAGAGAACGCTATGACATTGTTTGTTTTCGAACTATCAGCTGTGCTGGCATTGAGAACGAGGTGACTGAGCCTGGTCAATTCCATTTGTTCTGAGTACTGTGTATGGAATTTGCCAATGAAACTACCCACACCTGTGATATCAGATAGCATCTCTATATGGTCACTAAGATACCCCACACAGCAGCACGCAGGAATGTCCAGTGATTTGCAACAAGACAGGCCTGTTGGCCATGGGCAGCAAGCTGCTGGAGGGATCTTCCACATTCCATGTTGGTTGAAATGCATGAAGATTAGCACTGTTCCCTCTCACAAATGGACAAGATGCGTCGATACTACACTGGGAGACTTGTGGAATTATCATGCCTAGTTGGCGGCTTCGAAAAGGCTGACGGCGAACGCAATCTAATCAATTTTTGATCGTTCTCGTATGTTGGAGCCATTTTAGGGTCCAGGTGGTTCAACTACCAACCTATTTCATAAACATTTAAAAAATAAATCAAGGAGGTTTTGAAGATAGTCCCCTTTTTTTTCATCCAATTTCCTGGATGATTTCCCATGCCAGTGGATTGGGCGATCTCCCCAGGCCCTCCACAGCCTGACCTTGGTTCGATCCCGGAAGGAGCGGGCCATGGGCACGGGGTGATTTGCCCCCACTGGGTGATTTTCAGACAAGTCCCATTTGGACAATGAGACCAGGTTCATTTTTTGGAGGGAACTTGGATTTGAGAGTAAGATTTTGTGCTTCTAGAGGAACTGCACGATTTTTTTTGCATGATGCGTAGATGATGGGCATGTGGCAAGTTGAAATATTGATGTCACGCGGCACGTCCTGCCAGCGATCCCTTCCAGGAAATTGGTTGTTTCCAAGATTGTGACCAAGCAGCACATAGCTGCACACGCTTTTGGCTGTTCCGTGGCCTACCGGCTGAAACATGCGTGGAGTTGGAAAGTCGCCTTAGCACAGCATCCTGAGGTTGTGAGTTGCTCAGGCAACACGAAATGACAAGAGAAGCAAAAAGAAATGGCCGCTGCTGAGAGCGATGGGATTCCAGGGTGGTCATGGGCGTGAAGGACTGAAATCTGAAAGATCTGAAAGACAATCAGTGCTCTGTGGAACCAGTTGTGGATTTCAACAATTGTATGTGCAGCAAATTCGCGAGGATCCGAAAGCCTGTGTGTAATCAGTGTGCCCTGCTATATATTTCTTCATGATCACTTGATCACTGGAATATCTGAACTGATCATATTCTTGGCTTCCACGAGGTGTAGATGATCCTTTGGTGGCAACATGTATAGCGCCCCTTGGCTAGCAAAATAGAGCTAGTGGGAAGGGGAAAATTATGAAAGCATTACCAAGTACAATTTCAAGTAAAGTATTTGGTCCAGATGGTGTGCTATCCTCTTCACAGAGTATCAGCTCTTTGACCCGAGAACTCCAGAGATTCTTTGCTAAAGAGGCAGTTCCACCAGAGATATGTCAGAGGGTGTTGTAGGCCCACAAGCTGCAGAAAGTGCTTAGGTGGTGAAAGTCATGATGTGAGGTCAGGCCAGGCTGACCCATACCGAAGCAAAGGATTTTTTTTCCAAGACTTCTTTGGACGCCATTTCACTTACTGTAGAGACTTAGAGCTGTGAAAGATAAATTTATAAACTGAAAGTGAATATCATATAACATCATAGAACATATACATGCTTGAAGCTAATGCCTCAAAAGAGTGTGGTGCTGTGTGCAGATCCTCTGCGTTTTTTCAGCTGTTGTTTTTTCGGTTGTTGCCATGCTACCCACACGGCTCCAACCAAGGTTGGCGGCGATGTGGGCCATTGTGTATCCAGTGGCCCGGAGGCTCAGCCTGTGCAATCTGCAATGGTCACTCAGCCTGTTCTCTTTAGCGGCCCCGCTCTAAGGTCACCATGTGGGCCCCTCATCGGACCGGGTAGCATTGAAGATACAATCAGCAACCGGGTAGCATGCTAGGAGTACAAATGCCAAATGGGTTTGTCTCACGGTTTGTAGCATGGGAAATAGCCATTCTGATTACTTCAGAATGGATAAATTGATGATCAACCATCAAATTTTGGAGTACCAAACACTTGATTTAGTGAAGGTGATGTTCTATTTTGCCATTGGTTACCCTCTGGTAAACTAACATAACTATGGAAAATCACCATTTTTAATGGGAAAATCCACTATAAATGGTCATTTTCAATAGCTATGTTAAATTACCAGAGGGTAATCCACTATTGGAAGAATCTACTGGTATTGCTGGCCTCGCCAGGTTTTTCCTCCGCCACCATGTCAAAAGCCAGAATCGTCAGGCGATTGGTGGTTCAATTGGATCGGATGTTTTCCCCAAAATTGGATAATGATAGCTGTAGCGTGTATGTGAAATCTGATTGAACTATGTGAATTGTGTATTTATTTATTTATCAATTTATTTGATTTATATATTGATTTATAGATATTTATAGAGTATTTGCAGTGGACCTTTCTTGAGTTGAATCATGATATATTTGGTTTCTTAAAACGAAATGTTTCTCAAACTGCAGCGTTTTTTGGATTATTTTAGGTTCCCCTTTCAGTTTCGTGCTGCCAGGCGAGCCCAAGCTGGGCCATTCAACTGAATGGCTCTTCAGCTGCACTGAGAAGTGGAAAGAGAAAGATCAGGATATTTCTGGGAAGGATTCCATTGTGTTCATCAAAGGGTTCAGGCTTCACCCGAGGTGGCAGCTGCAATTCCGTGCGGGGAAGAGGAATAATTCCATACCTGAAATTCATTGAAATTCCGACTCTAGCAACAGCTTCAAGAAGGCTTCTCAGTCCGAAAGGCACTGGCGATTGGCCAGTGTCTTTTTGTGCTGAGGTTACGCTGTTTGGCCAGGGCACCCAGGTGTTGAGGGATGCTGCAGGTAGTTTTGTTCTAGGAGGTATCCTTTGCAAATGGTGTCATATATCCATGATTATCGATGCATATTTTGTTGTGTTTTTTTGCCTCACGGTGGGTCACCTGGCAGCAGCTGAGGTGGTGGGAAGCTGTGATTTACCTGCGGAAGCTGGGTATCTTGTTTGCAACTGTGTGCAACTGTGACTTCGGACATCTTAAGGGATGGCCCCGTTTGGAGAAACAGTTCGAGCTGCCGAGGCTTCCTTCTGCTGGAGCTTGTTCCTGGGTCAAGGTTGGAAGCCCCAACATGCTAAATGCTTGGGAAAGGAGCCAGTTGGTCTTTGTCGGATAGGCGTCTTACATGTCAAAAATAGTGCGGACAGGAGGATGGTGCCACCAGATTTGAACAATTCAGATGAATCACGTCCTATCAAGCTGGCAATTATCAAGACTCTATACCAGCCTCAATCTGCACAGTTTCCACAGTAGAACTTTTTTTCAGAGTGACAAATGGAGAAATTTCATGCATGGAGGGATCACCATCTTGCATCACCGTGTCCAGGCCCAAGATTTTCTGCTTCACAGTTTGCTGCTTGGCAGCCTTGCACGCCCAAGAGATCTATCGGTGCGGAGGCCCAGGATGGGGCTCAGCCAGTTTTGCCGGGAAAATCGTCATGAAATTTTCTGAATTGGGTAATTAGACCACCAAAATGGTCCAGATTTGCTGGTCCATATTGGCAAATTGATCAAAATGGAGAAGTTGCCAGAGTTTTTGGTACAGGCAATTTTGGGACACCAGATTCCACTGGTTCTGCGAAGACCAAGGCCCTTTGATGATCGGCAAGGCGGTCTCCTAAACCGCATCGAACGGCACCCTGGCGAAGTTTCCACTGGAAAACTGATGAAAACTGCATTTTTTGTGCTTCCGCAGAGTCGTGGTGGCAGAATCTGCTCCAACACATTCGACATGTATAGTAATTAAATGGATAATGGATGTAAGCCCAATGATCAATTAAACCATCCCCAAAATCACCATAAATGGATTGCATAACCATCCCCAAATGGTTGGTTTATTATTGGACTTACAGTACATGATGATTTTGATGGCACGTCCAAGGTACCAGCTTTGGTCCACCCTGACCCCAAGCCTGGCTACACTGTTGGCCTTCGAGCTGGATAACTCCAGGTGCTTGGTGAGTCCCACATCAGCAGCCCATTTCAATTGGGAAGATGTGAAGTAACCATAATTACCATCAATTACCCTCTGGTTATTTAACATAGCCATGGAAATGGCCCATTTATAGATGATTTTCCCATTAAAACCTCCATTTATAAGGGATTTTCAATGGCTATGTTAAATAACCAGATGGTAACCATCACATTTGAGGTTAACCGGTTAGCCGATATTTTCAGAGAAACACATGTTGCGTCTTGGCCATCGTCTCCCACTTTTTGGGCAACGGTCCCATCTTTCCCCACGATGTTCTACGTGATATCCCGAAATTTGTCGGTCAATGTTTTGCCATGTGGATGCTAGTTTTGTCCCCATTTGATCCCCTGACTTCTGAGAATCGCCATTATCCTCTAGTAAACTAACATAGCTATGGAAAATCACCATTTTCAATGGGAAAATCCACTATAAATCACCATTTTCAATAGCTATGTTAAATTACCAGAGGGTAAATGATTTTTATGATTTTGATGCAAGCCACCTAGCTTTCAGGACCTCAAGCAGATCCTTGTGGAGTGCAATCGTCCGGATGCTTGGTATGGCAGATCCGGGTGCCAATCACACGCCGACAATATTGTAGTAAAATACAACAACCAACTATAATAACCAAATACAACCAAATATTATATATTTGTAGTATATATATGTGTGTGTGAGAGAGAGAATACATTCTAATCCAAGCAGGCGGCACTTTTCACTCACTCTCAATATGTTAAGTCATGTGTGACTCGGGTTGCGCCCTATGCCTTCATGTTCAACAGCAACGCCCAAGGTCGTGTTGTGCTTTGTCAGCCACGTGCTGTTCATCATCGTCCCTGCACCCAGCTGGCTGGTGGTGCCATGATGGGGCGGTCCAGGGCCGAATTCGCCAGGTCTGGATCTTCCATTTTTTCCAGAACCCCCTGCTGCAGCCTCAGCTGGAAAGGATCGGAAATGTTAGGCAACATGAGAGGGACATGAACCGATGCCGAAATGTGTTCAACATGTTGCAAGCACATGTTTGATATATTTTGATATGTTTGTGAAGGGTGACATAGGGTGACAACAGTGTTTGAATGCCCTGCAGTGACTTGAAACCTTCCCATACCTTCCCAGGCGTCGCACCGCCTTTTGGATGGCACAATGGACACCCTCCGCGGAGAAAGGTTGGTATCTGCGGAATCTCATCCTGCTGTCGCGCAGCTGGTGGGAAAGCAGCCTTCTTCTCAGGCCTTGAGGAAACCGATGGAAAATTGCAGCATTGCAGCTGGCTTTCTTTCAATGGCTGCCTTGGCTTCCTCTCTGAATTTCCAGGTGTTCAACAGGGTTCGTGGATTGCTAATGGCCTTGCAACAGGGTACAAGCTTAATGTTTTGACTCCAAAATTGCAAGGACCAGTACTGAAAACCGATCTTGCGCGTCCACCAGTTCTGCAACCTTACAGCACTAAGGCCTACGTGCACAGCCATATTTAGCTTTCCACTCATTGCATGGTTTCGTGACAGTGGCTGGCTCAGCATTTGGGGATGAGGAGTCAAGATACCAGTGACTGACCAGCGGGTTCAATATATTGTGATTAAGTAAATGTGGTGGCCTAAAAAATATATGTTCTTTTGGTTACATGTGGTTTGTCACTGGGGTTCAGGGCAGCAACCAGATGACACATTCCCTCCTTGTGTTGCAAACATCCTTGGAAATTGAAATGAGGCCATCAATTTCTACAATTTAACTGGGAAGCACCCAGGTAGGTCAGACATCAATGACCAGACCAACCAGACTAAGCAACTTAGGTGAGTGGCTCTGGCGGGGACAAGGCAGGACAGATGGTTGGATATGGTTGGATATGGTTTGTGGATATTTGTGGATGACATCCCATTCCTGGGTCATTCCAAGATCCAGTAATTACTTGTTCTACAACACCTTGGGTGCCCAGGCATTGGTGCCTCACTTGCCCCAAGGCGCGCTTGGGGGGAATAGCTGATGGGACGGCCCAGGGATTCAGAGCCCATCAGGTCACGAACTTCCAGAAGTCCTGCTGAACTCCGATGAGTACAGACTCAGGTCCCTTGCAGCCAGCTACTGTGGAGGGAGCCTAGGTGCCCTAGATGCGGTTGCGGCCGCATTTTCAATAGCAGAAATCGGTTACTCATGTATATACTGTTAATATATATATATATATGTGTGTGTGTGAATGATCGCGTATGTGTGTATGTATATATATATATATATGTGTGTGAATGATCGCGTATGTGTGTATGTATATATATATATGTGTGTGTGTGTGAATGATCGCGTATGTGTGTATGTATATATATGTGTGTGTGTGATAGTATCGGTGCATATGCATTAAGAATGATATATAATTATATGTGTATATATATATATTACAAACGTAGCACATGTACAAGGTGCCTCTTTTCTAATGAACCTTTGAGATTCATTGGATTTCCCTTTGATTTCAGCGTGACCCAACGGTGCGGCCACATGACAGGTTCTCATCCGTTCCAAGCTTCCTTGGCGAGGCTGGATGGTGACCGGTGAAATTGGCTAAGTTGGAGGATCTATTTTCTGGAGGATGTTGGGAGTTGAAACCATGCGCAATCTATATGGCCAAGAAATGTTGCAAGTGCATGCTGCCGGTCGCAAAGCGAGAACAGTTTCCTAGCTGTTATCAGTCATGATTCCCTCGGGAGGTCAAAAACATACACCATCATACTTCAAGGTCTTGGAAAGACTGAAAGAAGATCTTCAAATGCTGTAATCCTATGTAGTCCTGTGGTTGGTTGACTGCCTTTGACTCTCCCTGTACTTCATCAGGACATTATGCCATCCTCACCTTCCAGGCTTGGCTTTGGTCAGCCTTCGCGCTGAAAATTGGCAATGTTGGGCCACTGCGGGACTAGTTTCATCACGATCCCCCAGTCGCTTCATCACTAGATGGTCTAGATGTGTGGGACTGAGTAGGTCAGTAGGTCTTTGGAGGTTCTATTTCAGCTGTTCTCCAGCAACAATAGATATCCACGGATGTATTTTGGTGAAAAGGTAGTCATTGTGAGTTCCACCTGTTTGAGAGGCTCCTGGTGCACAAGTACCTCATGTCAGCAGCCCTTCAGCCCAAAGAGACGCCTCACATGGTTGCACTTTCAGCCGTAGCCATTTTTTGCCAACGCAACCCAGGTTTAGTTCAACGCTGCGCACCCTACAAAAAAGCACCCAAAAAAAAACGGCGGGGAATGTGGTTCATCCGAGTTCATCCCCATGTTTTTTCTGCGGCCAACGGTTCGACGCTGAGGTGAAATATGTGGTCACCAACTGTCACACCATTAGCTCCAGTCTGTTGGACTTTGTCGGATCCTCAGCCTGGAGCCATGGTTTCTTGGGAGCATGGAACAGCATGGAACAGCATGGAACAGCCGAAGTGGCCAGGTGCTTCGTGCCGCCTTTGTCCTTCACAAAGAGCTGGTGTCTGCCAAGCAAGTAAGGCCAAAGGATGGGCTTATCCAACAAAAAATGGTGGTATATCCCACGGAATACGATGAAATATGAAGATCCTAATTGCCATGGCGTGTGATTCTGGCAAAATCAGGGAGGTGTTTGTGAATCTCACCCTTACCGCGAATCATATGCGGCTTGAGTTGAACCATTGGCAGCTGTGCATGGCTCATACCCTGGATGTAGGAGCGCGTTTAAGCTCCTGTCACATGCCACGCATTCCTGGGTTCCCTTTCTTTTTGAAAGCCTGTCGTGCTACCTCTTGGAAAGAGCCATCACTACTCTTGCCAGGGTCAGGTCATGAACAGATGTCAGAATCCATTTGAATCTCAGTTCAAGATCCAGGTTCTAACAGCTTGTGATACTCATGTGACTCGCATGTCCATTGTCGCCTGTGATGTTGATGTTGATGTGAGGAAGGTTCATTTTGATCCATTTTGTTGAGTTGCGGTTCCCATCCATCCTCAGGATGGTGGCGACTGATGTAGCAAGGCTGGCAGCACCAGCTTACTCTCAAACCGATGATATGTAACCCACAGTTTGTTTATCTCTGTCCCTTCAACTTTGCGTACAGAAACTTAATGAAGGATCAGGCTCACGGCTGGTAACACTGGTCATGTGCTTGGTTCTGGCTCGCAAGCAACAAGCTAGACTCTTGATAGTATGCGGGCACGTTGCAAGCGGAGAGTGTCAGAGTAGCACCATGCCAGTCAGCCAGTTTTCCCCAACCCCGAACCCAGGTGTTAAGAGCATGGCATGGTGCGACAACCCTCTCGCAAGGTCCATCTTGGACAGAGCCAGTGAAGACAAGAACCCTGTCCTTCTGCGACTTGGCACAACTTGTTTCAGTGGTTCAAAAATGTTCAAAGCCTCTAAAGACATCTAAAGACTCTAATCACTTGAAACCCAAGGCGTGATGAGGAAGAAGCCAGCTGGAGCCTTAGCCGTTTGCCAGTTCTTGACGGCTCCATGTAGCTCCATCACAAGCAAAGTTGAGGTATTTGGATGTGGTATTTGTTCGGAGTATTGGTTATCCAGGATCCATATGGATCCATCAGAAATGAGAAAGCGCTTGAAGTTTAGAAAATCTCAGAGTTTGGATTCACTGGAAGTCTCATTAATGCAATTCATATGTTGGATTCATCTCGTATGTCTCACCAAGTCGTTTGGAAATTCCCTTGAGGTGAATCCAGCGACGATGAAACGGATGCAGCCAAGGACTGGGCAGTTTTTGTTCAAGACGGAAAATGTGCTGCTGGTGTAACTTTGTGAATCAGTTGGAAGTGCTGAATGTGCTGTAAATAGATGTAAATAGTATGTTTGTGTTGTTTTTGGTGTTCGACATCAGGTACAATTTACATCAATTTATACAATTAGATTGTCTGGACTCGTAGTTGCTTGTTGTAAGATGTTTAAAGATATTCAAAGCACTCCGCATGGACATCTCCGCATGATACTGGCCTTCTCGTCTTCCCCTTCGTTTTGACCAGGAGCTTCATAGCAAGGCCGCTGGCCGTGCTCTTGAAAAGGTCAGGGGACTGACAGGAAGGAATGGGGTCGGGTTTTGATAAGATCCGCTACTATTTGCCACTAGCTTCCTTCCACTTCCCACGCTGAAAGTGGTTTTGTAATTTGTCTACTGCTGTTTGTTGAGCCCACTGGTACACAAGAAGCTTTTGACAAAGGGACTTCGGAAGGGGTCAAGCATGGCAGCAGGAGTTGCGGGAGCACCCCGAAATGCTGATGGAGTGGCAGGCTTGGGGTGGCGGGTCAACAATTGTAGCTTGGGTTGCCAACCGCAGTGCATCATCATCAATTACTCCTACCGCCAAAAAGAAACATCCCAAGAGGGTCAGCCAACTATGATGCTGACACTCTGATCGTTGAGGTTTCAAAACTGGGCATGCTCCAAATCTGAAGCTGTCATGAACATCATGAACAAACCTACGAGAGACTCAAATCCATGCAAAGGCAACAAGTGTTTTGTTTGTAAGACGCTTCTCAGAAAGCGCATATGTTTTGAGCCAATATGGATGTGTAATGATTTGTACACATTGGTTTGAGCCCCAAAATTGAAGGGATTCGGGGCCTGACATTGTGGCAGCCAACGGTTCAGCCGTGGCGGCAGGACTTCGAAGACCTGAAAGCTTTGGCCAAAGAGCTGCAAGCGAAAGGCACGGCTCTGTTGTGGATGACGAATGTATGATCCACCGTCATCCACCATAACATGTGTATGTATGTGTATATTATATATATATTATATTATATATTATATATTATATATATATATTATATATATTATATATATATATTATGCATAGATAGAGATAGAGACAGCGATAAAGATAGAGATAGATATAGATATTGTATATATTATGCATCTTGTAGCATGGTCATGGCTCCATTTGGCTGGGCCACTTGTAGCTGGACCCGCGGGATGGCGATGGGGAGAGAGAGGGAGAGAGAGATTTTGTATACATATTTATACATGATTCTGAATATGTCTGAATATATTCATATATGTTACTCTTTGGTATTCTAGCAGCTTTCTTTCTGGCTGGAAAATCGCTGTTCTAATCGGTAAATTATCAAGCTAAGTGTGCAATTTTCCATAGTTTTGTTCAACTGCCAGATGGGTGATACATATATATATTACATTTGTATATATATATTACACATATATATATATATCATATATATATATATGTGTGTGTGTGTGCGTGTTATATATATGTATATATTTATTTGTTTATTTATATATTTATGTGTATACATATATATATATATGTATACGCGGCTGACGGATGTTTTATCACTCCTCTATTTGTTGCTGCTGATGATGATGGTGGTGATGATGATGATGATGTTGATAATATTGATGATGAGCAATTTGGTAGTGAGGCTGTTTGGCCGGCCAAACGAACCATATGCATGCACACACTGCCAGTAGCATTCTAGGCACGAGGACATCAGTTTCTACTATGTATTTAGTCTACTTCAAAAGGACCAGTTCATCATGATCCTACTCAGGCAAACTATAAAACCCTTTAGATCCTGTAGCTATGCCCACCATATACCTCTAGGATCCTCCAGGAAGCTTCTCCCATGCGGATTTCTCATAGCGACCGATGGTTGCACCTGTATAGGTCAAGGGGTCACGGCCAAAGACCTGGCAATCCAACACGAAAGCGCCTGGGCTCTGTCGCTGAACATGGCGGATTCATCTCCAATATTTCTGGCATCAAAAACGGCCACTGTGTATTTTATCATGGGAAAATGAAGTTCTAAGATTTTTTAAGATTTCCAAGCCATCGATTTCTGCAGAACAAAGAATAAAAACATTGAAATCCAGATAACTTATCTTAAACATGAGGCTATATGAAATCACGTGTTGTTTTTCTGCATGCAAGTCAGTTGGTTGAAATTAAGGATCAGCCAATCATGGACCTACGCAGGTCTTGGAACAAATGTCGAAATGTGTTTCTGTTTGTCTGGGAGTCATAATGTTTCCATATCAGCAAACAATCAGCCGGCCATGGACACCATGGGGCCAGCATGGCCATTGATGAAAGGTCAGGAAACACCGCGCACACAGGCCCGGATTTTCACCAGTGTCAAGTGGATGCGTGGTTTCATTCAGCGTAGGGTCAACCAGTGAAATTTACGATCCCGTCAGCAACTCACGCCAAAGGTAGAACAGGGACTCTATATTGGTCAGTTCTCGCCAGCATCACATCTGTTATTGGCAGACGATCTGGAGGAGAGTTTGGCTGCAACAGCGGGACAGAGGATTCAGCATGATTCAGCTGCATTGCAGGTGGCACCGGTGGATTCTGTGAGGATCCGACCGCAGCAGGCGATGGTCAAGTTGAGCCACCAATGGGACGCTCTCGATGAATTGAGAAACTGATCTTGGAGTTGTAGCTGCTAAGGTGAATGTGAAAAGGAGAGAGTGTGTGTGTGTGTGTGTTTGAAGTTCCATGAAGTTCCATGAAGTTCCTAAGAGAATGTCCCTTTGTCATCCTTTGTCCGTATGCACCCCTTTTTACTGGACTTCCTCCACTTGATTGGAGGATTTGGAGGAAGAAGGAGGAAGAACTTAAGGGAAAAACACCCCATCTGGAAACCAAACCTGATATGCTGTCCAGGACAGCCCACTTATTCCGAATTTGTTGATTGGATTGGATCGTTATCGCTTTTCTGGGCAGCAATGGAAACCACCTCCTTTCAGAACTGCCAGGTGGACGATGTCGAGCGGACCTACCGAAAGAAGGCAGCTCCCGTTCAATCCCTAAATGCCTCTTCATCACTACAATGCCTCCTCATCACTAAAACGCTGGGCTAGAACAAACTCTGGTGGCTCATTAATTTCTGGTTTCAAACCTCGAAAAGTAAAATCAAATTTGCCATCAAGATAGGAGTTCCTAATATTTACGGCGCGGTGTTCTATTAATGGGGGCTTGCCATTATTCGAACCTCTTTTAGGAAAGAAATTGTGCATTTCGCAGAATCGGGTTCTGTTTTCCAGCCTTGTTCCATGCCTTTTCAGCCCGCAACGTTCTTCGGAGGTTTCTGCCATGTTCTCGCAGTGGACTTTCCAGCATGGCATGACTTTGGCATCTTGGCATTTGACACATATGGGTGTGTCTGAAAATGTCGTGTAGCCCATTTTCCCAATGGTTTTGCTGATCATTATCCCTATTAAATGGCTATTAAACTAGGGAATATACCCAACATTTTCAGACAAACCCATTTGGCTTATTGTTGGAAGTATATCATCAAGGTTCCAGTATGTTCCAGTCGAATGGGTTGACACGGTTGACACGGGCTGGGCCACACCCCAGACCTGGGGCCCCTTCTCAGGTGGATCTACGGCAGGGCCTTGCTAGGGCACCCAACTTGCGTGGGAACATGGCAGGTGATGTTGACTGGCTTAGCTTGCAAACATGCAAGTGGGATTGAGTGGGTATATATGGGAAGCCCTGGGAAATCAGTTCTGTTTTGGGGGATCCACCTTTAGCCTGGCAGCAGCTTCTGAGTATTGGTCAAATGGAAATACTGCAGTGCTGCCGTGCACAACAGTAGTTATTCCAGGTGCCCTTCTGAGTTGTTTCTTCGGAGAAACCATCCGTGTGGATACCCAAGCACCCCAAATCCACAAAGAAAACAGAAACCCATTTCCCTTCCCAAAAAGTTTTTGAATGAAACCGAAACAAAAAGCGATAACTGTATATTTACATGGCAGTTTCCAAATACTTCCAGCAGCAACTCACTTGCGAGACGTGCCCAAAAGCGATGCGATGCCTAGGCCTTGCTACGACAGGTGCCTCCAATGGAGCTACCGGTGCCAGTGGAAGGAATTATGTTTTTTTTGCCCATGGAACAGCACGTGTATAAATTACCATGAAATATACTAAATATCACAAAAGTGTGATTTACATGTGAATGTGTGTTGGTGTGAAGCTGTGGGCTTGCACTTGTTCAATTGCTGCTGGTATACCCCGCCAGCTCCACAGACATCTCAGCTGTAGCAAGGTGTGGCTTGATGCCTTTGAGCGGCAGTGGATTCCAGAACCTTTGGCAAGAAATTCCAGGTGTTCAAAAATCATTTTCCAATGATTTTCAGATATGTTCAAGTGGTGTTTGAGGTTTTGTTTACCCTCTGGTAAACTAACATAGCTATTGAAAATGGCCCATTGATAGTTGATGTACCTATTAAACATGGTGATTTTCCATAGCTATGTTAAATTACCAGAGGGTATGTTTTGTTGGAAGTCGAGTTCCATGGAGTTCCCACATCTGTGGTTCACCATGGTTCACCGCCAAGGAATTACTGAGCTCCGATCGTGTCATTCGTCGCCCAGCCATCTTGGAGGAGGAAGAAGCGCAAGCCATCAAAGCTGTAGGGAAGCTGAGAGATGAAGTTTCAAATGTTTCAAGGGAAAAAAGGCACTGTGTACATATTTATCTAGGGATGATGTATGGATATAAGATATGACAAAATGACATAGAAGTTACATCATATACTTACGTGAAATACGTATGTGGAAGAAACATGAAGAAACCGTTTCCGTTGAAGTTGATGTTGGCGTGGTCCCTTGAGTCCAGGTGTGTCCAGTATTGGGATGACATCCCAACATTGGAAAAAATCATATGTTGCATATGCACACGGCATGTATTTACACACATGTAAGTCACATACGTACATATGAAATATATTGAAATATATGAATATACCTCTGACTCTAGCCTATGATGCAATATGATGCATGCATGTGCACTAATATTGGGTGTCCATGGTGTGGCCACCTGTCGGAACGTGTTACCTCCATGGTTGGCAGCTTACTTTGCCCAGGTCATCGAGTCGACCTTCACCGGGCGCGCGGTGACGCGACGAACGCGCATACAGAATGCGACTCGGGATGCGAGGGCTATCCCATGCTATTCCTTGCTGGGGTTTTATTGGACGGGTGGGTGGATGTTACTTTCATTTTTCCAGATTGGATCACGTTAGTTGTGTTTTATTGGACTGGTTTGTCACAGAAATGAATCATGAATCATGTACCTAATTTCTATGAAGCAGGGACTGGACCCAACTCTGGACGTTGTCCTGAGGCAGCAATGCTTTCTGATCCATTTTGTTGGGTCTCCCACCGTGCCCGATTGGATTTCCAGGTGCAGATGAAGAAGAACTGGGAAGTGGCATTGGCCACGGCCTGAACGGATGCTCATCTCAGCTGGAGCTCTTAGCCGCTTAGCATCTCTTAGCATCTCTTAGCCTTTTTCAGGAGAAGGAAGAAACGAAGCTGGAAGAGCGGCAACCCAGTGAATCCATGTGAATCCAGCCGGGTGAATTTGCAAACCTTTGGCACATGATGGCACATGGTTGAAATGATTTGAAATGGCCAAAACCGCCCTGATCGGCAACGCAGCCGAGTGCCAAACTGTAGCAGGTTGCTTTGAAGTGGACACGCTTGCTTTTCTGGGCCTATTGCGGGCGGTTCTTCGTCTTCAAGGTCGCCATTGCCAGATTTTGAGTGTGGTGGGTGATTCCTGATGAGCCTCTCATAGAGAGAGAGAGGGAGAGAGATCACCGGATTCCTCTGATTAGCATGTTACAATTAAGTTGCAGCTTTCCCATTCATCCATGGACCAAAATTTTGATCATTCTGGTGTGATATCTCCAACTCTTTGTCCATCCTTCTGCCATGTGCAGATTGCACATCTGAAGTGCATCACACAGCGTTGGCCTCGGTTGGGAGGTTTATTATAAGTCGTTTTGAGAGGGCGATTTATGTAGAACCTAACAGTTATTTACAGGCACTTAGATTTGAACATCTTCCTTTTTGAGATCAACTTTTTGCATCTTTTTGCTGCATTCTGAGGCCAAGATTTGAGTTAGGGGTCCTGATGGTCCTGTGATTTCACTGTGGAGACGGAAGTTCCACAAGGATTTGTTGAAATTGATTGAAAAATGTTGGTGCAAGACACTCACAGTAGGTTTGCAAAGCCAAATCCACAGCAGCTCCCAAAACCATGGCAAAATATAGAAAAGGTTTCCCTATTTCACCAGTGTTTGACCTCAACAAACCACTAAGGCGAGAGAAGAGACAGCAACAAAGCTTCGCAGCAACGCTTCAGGCAGCACTGGGTCATGGCACATTTGTTACTGGCAGACTGGTTGGGTACCAGATTTTAGCCAGCAAGAATGGTTGCGATAGAGCATATGGGTGGTTTCCAATATTTTCATTTATTTTCCATCCAACCTGAGATGACGAGTTTTTTGGTGGTGAAACAGTGTGCATTCGTTTGTTGGTCGCGGTGTCAATTCAGCTAGGTTTCTCGGTGCGTAGTGACCATCAGGAGGTCAGCTCTTTTCCAGGCTCCAAACCTTGAGACGATGAAGCTGGAACCCGAGTCGCAAGAGGTGGGGATGAACATCTTCGTCAACCACCTGGCAGCACTGGGTCCCTTACCCAAGACCCTGATGTTTTTTGAGTCGTGGTTTTCCGCCAATGATGCGCCACGTTCTTCTCTAAACTACAGGTGAAGCTGCACCAAATCGCAGGCGCAGATGCTGGGAGCAGAGCCAGTCCCAGAGCAACTCTCTCCTCCAGCGGCACCAGCAGTGCGGCATTTCGAGGCCGGGGCAATGGGCAGGACAGTCGGGGTGTTCAGCTCTTTCAGGTACCCAAGTGATCAAAGATGGGGGCCATACGCCATAGGAAGACAGGGATGATACAGATCAAATAGATAGACGGAGAGACAGAGAGAAGGAGAGACAGATAGATGGCTAGACGGAGATGGAGAGATGGAGAGAGAGAGAGAGAGAGAGATGGAGAGATAAAGAGATGAAGAGATGGAGGTAGATATTTGCTTGCATATTTAGATACGTGTTATTACGTGTTTATGTATAGAAATGATACTGTATCATACTGTATCTGTGTTTGTCTATGTGTACAGACTATGTTGCCATATTTTGGGGAATAGTTCCTTTCACAGGCCTTCTTTAACCTGAAATTTGCTGTACAGATCCGTGTGGAGAAGTCAAGACCCTGGAAAATGATGATCGCAGCCTCCAGTGAATCTAACGCGAGGTGAAGAAGTCGGTGTTGCTGGCGAGTGATCAGGCCGGGTCGTCAGGTGGACAAGGAAATGATCAAAATGGCCATCACAAACCGGAAAACATTCGATTTGGTGCTACTGTTTCTTTAGTAGAGATACTGTCAAGGTATACTCTACCTAGATTCTATCCGAAGAATCCATGATATTCGTTTGAGCCCTACTCGGCCAAGATCAGCTACTGTACTGGTTGCTGAAGCTGTTGCTCGTTTGAAAGCCAAAGATCATGCGGGAACAAATGCTTCAGATTATTTGATTTGCTTGTTGTTTAGGGCTTTGACATGCTTTAACATTCCTGATGCACTGGACTACTCTCAAATTACTAGTACCCTTCGGTATCTTACGGTGGATTTCATGAATTTTCATGATGTTTGTTCGGGATTCAGATCCCCAATTTGGTGCTACCATTCATGTCACGTCCAGGCGCGGGCAAGGCTTTCCGAGATGGCGTTTGAGCCGCGACGGACAAAACTGGCGACGCAACATCTCGGTGATTCTCGCTGTGTGGACCGCAGTGTTCTTTGATGGTTTAAGGTGTGGTTCCTTGATGTTCCTTGCTTGATGCTAGCTAGATTGGTATAGATTGGTATAGATTGCTTGATTCATGTTCATCCATCATGATTATCATGAAAATCTAGATCCATATGATCCATTTCGTCCACCATGTTTACCATCACACATGTTCACGTTCCATTTATATTCATATTCCCATTCCATGTATCCACGGAGCCCCCCCCAAAAAAAAACTCCATCTTCATGTCATTCATCTCCTCCATCATGGTGTCATAAGAAGGTCTGGCGTAGAATTTTTGGGCATCATACGTCCAATCCAATTTCTTTCTTTGCCACATTGGCCCATTTGGTTTCATCAATGACGACATCAAGATTGAGCGCACCTCCAAAATTCCTTCAAGAAATGATGCGGTCAGGGTCCGGGTGTCAATGTTGAGCGGTGGATTGGTGAGGGATTATATTATTTTTTTGAGTTGACATGTGTTTGTTCCTTCACTTGCCACATCCGTTTGCTGAACTTTCGCAATTCAAACGACTCCTCTTATCCTTTGTGGCACCCTCCACAGTGAGTCCTAGAAAGCAAGGCAACTATATCAAGAACATATTGGCTGTCACTGAACACGATGGCATCCAATTTAAGTTGAACCGCAACAATGGCTGCCGCAAGTTCAGCACGGTCAATATGCTGTGGACCTGGCACTTCACCAATAAATCGATCTATCGGTCGATCTTTTTTCCCCGAATGCGTGGCAAGGGTTCCCGTTTCACTCTGGGGGTCTGGGGGTTGAGGGTGTGTTCGCTCGACGTTGCGTTCGCGAGCGCAACCGTTCGCAACCGTCCGCAACCGTCCGTACGAACTCCGTATGGCCGTGCCTATGGGAAGTTTTGCAGAGGTGGTCCTTTTTGGAGGTTTCAGACGTCTGGTTGCTTCGTTTCGCGTGGCAGGCGTGGCACTTCGTGACATTCAGACGTGTTCTGCAACGTGTCGAAAGTCGTTTCGCGTGGCAGGCGCAATACTTTTGCGACGTTTTCAGAAGATGTGTTGCAGTTTTCGTGGCAGGCGCAGCACTTTGGACGTGTCCATCGTCATTTTTCGTGGCAGACGCAGCACTTTAGACGTGTCGTGTTGCGTGTTTTTTGTAAATCGCATTGGCGGGGCTGCGTCAAGTGGTGACAAGGTGCAGATTCCGTGGCAGGCGTGGCATTTTCTCACATGTGCTGAAAATTGACGGAAGCCTCGCACGAAACATCGATTTTGATGTTGGCAATTTTCGGGTTCTAAGGAAAACTCGTAGGAAAACGTCGATTTTGAAGCTACAAAGTGTGAAAATTGGAGGAAGTCTCGCACGAAATGTTCGTTTTGGTGTTCCCACCTGTCTCGTCTCGCGTGTCTGGTTTTCCCGTGGCCTCGCCGTGTCTATGGTGGAAGCTGCAAAACTTCTCCTTTTGTCATGTTGCTAACTGTGAAAATTGGAGCAAGTCTCGTGCGAAATGCTGTTTTTTCTGCATCCACGTGTCTTGTCTCGAGTCGCTGGTTTTCCTGTGGCGTCGCCGTGTCTATGGGGGAAGCTGGAAAACGTGTCCTTTTCGAATGTTTCCAAGCAGGTTGTCATGCCGTTTTGCGTGGCAGGCGTGGCACTTTGTGACATTCCAACCTGTTTGATAACGTGTGGAAAATATCAAAATTGGAGGAAGTCTCGCACGAAATGCTGGTTTTTCTGCATCCACGTGTCTCGTCTCGAGTCTCTGGTTTTCCTGTGGCGTCGCCGTGTCTATGGGGGAAGCTGGAAAACCTATCCTTTTCGAATGTTTCCAAGCAGGTTGTCATGTCGTTTTGCGTGGCAGGCGTGGCACTTTGTGACATTCCAACCTGTTTGATAATGTGTTGAAAATGTCAAAATTGGAGGAAGTCTCGTACGAAATGCTGGTTTTTCTGCATCCACATGTCTTGTCTCGAGTCTCTGGTTTTCCTGTGGCGTCGCCGTGTCTATGGGGGAAGCTCCGCACTCCACACTCTACACTTTACACTCCGCACTCCACAATTTACACTTTACACTCCACACTTTACACTTTGCACTTTACACTCCTCACTCCTCACCTGAGACTTTACACTCCACACTCCACACTCTACACTTTACACTCTACGCTCCACACTTTACATTTTACACTCCACACTCCACACTCTACACACCACACTCTACACTTTCCACTCCACACCCCACACTCCACACTCTACACTTTACACTCCACACTTTATACTTTACACTCCTCACTCCACACTCTACACTCCACACTCCCCACTTTACACTCCACACTCTCTACACTTTCCACTCCACACTCCGCACTCCACACTCCACACTTTACTGTACACTCCACACTCCACACTTTATACTTTACACTCCTCACTCCACACTCCACACTTCAAACTCCTCACTTTACACTCCGCACTCCACACTCCACACTCCACACTTTACACTCCTCACTCCACACTTTACACTCCACACTTTACACTCCTCACTCCACACACTACACTTTACACTTCACACTCCACACTTTCCACTCCACACTCCACACTCCACACTTTCCACTCCACACTCCACACTTTACACTCCACACTCCCTTCTCTACACTCCTCACTCCACACTTTACACTCCACACTTTACACTCCACACTTTCACTCCACACTTTCCACTCCACACTCCACACTTTACACTCTACACTATACACTCTACTCTCCACACTTTACACTTTACACTCCACGCTTTTCACTTTATCTACACTCCTCACTCCACACTCACTTCACTTTACACTCCACACTCCACACTCTACACTCCACACTTTAAACTCCACACTCCACACTCTACACGCCACACTCTACACTTTCCACTCCACACTCCACACGCTACACTCTACACTCCACACTCTCCACTTTACACTCTAGACTCTACACTTTACACTCTACACTTCGCACTCTACAATTTACAAACTCCACACTTTACACTCCACACTTTACACTCCTCACTTTACACTCCACACTCCACACTCTACACTTTACACTCCTCACTTTACACTCCACACTTTGCACTTTATACTCCTCACTCCCTACTCTACACTCTACACTCCACACTCTACACTCCACACTCTACACTTTACACTTCATACTTCGCACTCTACACTTTACACTCCATACTCCACACTCTACACTTTACACTCCGCATTCTACACTTTACACACTCTACACTCCCCTCTCCATACTTTTTACTCTCCACACTCTACACTTTCCACTCCACACTGCAGACTGGTAACAAGGGAAACATGCACAAGACTTTTCAAATAAACTATTGCAGAAAGGTATTGTGCGTGACTGCAAAACCATGTGTTTTCACATCTGTACCATTAACATACGTGTGAGCATTCGGGTTCGTGGGCTTCATCTTGTTTTTTAACGTGCGAAGGCGCAGGGATGAATCCAGACAACTCACAGTCCCCCCGCATAGGAGCTGACTCCGCCGACCACTGGGCTTGCGGCAGGTGATGATATTTGCAGCTCCGCCGCGTTCATGTGTTTTCAAGATTTTTCAAGGAGCATCAAGTTTATATTTTGACATTTTTTGACCTTCCTGGTGGTGTCTGGTGGTTCCTCCCAAGTCTCAAGTATCGGCCAATTAAAACAAAGGAATGTGGATATTTGCGGCCACAGCGGCGCCAATATTTAGCCTTGGCTCGAATTCGCTCAAATTCAAAAAGCATGCGGAAGCTGAGGCGATGACGGAGACATGCCATTGGTTTCCATCATTTCCCCATCATTTCCTTCACTTATCAATGGCTGGATGTCAAATCTTGAAAATGGAAATGATTGAGAGCTGACACTTCAAGTTGCATCAGGGAATTTATGCCTGGTTGCAGATCTAGACTCTGGACCTAGGCAAGATTTTTCACAATCAACTGCAACTTTCCGTCTTGAAGGTAAGTATGTCTGTCCAACTGCAGTCAGCATCACACCAGTGGATTTTCACAGGATTTCACCGTGAAGGATCCATCATCAAGTCACCAGGATTCAACAGCTACCCCATTCGCCGCGACTGACATGTCGAGCCATGCGCCGTGCGGGCGGAGTGGCTTGCCGATGGGGACGGCGACCCATCGAGTTCACGGTGGGGCAGCGCCTTGCCTCAGGATCTGGTGACTTTGGGTCATTTGTGAACTTGGCCACTGCTTAAAGGTGTGAGTGTCTAAGGTTTTAAGGTTCGAACTAGAGGATGACTTTGCAGAAACACGTTTGGCTTGAAGTATATATTATGGAAGCCATGAACCCATGACATGTTCACTCAAGACCAAGGAATCTCCACAAAATTCATCTTTTAGTGTGGCAGGTACAGAGAGGGAGAGAGGCAGACAGAGAAAGGGAGAGACAGAGAGAGAGGGAGTGTGTGTGGCAGGTACAATATTTTAGCCGGATATCTCGGCAACAACATGGAGCCCTGGTTCCTCTACGGTGTCAACATGCCCGACGAGCGCCGTCGGGCCATCTTCCGTATGCATCGAGAGAAGCTGCCAAATGGGGACCACGCCAACTTCGGTTGGCCAAAGTATGCGTCTCGTCGTGGATTTTGCGATGGGACATGATGGGACCGGATCATGATTGACACGTATTGACACATACAGTCAGTCATATGGTGTCTTTGGTATGTTTAAACAAGGGGTTTGTTTGAAGTAGTTGTTGCACCTAGCCTCTTTTGGTTCAAAACATTGGTTTCCAAACAATATACGCATATGTACGCATGATGTCCTATTGAAAACTGCCCAAAATGTGTTTCCCTGAGCCTGAAAGCTTGACCCATCCTCATTTTTGGGGATTGGTACTGAAATGTGATATGCATTGGGTTTCTTCAACAGATTGTACATGTGTAAAATCTGGATGGACACCAAGAAATGTGAATTGATCCAAGTTCGAGATAGTTTGAAGTCATTTTCACGACCCTACGCTAGTTTCAAGGCTCCTTTCTAAAGTTTCCAAGGGCATGTGGTGCGTGCATCAATTTGCGGGTTCTTTCTTTAGGGATGAACTTTCAGGACCAGTTCCGAACAAGCTGCCTGTGGCCTCATGCGCCCATGTCCGTTGGAAATTGAGCACAGCCACAAGTTACAAGAAGATTATGTGCTCCAAGCAACACAATTGATGATATCCACCGATGTGCGTAGAATGATGGAATGCCGCTATTCTTGGGATCTCTCCGAGGGTGCAACTCCTTTTGTGATTCAGAAAGCATATTTTGGGGGGGATCTTTGTGCATTCTCGAGCACAAGAGATTGCCACCTCTATGCTTGTGATGGGTGACTGAAGCACCACCCACAACCACTAACCAGAGGGTTATTGGCTGAAAAAGGAGCATGTAGATTGTATCCCCGTGACAAGCTCATGATGGGACTCAATCACCAATAAAGTGGTCATTGTTGCTGAAATCTGCGCTCATGTTTGCTGCGAATTACATTAGTTCTCTCCACATCATGTCAAAATATTTACGCCCGGTTTTCATTCTTTGGTTTTCAGCTTGTATCCCCTATATCTAAATCCCCACTATCTCGCAGCTCTTCTCCCAATTAATAGTCCCATCGCCACCGGCGGATGTAAGTTATATCAGTTTTATCCTCCATTACTCCCGGCTATTTGATATGATTCATCTAGAAAGATATTCAGATAGGCTGATAGATAGACAAACTGATTTGTACATGGACCTGTGAACATTTTGTAAATACACACATGCTTGTGTGTTATTTCATGTGTATTATATTAATATATATATATACTATACGTGTGTGAGTGTCCCATTATTGACGGCCTGGATGGCCGATGATTGCCACCGCCTTGTTTCCCCACCAAGGTCAAGGGCATCTTGTCAGACGAGGAGATTCGCCGTGTGGAGCAGATTCATCAGCAGCACTTCGCATGGGAACAGCGTCGCTGGCGACTGCTGGAGGTCATCCAAGGCTTCGTTGCGACTTCGGAGTTCGGGGAGTTGAAGATGGTGGAAATAGGTTGAAGTAGTTTTAACATGCTTTAATTAATGGTCCTTAGCAGGGAAAGTTGTGGTTCATACCTTCGTACCTTGATACATTCATATTATGTACATTCACACAGCCATAGATACTGCATATGTATGTGTGTGTGTGATTTGATCAGGTTTTTAAAGCTGGTGACTGCACTACTTCTACGTGAGCCGATTGGTTATGTTTGTCTAACTTGGAATGCTCATAGTGAGACCTGCCAATTGCAGGCATGAAATGTGACCTGCTATCCCTGGTGGAGTGCGATCATTACCAGGACCCTTGCCATGAGGTTCGTGGCAAGGAAGAGCTCAACAACCAAACCACCAGACAAGCCACCCAAGCCACGCATGGTTTGTTGAAGCAGAAGCAAATCATAACCCCAAGCTACCTTCAGCCCAAGTTGAGATGTTGGTATTTATATGACTTTATATTTATTTATGTTTATCTTTAACCATAGTTTCTACATGTTTCTACCATGTGGTTTAGTGATGCATCCCAAGTTGCCCAAGTCGTTGCAGGACCACTTCAAACCTGCGCTCCTGAAGATGGGCAACTGGGTTAAAATTGTGGCCCGCCAAGTAGCAATAGAATTGCCACATGGCATAGAGATTGCATAGAGTTTCCTAAGTGGAGCATCATCCCACGAATCGTAAGCGTTTAAGAAGTTAAGAACCCTGGTTAGTAAAATCCCCTAACTAGGGTTATCCCGGTATCCCATTATATCATATTATATCTCATTTTATATCCATTTAAATTTACAAGTGGGTTTTACAACTCCCATAGTTTCAATTGTTGTTTTATCCTCAAGGCTACGAGTCCATTTGGCGAAAGCGACCTCGCGCGACAAGCGCTGATGGATGCTGTGTGGCTGGGTTCTGTCATGGATACACGGATGAATCCATGGGAATATGATGAGAATGAATGGGAATAATGGTGGGTTATAGGTAATTAATATTAATTAATAGGAATATGATGATGGGAATATCATGGTCAATTAAAAACTGGGAATTAGTCGGAAATTCTCATGGTGATTTGTAGGTCATGTCCATTTTTGGTTCTGTGAGCCCGATGTGTTTTCTTTCTGTCCTCGCGTTGTTTTGGGGGTGATATCAGTTATATACGTCCTGCCATGTCCCAATGGTTACTGGTCAGATCATGTCACATCTCAAGTTCCCTGTGTCTTCTTGGATGCATTAGGAAGGTCGATCAAGATGCCTTTGGCAGTGTTCCGGGGTCAACGTTCAAACAATCCAGATTCCAGTGGAAGGTCCGAAAGTCGTTCACTTGGCTTGTTATGTAAAGGATTTGACCTACAGTAGTGTGGGTCAAAGAAGTACCAAACTGTGACGCAAAAAATGGTTGCACGCCTCCAATACCTTGACCCATCATTGGTGTTGTATTGAAACTTCTAGCTGTTAGGTTGCATGGCGTTCTGATCTCTTCCGGCTACTGGAAGAGGATGTGCATCAGCCAGTTGCTGCAAAGTTATCCTCAGCGAAGCTGCTTTCAGGGCATGACCCAGCTTGAAACGCAAATTTTCTCATGGCTAAGGTTTCTGTTTGGTGCTTGCAGAGTTTGTGGAAGTATTTCAGTTTCTATTTCTAGTACATGCCACAGCCCCTTTTTCGAACTGCACTATGATCAGTGGCTGCTTTGTTGAATCCAACCCAACAGCACATTGAGAGGAGAACGTGGAATTCATTGACAGAACTTGTCCAGTGCAGGCTGGTGGGTGTGTTGTTGATATCCCACTCAGAGAACTGCTGTTGTTGGTCAAGATCCATTTTTTCCAGAGCTTCCTTGTTCTATTTCAAGCACCCGTGCAAGTTGAAATTCCACCGTTTCAACCTGAAAATGGAAAAACTGTGTTGATTCGGCTGGTTTTTGCTCCTTAAAACCAGCTCTTCCTTCAACTTGTTTGAGCATCCCACAGGCCAATTGTGCAGAGAGGGCTCTTGGTTTCGTTCAAGGAAGCTTCCACAGGTAGGTCATTGGTTGAATATATGTGTATACACACATACACACACACATACTGTATATATATATGTGTGTATCAAATTATTATGTTTTTATATCATATATTATATATAATATATTGATTATACTGTGTCATACAGTTAGAACAGGCTGGAACTTAGTCTTGTCTAGAAAACCGGAGCCATCCCAAGCGAAATTTCGCAGTTTCACTAGGCATGTCGAATTTTCCGCCAGGGCAACGAGTTCAAGGACCGCATTGCTTTGATCGCACTCCTCCAGTGACTTGGTGTATCCACGACCTGCCACAGACATCGTGTTTTTGACATTTTTTGACCATGGCATACCATGGCACATATGCTTATGACATCTTATGACATCTTATGACATCTTATGACATCCAGGTGCACAAGAATGATTGAAATCTGAAAGTTGTCTCAGGATTGTGTCATGTCACTTCTACCCGGTTTCATGGCAGATGTCAAGGATTGAAGCCATATCGAAAGCAACAAGAGTTGACTTCCTGGCATACATCCCATTTGTTGCTGTGAATATCCGAAGTTAACTTCTTGTGGTTACCCGCAAGTCCAGTGGGCATGTGACCATGTGGCCGAGGCAGAAAGGAAGCCGGCAGAAGATGCCTGGCTTCACTTAGGTTGAATCGGTTGAAACCTGGTGATAATGATATACATCTAGAAAAACTCGCAAAAAAAGGAAACATTAAGGCTTCATGGCAAAGATTCGATGATGCCCTCACAAAACACCTCAACTGTTCGTTCAGTTTGTCAGTGATCAGCAGCTGTCCATCTTCAAAATCTATGTCGTGGATGTATTGTGTAAATGAGTTTGTTTTGGGGAAATGAGTCTCAAGAATACAACCCCTCATCAGCCCAGTAGAATTAGATCAATCGTAATTATAGGCCCATTGGTTCGACGAAACCAATGTTCAGGAGTGAAAACGTAAACTATTTCCCTCCAGGCCTCTTCAAATGGGTGAGCCATCATCACTTTTGGTATGTCCCCATGCCAGATCAACCAGCCCCTTCTGTTTCCAGCCCAGCTTGGCATTCAGGATCTGCCTGGTCTCCACTCATTTGCAGAGAAATCCGGAGGATTTGGCGCAGGAGATCAGCTGATCTCAGCTGCGGGATGACTGCCACGATATGTCTACATATGACTACATATTATGTATGTATAGTTAATTATGATTATATATGTTTTTACCTGTATGCACATAAGGTCGTGAAAATATGTCTATGTACATATACGTGCTTATCACGAATCTTGTTTTTACTACTTTGGTTATTTACAATTCCTGAAGTCCTGAAGTGTTACTGATATGCACATTGTTCTACAGCTATTCTTTGAGTTTCAATTAATTATATATATATACATTATTTATATGCACACTCAAGTCCTGTACCGTCTGAGGCTGCTTCGCCCAGACAACCACGAAGCCCCTGTCCTGCCAGGATAGCACCCCATAGCATCCCAATGTCTCCTAAGAGCAACACTGCAATGCATAAATTGACAGAAACGACGACTCCCATGCAGCCCATGCATGTTTTACTTAGTTAATGCCTGTAAGTCCCGCTCTGGCAGTATGTTTCTTCCCAGTTTCCATTGGGAAAGACGCTCCAAAAACCATGCGAAAACCATGGCAACAGCGAGGAGATGCTTCGTGCAAAGCAAGTGGGTCAAGTGCTACGCGCCTTGGTTGACTTTGCCACGAAACACGATGTCTTTGAGGTGCCAGGGTCGGATGCCGTTGCTTTGTACTGGGTAGGTCCTCCTAGTGTTAAAAATGATCCACCAAGCTTTGGTTGCTTTTGGTTGATTCCAGATGACATTTTCACAGAGTGCTTGATGCGTGGCAATACTGATAGTGATTCAGAAGGAGATTTGGCCAGCTCTGAAGGGCCAACCATACGCGAACGCCATAAGTCAGGTTGAGGTTTCGAGTTCACGTATCTTCCAGATGTTGCAATCAGTGCTGGCTCAAGAATCGATATCTTGCTGTTGGACAAAGTAAACTGGAAGATATTCACAATCTGTAGCGAACATCATCTCTGAAGCCCCTGGAGGTCCCGGTGGTCTTGGCAGGGGACCTAAATTGCAGCTCGTTCGGTCGGTTGAGAGGTGTGGCCAACACGCTCTCATTGCTGACACTCGTCCCACATTCTTAGCGCCGCGCGGTGGGGATATCGGAACAGGAAGTGCGAAGATATTATTTGGAATATATGATAATATATGTTAGATGACCCATGCCTTAAGAAATTATTCCAGGGTATCAACTAGGTTATGGAATAATTTCTTTTGGAATAATTTTCAAGGAATAATTTTTGAGGGGGGTAGGTATACGATTATGCATGTTGGAATTTGAAAATCATGATCCAGCCCGTCAAGATACCCCGGAATAATTAGGTTTTGGAATAATTTTTGGTAATTAAAACATCTTAAAACATCTTGAAGCAGCCTATACTTCCTACATTTGGCCTGGCCTTTCCAAAAGCCATTCCTAGCTTGGCGGTGTTTGCCTGAGAACTTTTTGCTGGAAATGCCAATTGCAGTTATTAAAGGTATCATGCAATTTGGGCAATTGCTTCCAACCTTTTTTTGCAGCGTACTTGCACGCACAACTAGTGTCGACCGGACCACCTTTCTCTCACGGTACTTTCTCTCGAGAGCTCTTTGGGTGGCAATGAATGGGGAATGTTAGGAAAATACCTAGGAAAAGGCCAGGTTGAGTGCCATTGTGTGGGCTTTCCCCAGGGGGGAAATTATTCTACGGGTATTGGAGATGCCTGGTACCCCTCAAAAATGAAAGCGGACAGCTAATCACCAAATTAGCCCAGAAATTGGCAAGAATTGTCAAAAAAACAAATGAAGCCCCACACATTTCCCACCCATTCCCACTATGGCCAACGGGAGTTTTTTGGAAGGAAATGAAGGGAATATGGAAGAAATAGGGGGGCGGACGCAAAGTTGGGAAAACCTCTAGAAGAGAGCCAAGTTGTTGTTTTTTTCCGGGCTTTCCCCAGGGGAGAAATTATTCTGGAGGTATTGGAGATGCCTGGCACCCCTGAAAAACAAAAGGGGGCAGCTGCTACAATCACAAAACAAATCCAGAAATTGGCAAAAAAAAATTAACCAGTGACAACCAAATATTTTGCTTTTCCCACTCATTCCCACTAAGGCCAGAACCACCAAACTAGCCCAGAAACTGGAAAACACCCAAAACCAACTAAAACCATGTTCAGCCAGTGGGTTGCTGAGAGGAAATTTGTTTAAAGATACTATTCTGACTCTTCTTGATCCTATCTGAGTATGTTGAAAATTGTTTAAATTTGTGCCCCAGCTCTGCAAGAAGGGAAACCGTTTTCGGCCGTTTGCGCGCAGCTGCTTACGATCACTTGCGTTTGGCTAGAAATAGACTATACCGGTATCATTTTGATGGAAATTATTCCATTTTTCCATATGAACTCATGAGTTCTTAGAATAATTGTTTTTTTTGAACTCAACGGGTGCCGGAATAATATTATAATTATTCTGAGGTATGTTGACGGGGGTATCCCCTTAAGGCATCCCTCATTATGTTAGATATGTTATAGATATACGCAGATTAATAGATATTAATAGTTATATTCATATTTATTCATTTCATTTCACATCCATATTCAATCTGTCCACGATTTGCAACGGATCCCATCATAGTTACATGTTTCATCCCCCGGCTGTCCAAAGCGCAACGGACCAAGGAACCGCGACGTGGTTTTGCATCCCTTCACCTTCGACACGGCCGACGTCCCCACGGGAGTCACCTCCGTGACATTGGCGCGGAAGCTGCGGATCGATGCCATCGTCTATCAGTGTCAACGCTTGGAGCTGGTGCCTAGAGATGGGGGGGGTAGACTGGGTAGACCTTCCAGAAAGCTATGGATGAAAATGGGGAATATCCCAAAAATGACAAGTTGTTTAGGAAAAATGAGGTAATCATGAAATTTTGGGGGCATCCGATTTTCAGGCAAACCCACAAAGAAGGTGTTGCAATTGGTGGATATTGATGGATATTATGGCAGATAATCATGATGTGGGTAATGCATGGTAACACTAGGGATGGAGAGGTGATCTGGTTGCTGCGTATGGTGGTGATCGGTGATCATTCTGTAGGTGATATTAAAGATGGCGTCCTAATACACAGTGAAAAGATCATGTTTTCTTGAATAACCAGGTGATATTAGATTTTACAACCATGAAATGATTTGGATATATCTCGCAAAAATGGTAAGATGAAGAAATATGAATCAAGAAATCCGATGGGTGATCAAAACTTGGTTCGGACCTCGTCACGAAAGAATGCGCTGACCATGAGCTAAAAGATCAACCACATGCAGAAATGTACAATGTAACAAGTGTAACTAGCCATTGTCATTTGCCATACTTGCAGAGCCCGGTGCATTAAGGGGATCTATGAGGAACATGCGCTGGCTGACAGTTTCAAACATATCTCTAATTTTCCGCCCTGGGATGGTAAGCTGTCCATACTTTTCGATTATGTTGGAGATGGTTTGAACCCACCAACCGGTTGGGCATTTTGAGCACCAGGGGTACCTAGATGACTTGCAGGTTGATGTGCAGGAATCTCCTGACCTGCACGAAGCAATTCCAAATGAGCGCCATCCATCAGAGTCTGGGACAGGAAAGACCAGATGTATTCCCCATGTCCAGGGAATGATGAATATTGCACTTGGAAACTGCAAGCAGTTGTAGGAGGCAAGTAGTTTTTTTTGTGTGTGGGAGATTGGGAGATGTCACGGCCTTTGGGAAATTGGAAACATTTGCGTGCAGGAACATGGCACTGCATGAATGGGCGAATGGGAGAGGTATTCCGATGATGAGCTCAGCCTTAGCAATGGAGAGGGAGAGAGGGAGGGAGACATGGACACATGCACATACACATACAAATCACCATCACCATCACCATCATCACCACCATCACCATCATCATCACCACCACCACCACCATCATCATCATCATCATCATTATCATCCTCGTCATATTGTCTTCCTCCTCCTCCTCCTCCTCCTCCTCCTTCTCCTCATCGTCATCGTCATCGTCACCAGGCATGACCAATATCATGGGATATCATGGGCAAGCAGTGTCACTGCCGGATCTGATGGGATTGTTAAGGACCATGTGCCCATCGTAGCACGCTTCCGTTGCCGCTCTCAGCGTGGTCGGAATGGACTTCGCCACGTGGCGAAGGAATGGTTTTGGAGCCTTGCTGGTCACTTGGCAGTAGATATTGAGGTGCTTCTTGAGAGTGCTTTGGGGAAGGGGGTTCGGTTTCACAGAATGACTAGTATGAGTCATGAATGAATCCATTTTGTGGAACTGGGAGGGTTTCTACTTATCAGTTGTTTAGTTTTCCGTCACGTACCCGATGCCCATGCGGATGTTGTAGCAAAGAAACGTTGTAACAAAGACAAATCGAAGTCTTGAAAAATGCAAGTGTTTTGCATTCTTTTCCGTATTCACAATTTGTGACTCCTTTGATGTTGGGCTTGAGAAATTCCGTTGAGCTACGGAATTCATGCAGTGCATCTTGGCTATGAGTTGCCTAAATCTCTAGCTACAAGGCCTTACCTGGCCATTTGCACTATTGAGTTGTTTGACCAATGTGACAGGGGCCCTTCGGTACAATGAAACAAGAGGATGCTCTCAGTACCACTGATTATTCAAGGACATGATGGTTTCTTGCAGCCCTATCGGCTCAACATGGGAAATTCTACGACCCTGTGTCCCGCTTCCCCTAGGGAAGCGGAGAACACGGAAAGCCATGTGCGTGTGCATGAGTACCTCTTCCCAATGTATGTGGTCAAAGTCTCGGATTTTCTACAGATGGAGGGAGCCCCTGAACCACACCATGTGTTGAAAGAGAAAGGTGTGCTTCATGAATGGCGACCAGGGATGTTCGCAGCTCGGACTCAAAGATTGGAACATGAATTGACCAAGCCACCTTGCCGCAGCTGCATGCCGACTTCATCGTAGCAGCTTCACAGGCTTATTGACATTTATATGGTGATTATGCATATATAATTACATCATATATATATACATATATATATCATATATATATATACATATATGGTTTCATCATGTTTGATCCATTCTCCCTGTGTCTTCCCAGATCAGGTGCTGTTCATCTCTCACCAGTGGTTGGGGGCCAAAGCTCCAGATCCCAGCGGACAGCAGCTGTTTGTGCTACGCCAAGCACTGAAACGCTTCATGGACAAGTCCTTGCTGGTGGAGGAGGACCTCACACGAATGTTTCGTTCCTTTCACAACGCCACCAGCTATGAGCAGGCGCGGCTTTTTTGCTGAGGTGAGGCTGGGGATGCTTCGACGTGTCATCCTCTGACATGTCATGGGTTGCGCTTTCAAATGCAGGTTGCAGATGGCTACCTTTTCCTGGACTGGTTTGCTATCCCGCAGATCACAGCCAGAACTGATGGAGTGAACGAAGATGCAACGAGATCAGATGCGGCCTTGGCAGTTCAGAGTATTCCTGCCTATGTAGAAGCTTGCGACGCTTGAGGGTGAATTCCAGACATGTATGTTTGTCAAATTTGCCCCAACATGTCCCAACATGTCCACAGCATATTTTTTGCCGACGGCTATTCAAATCCGCAGCGTTAATGAGAAAGGACACAAAAGGTGTTTTTCATGATGCTATATTACTATATTGATTTACATTGTGCAATCATTCATTTCGATGGCTTACAGGCTAGCAACTAAACAAGTAGAAGGGCCAAAGTCTAATGCTTGCATGCTTGCTTTGACCTCTACTGAGGATTTGTTTGTTGCTTTGGTCCCCGAACAAGTTCATAGTGACACTGGTCTCGCGTGCAACTATATGTCTTGGCTGTCCAGAGGACTGTAGGGAGGGATAAAGGCATAGGAGCTATTCTTTGGAAATGTTGAGCATTCCAAAGTTTGCTTCAGCCGGCACCCATACCCCTGGAGGATGGTGTAGGGCAGAACTCTGGTGCCGATTGCTGTCAATTCGACATGATACGAAAGTTATCGTGCTATTCTCCGCCAAAGAAGCTCTTTACATTTTACCTTACGATTGGCAACGGCATCTTGTTGCAGACGGCCTCCGTACATTTGCTTTAGTATCTGTGTGCGTTTTGGGGCTGGAAGGGCAAAACGAGCTGAGTAATTAATGGCCTATCGCCTATAGGCTAGGAGCCAACACAAAAGTTGTTCAAAGCAACATAGGTTTGTTCACCGTGGAGAGCGATCGTGCAGTGGTGGTGAAACTGGGAGAAATGGCTCTGAACAGCAAGATTTCGCACCTTCGGAAGTCGGGCATGCTGACTGAGTACCGTTTTTACCTGGCTCGTCGGCCTGCGTTGCTGAAACAGCAGCAGGAAAAGTGGAACCTCCAGGGTTTCTTGGACCATTTTTGTTTTCCAAACCTCGAGGATGCTGTGAGGCTTGAAAGCGGCATGACAGGGATGATGTGTCTGGATTGACTAATAGCCATACACTTTGATTCTTTTCTGTTGATGAGTTTCCCACTCATCCCATTAAAATTCAAAGACCTTCGGACCAGGTGTGCCATCATGGCTGGAGATGTGGACATGTTGAAGATCTTGGTGGAGCACCGGGCAGATCCCAATGGCCGAATCCGTGGCCTGGCAGAGCTGGGGTATTACGATGAACAGACACCGTTGATGGTGGCAGTGAAGAGCTACCAGGACTCTGAGTGGGTCATGTGGGGGTGTGTCTTGAATTGAGGCAGGTATAACTGTATAACCATAAAAATCCATAAAATACGGTGATTTAGTGGGAAAAATGATGAGCCCATAGAGAAAGCCGTGTGTTTTGTTGGGTGTTGAAGATCATCCAGTTGCGTCCAGTCAAATCTTCATGACATTGGTGAAAAAGTTGATGCTGCGAGCACGGCAAACATGTGTAATGTACATCAGCTGTAACTTCCATATGGCTTGATCCAGATGTTTCCATCGGAGTGGCCGGCCATGGTCCAATTGTCCAGGAGCCACATTTGTTGTCGGCGCTGATGTCCTTACACGCAGATCCAAACGGATTCGCCATTTCCGGACAGATTACAACTCCTGCTTGGCTGGCCTCGCGACCTGGTCATGTGAGGGTCCTGTTGGAAACTTGGCGGCAGATGCGATGAATCAAAATAGTAACTCTCTGGGGTCCCACTCGCTCATCATAAAAATGGAAAAAAGTGCTAAGCAGATTTGGTAATAATTTATGATTCAAAAATGATGTAACTATGTGCCAAGCTTCTGGCTTTTGCCCTTGTTCTTTCATTCCTTTGCTCATGTGGGGCTTCAACAAAGCAAGTTTTGTTTGGGGTAGCTTCACTTCCTCTTCCCACTTCCCACTTGTGTGTAGAGCTATCAATTCAAAATTCACCGGGGCAGGATTGTTTGGTTCTTTCTGGTGTTGTCCCTTGCCCAACTTATCTTACCTGCCTTGTGCATTAATTTTGTTTCAAAATCTGCAGTCAAAATCCTGAGTCCCACACTGTCAGGAGAACAGAGCAGATTTGGTGACTACTCAAGCACTGAACGGCGTAGCAGGCGCGGTTGAGCTCAATGCTGGCCGTTCAACAACCTGGCCTCATGCTGGCACCAAGTGTTGATGCCTCCCACAGTCCAAACAGACCTTATGAAGGGAAAGGGTGCAGCATTGATTCACTGTCAAACCGTCACAAGTTCAAGAATGTTTGACCTGATCCATGTTTCATGGGAGTTTTCCATTGTAGATGAGGATTCAATAGGATTCTTCATTGTCATGTTAAACTGCTACTTGTAGCAGCTAGCAATTACTTTATAAATCCTGGAAAAAAAACACTGCAGGGCGGCAATCTTCCGAAACCCTCAGAGCCTTCTTGGAGACAAAATGCGATCCTACGCGCCTTGCATCTGATGGGTTTCATGCTTTGCATGCCGTACCCGTCTTTGGTCGAGCCAATCCTGATGCCTGCAACAACCTGAAGCTCCTGTTGTCCTTCCGCGCTGATGTGAATGTGCAACTGGCCGCTGTTTTATTGATTTTTCATCCAAAGCCTGGACTGGATTCACTATTTCCGAGTTACCAAGTTACAGGGTTTGAGGTAGGGTTGGTTTGCTACAAGCACCGCAATCAATATGTATCACGTAGATTCACTTAGCTCTGGGTCTAGACGGTCTAGCAGCAAAATGAAGGCAGAGTGACCATGTGTTTTCGATTTGCTTCATTGCCATTCCCAATTGTTGCTTCTTTTTGATGGGAGGGGTATGTTTGATGTTGGTTTTTGTTAAAACCAGATCTCGTCCCGATCTTCCAGTGCCTTATCATGCTTCCCCAAAAGCTGATTTCGAGGCAGGCTTCACCCACGGGACCCCTGTACTGGGAATGCCTGCGGGCTGGAATCTACACATCACTGTGGGGCTTGGAAGGAAGTGGCTTGGCAGACTTGGTGGGGTGATTTCTTTGACATCCAAGTGGAAAGAAAAGATGGATAGGAAAGTATAAAGAACCCAAAAAGACAAATGCTATGTAACATGTACCATGCTTTTTGCAATTTTAGTACGATTTTACGTTTCTATTCCCCCCTCACTGAATGTTTCGGTTCTGTTTTTTTGAGCGTGTTTCTATGGTATGCTCATGTCGGCCAATGTCCGGAATAAAGGTTAAAGTTCATGATATTATTTATCGTTTCTTCTTAGTGATGACTAAGAGATAACTGTAGTAATTAGTATGTCTAATGTATAATGGAGTTATACGTTGAGTGAATCAGACAAGCATGGGCAGACCAATCACAGAGCATCAGTAGAACAATTGACCATATGGTCTTTTATTTGCAATCAAGACGAATCCTGTTTTTTGTGCACTGCGACTGTGCCATTGAAGGTGCTTACATGCGTAAAATGGCCAGCCTCCCTGGTTCGACACCTTTGTCGGTGGCTGCAACCTTTGGAGACAAGGCGGGAAGCAAATATCAACTTGATGGAAGCTGAGACCCGCAGGTCTTGGATGATTGTGGCCATGTTTGGTATAGGTTTTCCAATTTCCGGAGTGCCCAAGTTTGAGCCAATACAGACATGCAAATCTGTTCAGGAGCAATTCAGTCAGTTTGGCATGAACAAGCGGGCAATGTAAAAAAGCCCGCTGAATCCAATGGGCTCCCAATCAACTCATGGTTCTAATCCCAATCAACTCCTAGTTTAAATCTGTGGGCACAACATGTTGGAACAGGCACTGGTGCAATTGCTGTTGGAGAACCATGCCGACCTGCAGATTGCCAATGATCGAGGAGATACCCCAGAAGACTTGGCCAGGGCCTGTGGTTACAGCGATTTGCTGCCCATCCTTTCCACCTTTGCAGTGTGATTTGGGTATGGGTCAATACCTATAGATACATTTTTAGTGGGATGAACATCCATTTACCAGCTATTTTGGGGTTCACTAGGTATCAGGGTTTTGACCCATCCCCATTTCAATCCATTCATGAGCCCTTCGTTACCTTCGTTAGTTCATTGCATCAACCACGGGGTCTCCTCCAATCCCGCGCTTAACGTGACGCTTCAGCAGCGGAGTTCACTGCTCCAAAGGAGCCAGCGGCGAGAAATGGAGAGTGGCTCCCGGCGGCGTGTGTATCTCCACGGGCGGTTTTCGAACATGTGGGATGATGATTCTAGTATAAAATGACGATGACATTCTTTAAAGGCAGTTGGAACCACCAACCAGTGTAGGCTAGGCTTGCGCTTATTCGTGGGAGTGGCTTGTTCGTCCCATTCTCCTTGATCTTCGGAAGAATGTGGGCAATGAACGCTCCCTTTATCCTGCTGGGCAATGTGCATCACAGGCATACCCTAGCCATTTTGGCTGATACTGTACAACTGCCTCAGAAACCTGCTGGCTATGGGGAACACTGCGTCTTTGTGCCGCCCCAAAGAGGAAGTGCCGAAGAAGGCATTCTCACAATGCGATGTGCGAGTGCATCAGTATTTGTTTCCCATGTACGTGGTCAAAGTCTCGGATTTTCTGAAAATGGATGGGGCCCCCGAACCGCACCATGTCTTGCAAGAGAAGGGATTGCTTCACGAGTGGCAGCCAGGAATGTTTGTGACCTTCGATTTGCTTATGGACCAGTCAACACTTTTCTATATTTGGCCCGATTTTGAAACACGGTCCTGATCAAAACGTATCAATGCTTTGATCCTACTGGTACTTTGGCCAAGACTCCCCAGAACGCCCCTAGCAAGATCCAGCAAAATACCATATGACAAGTACAAGGCATATTTTTGATGGGCGGATCAAGCATCAACCAAGCTCGTTTTACCACCTTTTATCCCCAACTCCAGGTGATTTTTATCTCTCACCAGTGGTTGGGAACCAAGTTTCCAGATCCCCTGGGTCACCAAGTGGACCTGCTGCGTGAAGCCTTGCGTCGTTTGATGGACAAGTCTCTGAAAGTGGAGGCGGACCTCACGCGTATGGACTTTGGGGAAGCCATCAGCTACGAGCAGGCGCCCTATATGGCCGTATTGACACGGGCTTCAACCTGCAACAGTTGGGGGAATAACTGTGAATCAACATGGTTGTTTCTATAATTGTCCAACAACCACTGGAAATATTTGAAATCAAAGCTTCCAAATGAGACCATAGAAGAAATTCCAGCCAGTGAGTTTTTTTTTCATATTTTGACTCTAGATATTGTCACCAGAAGCTACCATTGGAGCAAGGGGCTTGGTCGACCATGACCAGGTCGCAGATGGCTATCTCTTCCTGGACTGGTTCGCAATCCCGCAGATCACAGCTAGAACTGATGGTGTGAATGAAGATGCAACGAGATCAGATGCGGCCTTGGCAGTTCAGAGCATTCCTGCCTATGTAGAAGCCTGCGACTCTTGAGGGTGAATTCAGGAAATGCATTTGTCTAGCGTGTTTTGAACTTTGAACAGCCTATGTTCGCCCAACAGCTATTCAATTTTGAAAGGTATTGGGAGATGACAGAAGGGATGGTAAGATGCTGTAAGATGTTGTAAGTCGGTTAATTCTTCAAGCACAAGGGCCCCAAGGGCTACACTTTTGCTCTGACTTTCCTCTGAGGATTTGTTTGTTGCTTTGGTTCCAGAGCTTGTTCATAGTGACACTGGCCTTCCATGCAACTACAAGACGTGGCTGTCCAGAGGACTGGATGAAATGGGATGAAGGCAACCGACATTCCGATATATTCCGATCCATTTCGGCCAAGGTGTTTTTTCTCATGTACTGTTTGCTGTGAAAAGTGTATGCATTACATTGTGTTTCACGTGGGTGGCTTCCGCACACGCCCAGAGGATGGTGTAGGGCAGAGCTTTGGTGTCGCTTGCTGTCCAACAGGCGGGACACCAGTGTGATCGTGATATTTTCTTCCCACGAAGCGTTGTACATTTTCCCCTTGGACTGGCAGAAGTTCCTGGGCAGAGTTGGCGGAGGGCAGACTCAGTGGTCCAGTAGATTCCAGTAGGACCACTGTTTTTGTTCAAGTTTAGTACCCAACAAGCCCCTCTGGTGAACCCAGCAAAAGACATTGCTAGTCATTGCTAGTGACAATGATGTTGGCATGTTCAAGAAGTAAAAGCCATTGAAAGCAATTTTCATCGTTGAGGCCAGGAAACCAATACTGAACAAGGCCTTCCCCGTTAGCACTGAGCAAATTTCAGGAACACCATTTCCAACGGCCTCTTTACTGTTGAAAGTGACCGTGCGGTGGTAGTCAAACTTGGCGAGATGGCCTTGAAATCCAAGATCCAGCACCTGAGAGAAGCGGGGCCTCTCACTGAATATCGTTTCTATTTGGCCCGTCGTCCTGCCTTGCTGAATCAGAAGCAAGAAAAGTGGGACCTCAATGGTTTCTTGGAGTAACTGATGATTTTTGTTCGTCACAGTGATACAGTAATACAGTATTTTGGGAAATCTACTCAGGCTATGTTTCTTTGGTGGGGACTTAAGATCCTTAGCAAAAGCGAGGATTCTTGGAGTATTTTGATTTTCCAAACATGGAGGCGGCAGTGAAGCAGGAAAGTGGCATGACCGGCATGATGTGTGCAGTCCTGGCTGGTGATTTGGACATGTTGAAGATCTTGGTGGAGCACCGGGCAGATCCTAACGGTCGGGCCAGTGGTCTCGCGGATTTGGGCTATTATGACACGCAAACACTGTTGATGGTTGCCGTCAAAAGCCATCAGGACACTTGCAAACTCGAGAGGCATAGAGGCCACATGGAAATTCTAGTGGTGTATCAATTGCTTCGCACCTTTGAGACCCCCAAAATCCACACAATGTGGGTCTGAGATTTCAAAATGGAACACTGTGAAGCACCTCCAAGCATGACTCTGCTTCAACTCACATGGTCCGGAAACAGCACCTGGCCAGGATCCTTCAGTCTTGTCTACACTCATGAGTCTACGCGCAGACCCGGATCTTGTTGCCAGATCGGGGATTGGTGCCATGTGGTTAGCCTTGGATCCTGGGCAGGTCCAAGTCTTGCTGGAGCACAAGGCTATCTTGGAGCATAGCGCCTTGATGCTCAGCTAAAAAAACTGAGTCTGTCAGACGGACGTCCGATCTCGGAGTCCGGGATTGTTTTCCAGATACGGGATACAACAAGTTATGGCAATATTAACGGTTTATTCTCTGTGTGTGTGTGTATTCAATCGGAAATCAATGATAAGGCACGCGGGGTTACAGGGTACCCAATTTTGAGACGTACCAGTTTTCTTTGAATAATTATTGTGCAATGGGCGGCTTGCTCTGCGAAAGCGTCAATGTAATAATTTCGATGTTTGATTTATAAATGTATGATCATGATTGATCATTTATGATCATTTAATATCATTTATGTGTATGTTTTGTATTTAGGACCGTCAACTTGACGCTAGCCCTGAGATTTTGCCCCAGGAACGGCGTTGCTGGAAGAGCTTCCTCTGCCACTGTCCGTGTGCTCCTGGAGAATAGGCCAGCGCTGGCCACTATGAGCCGACTCCCCCGGCATTCCACCATTTATTTGTTGGGTTTTTCCCAAGGTGCAGGACTTCTAGATCTTCTAGCCCCTTCTGTGGAAAAAAATATATATATATAATTATATATATATAATTATATATATATATATATGTTTGGAAAAATGAAGGGCACCATGACACACAACAAGTTCAAGCTTGCAATTTTCACATATTTTCACCAGGGGCATCCATGCGCCAAGCTAAGCTTCCAGCCGCTACTACCTTGGAAAACTTTCATGCTGACCTGGATACCTTGAAGACAGGTGTGATGCTGGCTGCCGCTCCTTCGATGGCTTTTCACCACTCCATGCTGTGCCGACCTTCGGTCGTGCAAATCCACATGCTTGCGAAACCACGCAGCTGCTGTTGCTGAGACCAGTTAATGAGGATGCAACTGTTTTGGTTGTTGACCATTATGCTTGTTGAACCGTGTTGCGACACCCTGAGGTTGGCATTTCGGTCGGATGTGAACGTTCAAGCGCAGCCTTCGGGCCGAATGTTCTGGGAGTGCTTTCGAGCGCGAGTTCACCGCTTTTGCTGGTAATGTTTTTCTTTTGACCTCCACGTTTTATCCAAACTGTCCGTCACTGGAACACAATTGTTGGTGAGTAGTCAGCACTTCAAAACATTTCGGAACAAAAACATCATTGAGCATGGTGCCTTTGCTACCTGGACAGCTGCAGCCAAGGTTCATACCGCAGTGTTCGGCCTCCAAGCCTCTGCATATCGACGGAAGCTTGCCTCCCTCCCAGGAGCAACGCCCTTGTCTATAGCAGCCGTCATGGGCGACAAGGCTTGTGGAAGGAGTTTGGGTTGTCAACTGTCAACTGCTACTGTTTGTGAATCTGGGTGTTTGTTGCCTGTTAGATCCTGTTGGCCTTATTCCTGCTTTCTAAACCTCTCCATGTGGGCTGTTCAGCAGGTCTGGGAATTGCCATGTCACATGCCCCAGGCATTGGTCCAGCTCCTGCTGGAAAATGATGCGCAAGTTGACATCCCGACTCTAGTTCGCATTTGCCAAACATTGCCTGGCCTCAGTCTCACCGATATCCTCTGAAAAGCTTAGGAATTAAAATTAACTTCTGGGTAGGTTTAAAAGGGATGACAATCGAGTAAATCCGTTTCAAATCTTTTCAGACTATTATCACGTGGCACCGTGGCACAATTCTCATCATTCTCATCCCATTTTTGTGGGGAGTGACCCAGGCGTTGCCCCATGTCCCGTCCCACACTCTGGAACCTCCGTCAGGAACAATCGTGGAGATACAGCTGAAGACTTGGCTAGGGCTTTTGGGCACCATGATTTACTCCAAATCCTATCCACCTTTGCGGTCTAAAGCGCGGTGGAAATGGACAGCCAAAGTGCTGCCCAACTTTGACTTCAGTATCATCCTTTGATAATGCTGGAGATGAACTCTCTCCTACTGGTCAGAGTGAAGAAGCGCTGCAGAGTGGATACAGGGTATAGAAAGGTATAGTTCTTGCAAGATGAGGTGGACAACCCCCCAGCAATTATCTACACATGGGACGAGGGTCGCTTTTGCCTTTGGTGGCTTACTTGAGAGTAGGCGTGTGTTGTAAGGATGGTTTTGCTGTTCAGGCTGCTGTCTATGCTGGGAAGCATTACTGCTTGCAGGATGTGGGATGCAGAAATGAGCTTGCAAACATTGCATTAGCTGGTCTCAACATTCCAGTGCACCCCTTTTTCGCCAGCTTTGCCTTAACCACATGCTTGACACTCGTGATGCGGATTCAGTGATGGGCCCCAACTAGTCACATTAGGCTGGTAGTCCGGTTGAAGAAGTGAATGCAAGTAGGTAAATGTTAATTGTAGTTTCTTGTCTATGTAAGGATTGCCCAACCCTAGTGAATCATCAGCCAACATTAATTTCCACGATCCAAATTATATACATTTATATATGCGATATGATATATATATATATGCACTATAGTTGTTTAAAAAGTTTAAGTCTATGACATGATGAGATCTCCGAGGTCGTGAGGCTTCCACTGTGCTGAGCACGGCACAGTTGCAGCGCGCCTTTCAGGTCTATGAAGATGGCAATGGACGCATCTCTGCCAGTAGTCACTGGGACACTGCCGACTTTCTGAAGGGCCACTTTCCGAAGACAAGCAGATATCATCGGATATCATGGAATATGTATACAATATATTGAATATAAATGAAAATAATGTATTTCACTTCATATGCTGCAATATTATATGTCTATATATAATAATCCTGGAGTAGATAGAATCCAGTTTCGTAGGGGGTGTTTTTTATTTTGAAAAAACCCAGGGTTTTTTGACCCAATACTAAACTATATCTTCGGACCCCCTAGATAGAATATTCCAAAATCTACTCCAGGATGCTCAAAATGTGTAATTTTTTCCTTTCCTTTTCAAAACCTTCTATTTTTTCAAAATTTCCTTTTCAAACAGCTGCAAGAATGAACTTTGGATGGTAAGATCGAGGATTCCTACTTTTCTCATGCACTTTTCCTTTCAAACACAGTTTTCCATTCAAAAACCTTCAATTATGAACTTTGGATGCTCGATCTTGGATTCCAGCTTTTCTCATCTCCTTTTCCTTTCACAGTTCTCTTTTCAAAAACCTGCAAGACTGAACTTCGGATGGTCGATCTTGGGTTCCTTCTTTTCTCATCCCATTTTCCTGTCGATGCTTCTTTTCAAAAACCTGCAATTTCAACTTTGGATGGTAAGATCTTGCATCCCTACTTTTCTAATGCCATCTTCCTCTTAAAGTTTGCTTTCAAACCGCTCGAAGAATGAACTTTGGATGGGTAGATGTGGAGGAAGGGGCAGGGAGCACCACAAATACATGCTGAATTCCAAGCATCCTTTAAAGATGCAGTCTTTTCATGGTTCTAGAGGATATTCTATCTATAGTTTTGCCCAACTGTCCTAGCACGGCACTTGCAAAAATGAACTTTGGATGGTCGATCTTGGATTCCTACTTTTCTATACTTTTCTTATCTCCTTTTCCTTTCACAGCTTTCTATTCAAAAACCTGCAAGACTGAACTTTAAATGTTAAGATCGTGGGTTCCTTCTTCTCACATCCCATTTTCCTTTCGATGCTACTTTTCTAATGCCATTTTCCTTTTCGAGTTTGCTTTCAAACGGCTCCAAGAATGAACTTTGGATGGGTAGATGTGGAGGAAGGGGCAGGGAGCACCACAAATACATGCTTAATTCCAAGCATCCTTTAAAAATGCAGTCTTTTCATGTTTCTAGAGGATATTCTATCTATAGTTTTGCCCAACTGTCCTAGCACAGCACTAGCAAAAATGAACTTTGGATGATCAATCTTGGATTCCTACTTTTTCTGGACTTTTCTCATCTCCTTTTCCTTTCACAGCTTTCTATTCAAAAACCGAACTTTAAATGGTAAGATCGTTGATTCCTTCTTTTCTCATCCCATTTTCCTTTCGATGCTTCTTTTCAAAAACCTGCAATTTCAACTTTAGATGGTAAGATCTTGCATCCCTACTTTTCTAATGCCATCTTCCTCTTAAAGTTTGCTTTCAAACGGCTCCAAGAATGAACTTTGGATGGGTAGATGTGGAGGAAGGGGCAGGGAGCACCACAGATACATGCTTAATTTCAAGCATTCTTTATAAATTCAGTCTTTTCATGCTTCTAGAGGATATTCTATCTATAGTTTTGCCCAACTGTCCTAGCACGGCACTTGCAAAAATGAACTTTGGATGGTCGATCTTGGATTCCTACTTTTCTATATTGTCCTAGCACAGCACTAGCAACAATGAACTTTGGATGGTCGATCTTGGATTCCTACTTTTCTGGACTTTTCTTATCTCCTTTTCCTTTCACAGCTTTCTATTCAAAAACCTGCAAGGCTGAACTTTAAATGGTAAGATCGTGGGTTCCTTCTTTTCTCATCCCATTATCCTTTTGTTGCTTCTTTTGAAAAACCTGCCATTTCAACTTTGGATGGTAACATCTTGCATTCCTACTTTTCTAATGCCATTTTCCTTTTAGAGTTTGCTTTCAAACGGCTCCAAGAATGAACTTTGGATGGGTAGATGTGGAGGAAGGGGCAGGGAGCACCACAAATACATGCTTAATTCCAAGCATCCTTTAAAAATGCACTCTTTTCATGCTTCTAGAGGATATTCTATCTATAGTTTTGCCCAACTGTCCTAGCACATCACAAAAATAAACTTTGGATGGTCGATCTTGGATTCCTACTTTTTCTGGACTTTTCTCATCTCCTTTTCCTTTCACAGCTTTCTATTCCAAAACCTGCAAGACTGAACTTTAAATGGTAAGATCGTGGATTCCTTCTTTTCTCATCCCACTATCCTTTTGTTGCTTCTTTTCAAAAACCTGCAATTTCAACTTTGGATGGTAACATCTTGCATCCCTACTTTTCTAATGCCATTTTCCTTTTAAAGTTTGCTTTCAAACGGCTCCAAGAATGAACTTTGGATGGGTAGATGTGGAGGAAGGGGCAGGGAGCACCACAAATACATGCTGAATTCCAAGCATCCTTTAAAGATGCACTCTTTTCATGCTTCTAGAGGATATTCTATCTATAGTTTTGCCCAACTGTCCTAGCACATCACTAGCAAAAATGAACTTTGGATGGTCGATCTTGGATTCCTACTTTTCTGGACTTTTCTCATCTCCTTTTCCTTTCAGCTTTCTATTCAAAAACCTGCAAGACTGAACTTTAAATAGTAAGATCGTGGATTCCTTCTTTTCTCATCCCATTTTCCTTTCGATGCTTCTTTTCAAAAACCTGCAATTTCAACTTTGGATGGTAAGATCTTGCATCCCTACTTTTCTAATGCCATCTTCCTCTTAAAGTTTGCTTTCAAACCGCTCGAAGAATGAACTTTGGATGGGTAGATGTGGAGGAAGGGGCAGGGAGCACCACAAATACATGCTGAATTCCAAGCATCCTTTATAAATTCAGTCTTTTCATGCTTCTAGAGGATATTCTATCTATAGTTTTGCCCAACTGTCCTAGCACGGCACTTGCAAAAATGAACTTTGGATGGTCGATCTTGGATTCCTACTTTTCTATATTGTTCTAGCACAGCACTAGCAACAATGAACTTTGGATGGTCGATCTTGGATTCCTACTTTTCTATACTTTTCTTATCTCCTTTTCCTTTCACAGCTTTCTATTCAAAAACCTGCAAGGCTGAACTTTAAATGGTAAGATCGTGGATTCCTTCTTTTCTCATCCCATTTTCCTTTCGATGCTTCTTTTCAAAAACCTGCAATTTCAACTTTGGATGGTAAGATCTTGCATTCCTACTTTTCTAATGCCATTTTCCTTTGAAAGTTTGCTTTCAAACAGCTCCAAGAATGAACTTTGGATGGGTAGATGTGGAGGAAGGGGCAGGGAGCACCACAAATACATGCTTAATTTCAAGCATCCTTTATAAATTCAATCTTTTCATGCTTCTAGAGGATATTCTATCTATAGTTTTGCCCAACTGTCCTAGCACGGCACTAGCAAAAATGAACTTTGGATGGTCGATCTTGGATTCCTACTTATCTATACGTTTCTCATCTCCTTTTCCTTTCAGCTTTCTATTCAAAAACCTGCCAGACTGAACTTTAAATGGTAAGATCGTGGATTCCTTCTTTTCTCATCCCATTTTCCTTTCGATGCTTCTTTTCAAAAACCTGCAATTTCAACTTTGGATGGTAAGATCTTGCATTCCTACTCTTCTAATGCCATCTTCCTTTTAAAGTTTGCTTTCAAACGGCTCCAAGAATGAACTTTGGATGGGTAGATGTGGAGGAAGGGGCAGGGAGCACCACAAATACATGCTTAATTCCAAGCATCCTTTATAAATGCACTCTTTTCATGCTTCTAGAGGATATTCTATCTACAGTTTTGCCCAACTGTCCTAGCACGGCACTAGCAAAAATGAACTTTGGATGGTCGATCTTGGATTCCTACTTATCTATACTGTCCTAGCACAGCACTAGCAAAAATGAACTTTGGATGGTCGATCTTGGATTCCTACTTTTCTATACTTTTCTTATCTCCTTTTCCTTTCACAGCTTTCTATTCAAAAACCTGCAAGACTGAACTTTAAATGGTAAGATCGTGGATTCCTTCTTTTCTCATCCCATTTTCCTTTCGATGCTTCTTTTCAAAAACCTGCAATTTCAACTTTGGATGGTAAGATCTTGCATTCCTACTTTTCTAATGCCATTTTCCTTTTAAAGTTTGCTTTCAAACAGCTCCGAGAATGAACTTGGGGATGGGTAGATGTGGAGGAAGGGGCAGGGAGCACCACAAATACATGCTTAATTTCAAGCATCCTTTATAAATTCAGTCTTTTCATGCTTCGAGAGGATATTCTATCTATAGTTTTGCCCAACTGTCCTAGCACGGCACTAGCAAAAATGAACTTTGGATGGTCGATCTTGGGTTCCTACTTATCTATACGTTTCTCATCTCCTTTTCCTTTCAGCTTTCTATTCAAAAACCTGCCAGACTGAACTTTAAACGGTAAGATCGTGGATTCCTTCTTTTGCACAGCTTTCCTTCCACACTCATTCCTTTATTGGGTTTTGCTACTTGGGTATATCCCGGGAACAAAAAATACCATTGCCAAAGATTCTACAACACCTGAAATGGTTTTTGGAAACCTGCCGTTGTTAGCAGAATGCAGTAGGGAAGGGCCAGCACAGTGGTTGATACAATAGATAGAATATGAAAGAATATAGAAGAATATGGGAATGGATCAAAACCTTCTGTCCCAATTACACCCAATTCTATACAGATTACTTTTTAAAGTATCTGGTTTTGATCGATGTCCAAATTCAAATCTCCAGGAGGTCCGGTGAGCACACTGTAGCTAAATGGGTACAGGTCAAATTTGGCCCCAGCTCAATTGCAAAATTGCACCATTTGAATTATGAACTATCAATTTTGGGGGCGTGATAATTTGACCCACACCCATTCCTTTATTGGGTTTGACTACTAAATACCATTGCCAAAGGATCTATATTTCTGGTAACCAACAGCAACAGTGCAAATTTTGGGGTTGTTTTCTTTGGAAGATTTTGGGCTGAAATTCGCAGGCCAGAACCTAATACACCAGCATAATAACAACATTTGGTGGTCATTCCAAAGGCCCAAACAACCAAATCACAAGCTAAATGACGGCTGTTGTGATCATTCTAGAGGGACCGGTTTTTTTTCCAATCATCGACCCGGATTTTTGAGCCATTTTGGGATTCTATCTATAGGTTTTTTTCGGACCGTTTTTTTTTTTGAAATTCCAGAGATTCTATCTACTTCAGGATGGTTATATATATAGACGTATAGATATACCGTTTAAAACGGAATGTACATGTATAACATAGGACATCATGGAAGTCTCCATGGAGATATCATGGAATGTGAATCATGGAATATGATAGGGTGTAAAAAGATATATTGCAAGCAACAATCACAAATTTCGATTATGAGGGACGATTTTGGATGATACCCCCATACTTTGTAAATCAATTAAAACTTGGTATTTACAACCAGCGAAGCATGGCAATGTCATGGGAGGCCGTCAAAAAGGTATCATATCCAAAGACTGCGTTTGGGCAATCGGGATGGCCCCTTTTCTGTGAAGGACACATGTGTATGTGTTGATTTTGGTGGATTCAGCACCCAAAGGTTCCCATGTAGAAAATGGCAATGCAAATGAATGATCAACCATTGGATGGAGCGGGGTGTTCCATTTTTAGACAAACTCATATCAAAATGGGTTTGTCTACTGCAGACGGCTTTTGGCAGGTGCACTACTTAATTTATCCAGGAGTATTGTGGCCCACTTTTGAGGTTGTCATGGGATTGTCGCAGCATAGGAGGTGAGCACCCTTTATTTGATGGCCATCAAATGATAGGGCGAATGAGATCTTTAACCATGGGATTTACGGTGGTTCCAAAGTTGCAGAGATCTCCACACCTATATACATGATTGCACGCGTATACTTGTACGTAGGCACAGGCGCGAGGAATCGGAGATGATTCTGGCTAGTTCTCGTTCATTTTGTGTCGCTGTGACTTGTGGTTGTGTATTTGATCATTGTTCAATGCCCATTTCCTAGCAGCTGCAAACAACTCTGTGGAGCAGGTGAAAGCAAATCACACCGTACCAAGGCTTTCAGAAAGCGCTGACTTTGCTCTTCCCCAGGGCCTTTGCGGCTGATGCCAATGTTTCAACCGCCGTAGAGCGCTTCAGAGAAGCTGGTGATGTGAATTGCGAGGAGTTCGTGGCCATGTATTTGGAGGCGCAGGGAACGAATCTTTGGACAACATATAGCTGGAAATGTGACCTAGCCAGGTAGGAATCCAATCATCAGAATTCAGTTTCGGCCTTGGTGATGGAGATTGGTGACAGCATCAAATTATTTCATCTCAAGATGTTATGTAAGTTATGTACTTAGTCCTTGAATCAACCGGTGGTTTGCTAGGTTCAGGAAGTGGCAAGTGTAGTCAAGAACTTGCGTTGCTAAAGGTTTACAGTTCAATTTCACCTCTAGCTGCGGGGCTTTTAAGCTTGGGGTTGCAATTCCTATCAAGTGCTATTTCTCGAAGATGTTGTGTGTAACAACGAGTCCTTCCCACCCGCGCTACATCACCAAGCACGGATCCAAGGAATTGGGGGCGTATATAAAATTATATAAATATTCCCTCAATCCAACCCATCCAAAAGATGGACATGCGCTTCTCACTCTGCCAAGTCTGTGCAAGGCTGTGAAGATGGGAGGATTGCCAGGCACATGGATTGACAGAGGGGACAGGCACTTTGTATACTTGTTTGGACTATTTCGCCAACTTCGCATTTACATATACTGCATACCATCATCTTGCTTAGACAACATTTAGACAACAAATTCGATGCTTCGCAACTTCATTTTTTTGGGAGGGGAGAGAATCTGCGCGTTTGGCTTGGTTCATCCTCAGTGGCCTTGTACGCCTGGACCGCATGTGTTTGTCCCCAGAATTTCAGTCAATGGATGCCAAGTCCAACACCAGGTTTGAACGATTTGCGCGATGCATTTCGTTTGCTGGATCGCGACCAGAATGGCACCTTAGACTTGCAGGAGCCTGTCATGGCACGTTTTGGTCCCTAAAGGAAACTTTTGCAGGTTCATTCATGTTGGAAACATTTGGAAACTCATCTCCAAGTTTTGGTAATGCTTTCAAACCCCGTCTGGAATCATGAATCAATCCGTTTGACCAGAACGCTTCAGCTGGGTCCAGCAGGACAAGATGCCTTGCAAAGAAACAGCTTCGTTGAACTTGATCAGTATTTCTGCAACCGACTCGTAAGAATTTGCAGGTTTGACTTTCAGTGCCAGCTTTAGCATCCGTTTTGGTTGCTTTTGTGCCAAACGCAGCCTCAGATGAAGCATCATGACTGTTGTTGTCTTTCTTGCCTCTAGCATTTTCAGCCATTGGTTTTTGGTCTTTTTCTTTCAATTTCTCACGAACATGCGTTTGCGGAAAATCGGAAAATTGATTTACATGTGTCAACTCTTTGACGCATGGTTGTATGGCCATCAACTCTGCAAGTGGTTTCACCTTCCATAAATCATGATGCAATGATGCAACCATGTGATGGATGATGAATCAAAGCACTCACCTATCAGCTCCCCAAATCCATTGCTCCTCCGTGGCCTACAGACCATCGAGGTGTTTTACACATTCACGGTAAAGATGTTTTGTCCTGCCATGACTAGTAGAAATTAAAGAGAAACAGACACGACTTTTGGAAGGACAGGGAAATTGAAAAATATAATCATCACAACGACTATGCAGACATATGCAGACCACACCCAGATCTGAAATTGCAGCCAAAGGTCTTGGTAAATTTCATCAACAGAAGCGATTCCAGCGTGCAGTGCCAGCCCTGCAAGCCTGCCGCACACCATAGGAGTTGCTGGACGCTTTTGAGCAATGCGCTCCAACTCGAGTACCAAGAGATGAGATTGAGGTGCAAAGGACAAGAGCTTCTCTCCACATGCAGTTGGCTTTGAGGGTTTGACATGGTTTGACCCTACTGACGTTTAAGAACACCAAAGCACTCTATGCCTGCAGCATATCCTGCTTCCTGCTGCAGGCTCTGTTTCGCAGTATTGATTTGAACGGAGATGGCACCATTGATGCTGAGGACTTGGCATGCGACTGCGGGTGCAGATAGAGGGGCACAAGGGGAACTGGCCCAGACAGTAATGGATTTCGGCAATCGTTCCCAGATAAAATCAAATCAAGTCAAATCAAATCAAATAAATGTAGGAGATGGCGATGGATAGAGATACAGTATTTTGAATGTTCCACCTTGTGAATTCCATTGGCCCTTGTGACTCTCTTGTTTGGTGAGGAGATGATAGAATTTCTTGCCAAGACCTGGATGGAGAGCCCTCGTTGGCAGCTTCGAACCCCATTGCTGGCCGAAAGCCATGGCCGAATTCGTCGCACTTGGAGGGCAACCTCTAAGGCTTAAGGCAAGGGATTTGGTCCTGGGGGTCCTAGTGTCCCCACCCACTAAAACTTCATCAAGTGGACCGTTTGATTCGGAAACGCAGGTCTTGCCATCGTCGCTTCGGCGTGGAGATCGCTTCAGCAATGCAACCGATTGAATTTAAAGAAACATGTTGATTTCAAAACCGTGATTATGTATAATGCAAGTGCAGACGATACCATCTATATTTGCATGATTTTGCATGTGTTTTTGTCAATTATATATGGTATATTTTGCTTTAAATTTGTGACATGTATTGTGAGGCAAGATACTCTAGGGGAAGGCAAAGCAATTCAATAGGCATTAAATCATTAAATGAAATGTAGAACAAGGAAAAGAACATGTAACTATAGTAACTACAATCTAAAATAATTGTAGTATAACAATTGTTTTCTAGCTATTCTTTGCATGTAACATAATTATATAACATGATGCCAACAGGGCAGAAGGTTCAAGACTTACAGGAAAAAGGTGTCAAACTAAATTTTACTGATAATCTCAATAATATATATATATAGATAGATTAAATTCTTCTTATTTTGTCCCGAATTTAAATTTATTGTTTAATTTAAAATTTATATAAATAAATATATTTAAAAAATCAAAGATATTAAATATAATACATTTATATTATATATTATTTTATATGTTTAATTATTAGTTTTTCTAATTTTGATCTCTATATATATATATTATATATATAATATATATTATATTATATATATATATATTATATATATATTATATATATTATAAATATATTACATTTAAAAAAAAAAAGGATTAAAAAGAAATAATATTTTATAATATATTTAATTATAAATCTTTGGAAATAAAATTTAAAAAAAATATAATTTAAAAAATAATGCTAGAAAATATATAATACATTTGAAAAATATATATAATAAATTTATAATGGGAATGTATAAAATATAAATTATAATATTTGATTATAAAAATTATAATATTTTATTTATTTTTGGTTGTGGAATATAATAGAATTATTATAAAATGTGGTGAAATTGGGGGATGTAAAATAACGTAAATTTTAAATTTGAAATATTTATAAAATTATAGAACGAAATAAAGATTATGATATTTAGAGATAATGAATAATTTATTTATATTGTATTTAATAATAAATTGGTAATTATTAAAATAATTTTATAAATTTTAAATATATAATTGGTTAAATATTTAAAAAATATATATAATTATATATTTAAAAAAATATTTATAAAAATATTGATATATAGGATTTTTTATATATAATTAAATTTTATATTAAAAAAATATTTAATAAAAATGTATAAAATTATTTATTTATAATTTATAATTATTCGAAAAAATTAATATATATGGTGATCGATTTAAAGGTCCTTGTAAGGAGTTTTAATTGCGAAAGTCGTGTATGTTATGTTGGAAATTCTCGCGAAAGTTTTTTTTCGAGTTCCCGAAAGTAAAATTTTATTTGGCGAAAGTTTCGCGAAAATTGGGTATTATAATCATTATATGTAAAGGGTTGC